>CP097511.1:53718407-54318407 GCA_023547065.1 Musa troglodytarum
ATATTACTATTATTAAGATAAATCATTCTGCAGACTCACAATATAATCTTCAAAAGTAGAAAAAAAAAAAAGAACGATGAACACATCAAAATATTCATTCATGTGAGATGGGGGATAGAGATGAATTAAGAGATTAACCCTATATTATTAACAAGATTAAAATGAATTGAATTTGGCTCATAATTTAATTCTATTGAAATTTAAATTCTAAAAAAATATATATCATTAGGAACTCATGGATTGAATTATTATTATTTTTATTATCTCTGTTGAGACATCCGAATTGATTAGTGTATTATTATACGAAATGATATGTCGCAAGTTCGAATACACGTGTGAGCATTATGTGTAATAAATTTTTTTATTTTTTTTAAAAAATATATTATTATTATTATTACATTCACCTATCGAAGATAAAATTATATTACTATTATTAAGATAAATCATTCAAAAAAGACGATGAACATATCAAAATATTCATATGAGATGGGGGATAGAGATGAATTAAGAGATTAACCCTATATTAATAAGATTAAAATGAAATGAACTTGACTCATAATTTAATTCTATGAAACTTCAAATTCCAAAAAATATATATCATTAGGAACTCATAGATTAAATTTTTTTTTTATTTCTCTGTTGAGACATCCGAGTTGATTAGTGTATTATTATACAAAATGATATCTCTCAAGTTTGAATACACGTGTAAGCATTATGTATAATAATTTTTTATTTTTTTTAATATATATATATATATATATTATTACATTCACCTATCAAAGATAAAATATTTAAACTATCATTCGATAAATTTCTATATCTAAAATATTAATATTATGATAATATTTTTAAAATGAATTGAATTTGGCTCATAATTTAATTCTACTGAAATTCAAATTCTAAAAAATATATATCATTAGGAACTCATGGATTAAAATATTTTTTATTATGTATGTTGAGACATCCGAATTGATTAGTGTATTATTATACAAATTTTTTTAAAAAAATATATTATTATTATTATTGTTACATTCACCTATCAAAGATAAAATATTTAAACTATCATTCGATAAATTTCTATATCGAAAACACTAATCCGATGATAAATGTCTTAAAACCGAATAAAAAATTATATTACCATTGTCATAAGCTATTTCTGATAAATGTCTTAAAAACGAATAAAAAATTATATTACTGTTGTTAAGATAAATCATTTTGCAGCCCCACAATATAATCCTCAAAAGTAGAAAAAAAGACGATGAACACATCAAAACATTCATTCATGTGAGCTGGGGGATAGAGATGAATTAAAAGATCAACCCTATATTAATAAGATTAAAATGAATTGAACTCGACTCATAATTTAATTCTACGAAAATTCAAATTCTAAAAAATATATATCATTAGGAACTCATAGATTAAAATATTTTTTGTTGAGACATCCGAGTTGATTAGTGTATTATTATACAAAATGATGTATCATTTGATGTAATTTTTTTAAATTTTTTTTTAAAAAAAATATATATATTATTATTACATTCACCTATCAAAGATAAAATATTTAAACTATCATTCGATAAATTTCCATATCTAAATACTTCCAAGCAGACGTAAACGGAGGCCAGCCGACAAAAAGCGAGCGTCAAACAAAGTCTGCTGTCGGAGACGATGCTTCTTCTTCTTCTTCTTCTTCCTACTGCAGCTGCTGCTGCTGCTTTTGGTCTCATCTTCTTCCCTCTCGTCACTTCAACCCCAATGGCAAACAGAAGAGGAGTAAACTACCGGCAAGTGTCTCGAGAACGCACTCGAAGAGGAGCGTCTCGGACTGCTTGCAGCGTTGATCGCAGAATGGCTTGCATGATTGCTTCTGCAGCGTGCGATGGGTGCATGGGTCTCTCACATGCCCTCTGCCGGATACTGCACCGCCACCAACCTCGAATGAGTGAACCGAGGCGTAGGAGTGGCGTGTCCCCATCCGGCATTCAGTCGAACACATGCGCCCCACGCTCGTCAGTCCCACAGCCAGCGTACCGGCTGACCTCCTCCATGATTCCTGCCTCCATGTCTGCCGCCATGTCCTCATGATGCTCGCTGAACCCACCGCCGAGTCGGTGCCCTTCACTGGGAGTGGATTAAATCTCATGTGTTACATATCATTTGCAAGCCCTTCCAAAACAAAGCATGTTGAGATGAGAGATGACATGGTGGAGCTCAATCAAAGTGGGGCGCTGCTCTCCACCACCGAGACAAGAGAGAGACAAGTGCTTTGGCTAAATGGTTTGACTTTGACCACTGTGGACTGCATTGGAAAGTGCAGCTAATTAAAACCAGCACAGCAAAAGCCTGGGTGAATGAATTCACTGCACTGCTCTCTGCTCTCACCTTGTAAGGCCATTTTTTTATGCTATCCTTTTAAAATAATATTATTTGCATGATCAATTGGCATGCACAAGACAAATCCAATATACTAGTTGAGATAGATTAATATACTTTATCCTCATAAATAGAAGATTGTTTTCTTCCATCAGTATAAAATATAAGAATGATATATATATATGTATACTTTTTTATTTTACGAAATATTATTGTCAGTCACTAATATTAAAATCACAATATAAATTTTTTGAAGACTGTGCATATTCATTCTAAATCTAACATAGTTTTCATGAACTCTTACACTCCATTTTGATGAGAATATTTATGTTAGCCCTTGTTTCAGTTCAAATAAGACATAATTGTAAAGATTTTGAAATGGATGGACCCTAAGAAATTATATAATATATTTATTGTCTTTAATATTTAGATATATTTTTTTAAAAAAAATTAACTTTGAAATTTTTTTAAATAACTTATTGACATTTAAATTTTCTAAATAATAATTTTCATGAACTCTTATATTCTTTTTGATGAGAATATTTATGTTAGCCCTTGTTTCAGTTCAAATAAGACATAATTGTAGAACACATACAAAACTACAACATGAGTAATTCTTTCATTGTTGTTACCTCCAGTAAAGATTTTGAAATGGATGAACCCTAAGAAATGATCTAATATATTTATTAATCTAATATAGTTTTCATGAACTCTTACACTCCATTTTGATGAGAGATATTTATTTACATATAATTGTTCAAATAAAAAACATAAAATAAAAGATTTGAAAATGGATGGACCCTAAGAAATTATAATAATATATTTATTGTCTTTAATATTTAGATATATTTTTTAAAAAAATTTAACTTTGAAATTTTTAAATAACTTTGACATTTAAATTTTCTAAATAATAATTTTTGAACTCTTATATTCTTTTGATGAGAATATTTATGTCTTGTTTCAGTTCAAATAAGACATAATTGTAGAACACATACAAAACTACAACATGAGTAATTCTTTCATTGTTGTTACCTCCAGTAAAGATTTTGAAATGGATGAACCCTAAGAAATGATCTAATATATTTATTAACTTTAATATTTAGATTTTTTATAAAAAAAATTAACTTTAATTTTTTAAAAAATAACTTATTGATATTTAAAAATTCTCATAGCTCTCTTCCTTACCTATGGCCAATAATGAAAGGTAATTTTTTTTAAAATTGAGATATTATTTATGAAAATTTTAATTTAATTTATTTTTAAAAATTCAGCCTTAATATTTCTTGCCATATGTAATTGATTAAAACTTGATGTGTTTAAGCTAAATAAAATGAAGAGTATCACACACAAGTGTTGATTAAACATGGAACAAAAATAAAGAGAAATATAACAAATTTCATAAAAATATTACCTTGGACAAACATTGGTTGACAATTCTAACCACTTCACTTGTTAGGATTTGCTTTCACATATAAATTAGTCTTTCCCAAGTACTAAAAAAATAAGATAAAATTAGGATATTATTTATGAAATTTTTTAATTGGGATGTTATTTATGAAAATTTTAATTTTAATTTATTTTCATAAATTCAGCCTTAATATTTCTTGCCATATGTAATTGATTAAAACTTGATGTGTGAAAGAAATCCAAAGAAGAGTATCACACACAAGTGTTGATTAAACATGGAACAAAAATAAAGAGAAATATAACATATTTCATAAAAATATTAACTTGGACAAAGATTGAGATATTATTTATGAAAATTTTAATTTTAATTTATTTTGAAAAATTCAGCCTTAATATTTCTTGCCATATGTAATTGATTAAAACTTGATGTGTGAAAGAAATCCTAAGAATAGTATAAACTAAATAAAATGAAGAGTATATGACACAAAATAAAGAGAAAATATTTCATAAAAATATTACCTTGGACAAAGATTGGTTGATAATTCTAACCACTTCACTTGTTAGGATTTGCTTTCACATATAAATTAGTATTTCCCAAGTACTAAAAAAATCAAATAAAATTAGGATATTATTTATGAAAATTTTAAATTAGGATGTTATTTATGAAATTTTTTAATTTTAATTTATTTTCAGAAATTCGGCCTTAATATTTCTTGCCATATTTAATTGATTAAAACTTGATGTGTGAAAGAAATCCAAAGAAGAGTATCACACACAAGTGTTGATTAAACATGGAACAAAAATAAAGAGAAATATAACATATTTCATAAAAATATTAACTTGGACAAAGATTGAGATATTATTTATGAAATTTTTAATTTAAATTTATTTTGAGAAATTCAGCCTTAATATTTCTTGCCATATTGAATTGATTAAAACTTGATGTGTGAAAGAAATCCTAAGAATAGTATAAGCTAAATAAAATGAAGAGTATATGACACAAAATAAAGAGAAAATATTTCATAAAAATATTACCTTGGACAAAGATTGGTTGACAATTCTAACTACTTCACTTGTTAGGATTTGCTTTCACATATAAATTAGTATTTCCCAAGTACTAAAAAAATAAGATAAAATTAGGATATTATTTATGAAATTTTTTAATTGGGATGTTATTTATGAAATTTTTAATTTAAATTTATTTTGAAAAATTCAGCCTTAATATTTCTTGCCATATGTAATTGATTAAAACTTGATGTGTGAAAGAAATCCAAAGAAGAGTATCACACACAAGTGTTGATTAAACATGGAACAAAAATAAAGAGAAATATAACATATTCCATAAAAATATTACCTTGGACAAAGATTGAGATATTATTTATGAAAATTTTAATTTTAATTTATTTTTAAAAATTCAGCCTTAATATTTCTTGCCATATGTAATTGATTAAAACTTGATGTGTGAAAGAAATCCTAAGAATAGTATAAGCTAAATAAAATGAAGAGTATATGACACAAAATAAAGAGAAAATATTTCATAAAAATATTACCTTGGACAAAGATTGGTTGATAATTCTAACCACTTCACTTGTTAGGATTTGCTTTCACATATAAATTAGTATTTCCCAAGTACTAAAAAAATCAAATAAAATTAGGATATTATTTATGAAATTTTTTAATTTTAATTTATTTTCAGAAATTCAGCCTTAATATTTCTTGCCATATTTAATTGATTAAAACTTGATGTGTGAAAGAAATCCAAAGCACAGTATAAGCTAAATAAAATGAAGAGTATATCACACAAAATAAAGAGAAATATAACATATTTCATAAAAAAAATATTACCTTGGACAAAGATTGGTTGATAATTCTAACCACTTCACTTGTTAGGATTTGCTTTCACATATAAATTAGTATTTCCCAAGTACTTAAAAAAACATCAAATAAACTCATGATCAACTCTGTTATCATGATAAAAAAAAATAATAATTTGTGTGATGTAAAATATAAAAAAAAAAGTTTAAATGCATCTTAACTAGGAAGTAAATGGCCACAACTTTGATGACACAAATGGCAGAAGAGTCAGGTTCTATGTCATGTTTCTGACAAAGCTCTGTGACTGCCTTGGGATGAGGCCACAAGACAAGGAGTTTGGTGGATGTGAGGAAGAAGAACACATTGATGGCATGGGAAGCAGCTGCAAGCTGCAGTTGCCACAAAGCTTTCTCCTGTGATTGCCATGGCTGAATGCCTCCTGATCTCCCCCCCTCCTTCCACCTCCTGTTGCCATGGCTTGGAGGTCATAGAATCCAATGCAGCCTCAGCTCCTCCACAGACCACCACCACACCAAATTGCTCATCAATTGCTGCTGTTGACAATAATTGACAATTATTGCTACATTTACTGATATCTGTGTCCATCCACCCCATTTAAATCGAATTAACATCCTGGTTGCATTAACATTTAATTATTTTATTATAAGAATAATAAAAAAAGGGGGCTTATTGCACTGGAATTGTAAGAATAATAGCGAGCCCCTCCACGTGGACCCCAGCCATCATGCACAATCTATTCATCCTCGCTTGGTAATGGAAGGGCACGTGGCTGTCACGTGCACGAAGCCCAGTGTTTTAAAGCGCCACCCATCACCTGAGAAATGGCCCAAATGCTGCGTTCCCCGACGCCCAGTTCTGAGCTCCTTCTCCTTCTCTCTCTCTCTCTCTCTCTCCTCGGCCAGCTTTTCCTTGGAGTGATGAGACTTCACTGAATAAAGAGCTGCTCTGTGAGGTTCCTCTTGATCTCTTCCCCTCCCTTGTTGTCTTCCTCCTGTCCCCAGCATCGCAGCCAACGCTCTGCTGTTGTTCCTCTGAGCAGTGGGAGGGATGAGTAAAGAAGAAGACATCAAGTTCCTCAAGATACAGGTATGCATCTGCTTTTGCTTCTTCTGGACTCCGGATCTCTTCCCCAGCGTGAAGGACGTGCTGGCTTTCGTGGTTCGTCTTTGTGATGCTCTCGTTTCTCAACCGCAGACGTGCATTCTCAAGGTCAACATTCACTGCGATGGCTGTAAGAAGAAGGTCAAGAAGCTGCTTCACAAAGTCGATGGTACTTCGTTGTGGAATTGCTTGCTTCTCTGATGGTGTCTTCCTGGCTTGATTCCTTTTGTTTTGTTGTTCCCTGGTTTGGGTCGCTTTGGGGTCTCAGGGGTGTACACGACCAGCATAGATGCGGAGCAGGGGAGGGTGACCGTCTCGGGTAACGTCGATCCTGCCACCCTCGTTAAGAAGCTCGCCAAGGCCGGCAAGCATGCAGAGCTGCTGGCTCCAAAGGGTGGCGGTAACAACAACAGCAGCAACCAGGTCCAGAAACCACAGCCACCACAGGGTGGTAAAGGGCAACAGAAGGACAGCGGGAAGGCGGCCCAAAAGGCTGGAAATGGCGGTGGTGGGGCTGGAGGCGGAGGGAAAGATCTCAAGGGTCAGCACCCGCAGCCAACGCCACAGCAGCAGCTGCTGCTTCAACAACAGCTGCGGCAGCTGCAACAGATGAAAGCGGCCAAAGATCTGCAGCTGCCGCAGCTGAAGGAGTTCAATTTTCCACCCTACAAGGATCCCAAATCCGTGAGCGCCGCCTTCCCCCCCGGTGGCTGCGACGACTACGACGACGAGGATGATTTCGACGACGACTTTGATGACGACGAGATGGACGAGTTCGACTGCTTCGACGCCGATTTCGATGACGATTTCAAGAGCCTCAAGATCAAGCCGCCCGTCGCGGCGCCGAACGGGAATGCCATGAATGATAAGAAGGGAGGAAGTGGCGACAAGAAGGCCGGCGGCGTTCCAGTTCAGAACAAAGGCATGTGCAACGGCAACGAGCCAAAGAATGGCAACGTTAGAATGGGTGGTGGTGGAAACCCAAAACAGGGTGGTGGATCTGCCACCAAGAACGATGGTGCTGGTGGTGCCGTGCCACAAGATGGTAAGAATGGTGGTAACAGTAAGAAGGGCACTCCCGGTGGCGGTGGCCAAGCTGGGAACTGTTACACCAATGGCAACATCATCAATCCATCCAACGGAGCCACGAAGGGGCCGGTGAAGAGTGGAGTCGGTGCCGGGGGCCCTCCCATGGCCAATCCTGGCAAGATGGGCCAAGGTTACCCTGGCATGGGGATGGGACACCAGATGGGGAACATGCACGCCCCCATGGGCCAGATGGGGAACATTCCGACCGCCGCAGCGGCAGCGGCAGCGGCGGTGCAAGGACTCCCGGCTGGCGGTCCACCGCCCGGGTATTACCAGGGAGGGATGGTGGCACCACCGCCCGAGGTGATCGCGGCCGCCAACGCCAACCCATACCAGCAGCAGTACATAGCCGCAATGATGCAGCAGCAGCAGCAGCAGCAGCAACAGCAGCAGCAGAGGTTGATGATGATGAACGCGCAGGACCGGGCGTTCCAGCCGATGATGGGCTACGCTCGGCCACCGCTGCCGATGTACTACAACATGCCACCGCCGCCTCCGGCGGCCACACCGCACCACCATAGCGACCCCTACACCACCTTCTTCAGTGATGAGAACACCAGCAGCAGCTGCTCGATCATGTGAAGGGAGAGAAGCGCCATTGCTCGCTGCGCCTGTGGTGTTCCTTCCTCCCTCACGTTGGCTGCAAATACATGCAAAACAAGGGGTAATTTACTATTTTTTTCCTCCTCCTCAAATCTCTCTGTTCTATGTTCAGGTGAAAGGCTATATATGTTGCAAGTGCAATTTAGATAGAAAGCTCTTCTTTACATCATCTAGCAAGGATTAGAGACTTGTGTTTGGTTCTTTCCCGTCCTGTGTCGATATGTGTTTACAAGCTCAGAATAATAGTCAATAATGTTGAACTGTGTTCCTTCTCCTGTGCTTGCCTCGAAGCACCACCTTCAAACAAAGCATTCGAGATGATTGATGTTTCCTCGACTTTGGCATCTCCGCAAACTCTTTGCCGTAAAAGGTGGCACCTAGCCGAGCTGAGAACATGTCCACCACCTGGAATGTTCCCTCCTCCCATTCATGGCATGGAGTGGATCCATCACGCCATAACTCGGAGGAGGGAGGAAGACGATCAACTGCGTGTTCTTCTCGGGATGCAGCTGCACAGGTGGCCTGTAAGCCCAAGGAATCACGTAACCTGCGCCTAGGGATGGGAGCTAATCCTACACTCCTCTCTCTCTCTCTCTTTGAACAAAAGGAACAGGAAAATAAAGGAGGGAGAGAGAGAGAGAGAATGATGCTTGGGAGTGTTGGGAAGAGAGCTTAGGAGGATGAAATGATGCCATCCTCTGAATTCTTTCGATTCTTTTTTTCCTTCTCCTTTCTTTACTGCACTCTATGGATCTCCACTCCCAAAAACTTTTGACCTAAACTGTCCTGGCACATTGATTACATACCCTACGTCGAAGCCCCACCACCACCTCCACCAACTCTCCCAGTACCATCAACCTTGTAGCTTCTCCACGCACACACATGCCACCGTTTCTTTGACGGACAGGAGGGCTCTTCTTCCTCTGCTGCCAATGAAGACAACGGCTCCTCCTCCTACTCCCACCTCCTTTCCGCAACTCCGATGGAGGGAGCAGAGCATCTTTAACTGTGCTCCCGAATGGAATAGCAAATCTACTTCTTGGATCGAGGCATGCAAGGGTGTCAGAACCTGCACGTACGGAGGGTATCAGTCAATATCGCTACAGTGTTCTTCCATGACTTGTTTAATCCATGGTGTCCAATCGGCGATCCTTCTTTAGCCTTCGCGATGAGCGTGAGAGAGGCATCCTGCTACCGTCTCCACCGCCATCCATCGATCACATCTGTGGAAATCATAAAAGACAAGTCTGTTCTTTCGGATCACTGTGAGTCGAAGCTGCCGCTGCCGCTTCTTCTCTGGTTCATGTAGGAGGGTGCGACGATGATGGTGTGGGCGCTAAATGTGGAGAGGCTCGACGCTCTCTTCTCGCCCTCCTCCTCCGTTGTTTTGGGGCTTCGTCTTCCTCGTTGGGATGTGGACGAAGGGAGTGTGCGATCACGGGTTACATACGGAATATACACAGTCAATACTTTGACCAGTCTTCCAAAATATATTTCTTTCATGTTATTTTTTTTATCAATTAATATACCTTCCAAAATATTTATAAAAAATCAAATAATTGGTTAAAAATATTTATTTTTTTTAAAAAATAATAATCATCATCATAAATAATCGTACTTAATTGGATTATGTGAAATCTAAATTAGAAAAAAAGGGGATGGATCAATATGTCATTGCAAAACTTAAAAATCATATAATTGTGCTGATAATAAACATGAAAGCCATCAAGGGATCGAGTCGATGGGCAACAATGGCAACATGGTATTGATTTAATTGTCTGCAGAAAATGTCAAAAAAAAAACTTGATTATTTCTTTGGATTTTGGTCACTAATCTATTTATTTCCAACATAATTAAAACTACTAAGAAAACAACAATGAGGGGGACGAAGATCCGCCGTCCATGAATTCTATCACGAATTTTAAAGCACCGACGGTGGAGCTAAGAGATCGAGTAACTCCTATTCCATTCGCCGCATCGTCTACCTGCCTCGTGATTGAAGCTGGACGCGTCCCCACGGGCGGGTCCCACCGGGGACAGGTTTTGTACCACGTAAAAGTGTTACCCACGACAATAAGAGGGACGAAGATCCGCCGTCCATGAGTTCGATCACGAATTTTAAAGCACCGACGGTGGAGCTAAGAGACCGAGTAACTCCTATTCCCCTCGCCGCGGCGTCTACCAGCCTCGTGATTGAAGCTGGACGCGTCTCCACGGGCGGGTCCCACCGGGGACAGGTTTTGTACCACGTAAAAGTGTTACCCACGACAATAAGAGGGACGAAGATCCGCCGTCCATGATTTCGATCACGAATTTTAAAGCACCGACGGTGGAGCTAAGAGACCGAGTAACTCCTATTCCCCTCGCCGCGGCGTCTACCAGCCTCGTGATTGAAGCTGGACGCGTCCCCACGGGCGGGTCCCACCGGGGACAGGTTTGGTACCACGTAAAAGTGTTGGGAGTATTCATTCGAAGGTATGCGGTTGCGTGACGGCTACTCAAATGCCATTCACGTGATTGCTATTGACTGTTTCGGTACGAAGCACGTGACAGTTTGGCTTCTCCATTAAAGTTTAAAGCTATTGGGAGATTGCCAACCAACCTTTAATCATACCAGCACGAAGTCCAAAGCTAAAGTGCGTTGTATATATATATATATTTATGTGTATTTTTTTAATAAATTCTAATATAAAAAAATTTAAATAAAATTTTAAATATTGAGTTTTTATCGAACCCAATAACAATAGAAGAATCATATAGTCGATACAAACTTAGATAATTAATATTTTGGATCCAGAGAAAATTTTTATAATATTCATGATTTAGAGAATAAATGATTTTTCTTGAGAAAATTATCTTAAAAGATAATTGAATTCATTTAAGATAAGGGATGACACTATAAACAATTTGATCATGTAAAAAAGAATATTTATGATCTTAAAAATTGATCTAATATGAGTTGGGTAGTCCTACACTTAGATATGCCAAAGTGTTGGGGTTTGGGATTTGTCATTAACTATTATGCTTGTTGTTGTCGAACTAACGTGGTCATTGATCGATGTGACGGTTTGGCCTGGTCTGATCGTTGATGCACCGGAGTATATTTCGAATCGATCTGATCGTCTCTTCGATGACTAAGTCAGTGTGAAAATGATTTTTTTCTCTCCCCCTCTCTTCCTCTTTGGTGCTTTATATTCATGCCCGGGGTCAATCGTATATACTTGATCAGCGACAGCCTATCCCTTGGATGGTGTGTGTGTACCTTAGTTCGGATGACGGTCGATTCATATGCAACGTCGTTCCGGGTCTTCAAGGACGGGCTGTTCCATGCAGCTTTGGGCGGCGTGGAGCAACTATCGCTTCCGACCCGAGGTGGCAGGTCAAACTTGGCATCCTAGCTGTGGGTGGTACTTCTATGCTGATGTGTCCGTTGATTGTCTCTATGTGGGGTGGTACCAGAATATCCCCCGTCACTTGTCACCAAACGTATGGCCTTATCATCGCTTTCGATTAATCCTATTATAATTAACTTCCTACCATTTTAGTGGGTTTGGTAGGGCTGTCCTTGCAAGTAAGCAATTCCACTATTCTTATTAAAAAATTAATAAAAACCCAATAATAGGAAGCATGGAACCTAGAACAACACATAGCCACTTCCTCTCTTGAGTGGGTAGCATTATTGGATAGCGTTCAATTATTAAAGTGGGTGGAAACAGTTTCAACTTTGTTGGACATCCTTGGGTTTAACAAAGAAATAAGCAAATAAAATAAAGTGATATCTTAATCATAATTGGAGGATGACGTTAGAAGATAAGTTTCACAGTCAAAGCGTGAATGTTTAATTATAATTGATGGAAAAAGTATTCACCGCATGATATGGCCTTGAGTGAACGATCGAGTCACATAGATTCTCAACCTAATACAAATTATTTTATTTATACTTTAGAATATTTTTTTTCTAGTTAAATCAATTATAAAAGCTCATTAGACAATAATAATCGAGATTTGTTATTGTTTATCAATCTTCTATCTTATTTCATGACTAACTTAGAGTGTTCGAGGACCTTCTCAACTCTATTGATGTTTTAGACGCACAACTTAAATCAAATCGAGCTAATATGATATCATCGATATCTTGTATATCAATAAATATATGTTAATTATAATTGATGGAAAAGGTATTCACTTCATGATAGAGCCTTGAGTGAACGATTGAGTCACATAAGATTATCAACCTAATATAAAATATTAAAAAATATTTTATTTATGTTTTAGAATATTCTTTCTAGTTAAATCAATTATAAAAGCTCAGTAGACAATAATAATCGAGGTCTATTATTGTTTATCAATCTTCTACTTTATTCTATATTTGTGTAGATCGATATTTAATCAAGCATTCCATGCCTTCTCAACTCTATCTTCATTTTTTATGCATATAACTTAAATTAAATCGAGCTAATATGATATCATCGATATCTCATATATCAATAATAAAATAAAAATATATGTTAATAGGGTAACTAACAAAAGAGGTGTAACAAGTTTTTTTTTTTTTTTTTTAGTTGCGCATAGGAAGAAATGTTATGGAGACAATTTTTTTTTTTTGTTTTGTCGTTCACCAATTTATAAATGAATACTATTTACTAATTTTATTACCGCAAAAATTAATGTATAATGTTGAATAACTTATGCATTTATTTAGCTCAAATACAACTTAATTTTATGAGAATTGGACCAAAATTTGTGTGAATCTCGACTAGATCTAATCAAGTATAGATTTATTAATTGTAAATTAAATGTATATCTTAATGTAGCTAAGATGTGACACCAAATCCTCACCTAAAATGCGTTTAATATAATTTTTTGAATTTTGAATTTCTTCGAATATGGGCCTTCAATTAGCCATTTATTAAACTATTAAAAAGGATAGATTTTTTCATTTACAGGGATATTTAGGGGGTGGTTTTTTTTTTTTTTTTTTTTTTACTGATTTGGAATCGAACCGAAATCACTTATTTCAATTCCAACTTTAGATTCCAAGAACTAGAACCGAACCCTTACAACTCATTCTAGCTTCAGTTTTAAATTTTAGAAATCAAAATTGAACCCTTGGTTTTGTATTATAGAAATCGAAACCAAACTATCATGACCTAGTAAGGTTGAAAATTATCGAACTATCGATCCAACTCGGTTTTGGTTCTTGTCCGATTGGAGGAAAGGTTGTCGCTAGAATCAGATCGAGGGTAGCGTGACTCGGTTCTTCTAATGCCTAAGTTAATGGCACTCGAGGCATAGCAAAACTAGGGATGTGAAAATAAGAAAATGTATTTATACCAAAGTCCTCATGGTTGTCAACAATTTAAGTAGTTAAGGAAAACTAGGAGGGCGACATGGCTACCTATGAAGATGGCAACTAAGGCGAAATAATCTAGGCTAATGTAGCTTAGCAATGGTTCGATCACCTACCAAAGAGGGTGTAATATGTGTTGACGTGGCTCAACCGTATGCCAAGTTGGCATAGTCGTCATCCAACGTAGCTCGAGTACTCCTTGCTACAACTGAGCTACTGAGGTGGCAAACTTCGTTGCTGAGACAGAGGTGTGTTCATATGTCAATCTTGTTATGATCAAGTCAACACTAGAGGGGGAGGGTGAATTAGTGCTTACGATAAAATTATCGACGATATGAAAACTTTGATTCCGATGGAAGTCATTTCAGAAAGATGTTTAACTTATAAATGTTCGTAGGAATGTAATGACCAAGTAAAGCAGTTTGCGGTGAAAGTAAACAACAAAGAAAAATGTGCAAATCAATTTTATAGTGGTTCAGTCATCCCGACCTACGTCTACTCCCGAAGATTCAAACGCCAACTCCTACCAGGAGAATGTGATCGACCTTTTGTTAGATGGAGATGTGACTCTCGTAGCCGGTGACTTCTCAGCAGCAGCTTGTCATGTAGTTGCAGATGACAGGTTAAGTTCTCCATCACAACTTGTTCTCCATGGTCTGAGGGCACTGCAGACACAAGCCGAGGTGCATGCAGTTCCAGGGTTCTCAACAACCCAGTTGGATGTGATCGGTTGATGAATCGTTGATGAGTAACATTTTTCATCACCGTATAAATTATGAGATTGTCTAGGGCTAATTATAAATTGCTCGTTAATAAGAATACTTGGTTCCACGTTGATCGTGAAGAAGAGAGAACCAAGGACTCGTCCTTACTTTTAGAGATATTTATTTTTATGACAAAATCTTGTTGGTATGCCCAAGGCAGACAGTTTCTCATGAGCTCACGAGGTGGCACTGATCATGACCAAATGTTGACTTATATAATTCATGCAAGAATAGCATAAAAATAACTTTAATATCTTGATTATACCCTAATTAAAATTTTTTAGTCGACTATTATGATGATGGCGAGCATCGCCAAGGGTCGCGAGTGATTATTATGATGTGCTTTTTGAATCTCAGATTTTGATTATGAAACTAATTGATTATGTTTTAGTGATCTAACTATGTTTTGAGTCACACAGATCTACTCTCGATCAAGATTAGACAATTGATGCAGGATGAATCAACGTTGCGTCGAAAGAGAACATGTCAGAAGATTGAACATCGAGCCAGAGGTCCGATCAACGATCGGTTGAAGGCTTCGGACAAAGGAATCAAGCATCGAGTCAAGAAGAGCGAAATTGCGCTAATGAGATCGAGGCTACAAAGGTAAACTGCTGATTGGGCAACAAGCCTCAAGAGAGGACGATTCGTCGAAGTGTCGGACAAAATACCGATGGACCAATAACTTTTTGGATAACTAATTACGATTCACGTTGTAATAATAATATAGATCGAAGTATGATTAAAAATTAATTGAGTTGAAATTAGACAAACTTAATTAGGGACTAACTGAGCCTAAATTAGGACTATGTTAGGCCGGATGAAAGACCCAAACAGTGCCCTAGTGCAACGTCAAGCGATGGAATCGTCTGATGGGTCAATCTTTTAAATTGAATCTAGGCGATAGTACCGTCTAGTGTCAGTGTACTTGGGTAGTGGTACCACCTAGCATACTAACAAAACCAGTGTGCACCAGCGATGGTACCGCTAGTACCTGAAAAACCTAAGATGGGACAATTTTTTGCTCTAAGTTTGAATCAAATTGAAACCTATAAATATCCCTCTTATTCCTAGGTTGAACACACAAGTACATATGATTTGAAAGTAGAGAAACGCTATAAAAGTCACTTGAGAAATCTCTCCTCTAGACTTAGATTGTTTTTAACCTAAAGAGGAGTGTGCTTATAAAGGTTACCTTCTAAACCAATCAAAAGAAAAGAACGCTATAAAAGAAAGTTAACTTTCGCTCGTTGAAAAAAGGACTACTAATGAAAAACCGATCACCACAAGTGAAGAAGAATCGAGAATAAACGTAGATCGAATAACCGAACTACTATAAAAATCTAATTTACATTTACTTATTATTGTTTATCTTTGCTACAAGCCTAAATTTACTTTACTTGCTCCACTTCCTCCTCACCTTCCTACGTACATGTTTAAGTTAAAATACAATCAAAACGATTTTAATAGATACGTCGTATGATGTTTTTCAAAATATCTCGAAATCATCGAATTTGTCAAATCTTACTGCTGCACTAATTAATGAAATAAGAAAGCCTGAGCGACGAAGAGACCACACGAGCAAAGTTTTTGATCTCCGTGGAGGGACTACAACTTTCTCTTTCCTAGCAAGCATTTCACATACACATTATTCAGGCAAATTCTGTGACGAAGAACACTTGAAAGAGCTTATAATATTGGCTTCAGATGGATTTAACTGACCTGTCTAGGTGTCGTGTAGTTCTTCGTGTGGCACAACATGAGTATTCAATTTGAGCTTTCTATGCTTCTTGTTGGTCCACTTCTCTTTGGTGTTCCTCAATCTTCCAGGAGAAGGCTTCATCCTGCAAATTGTGTAGTTTAAGGGGGAGTATAGCCTTCTCATAACATTGCATGCCTAAAAGAAGGATTACAATAGCAGCCTAAATTGCATAGAAATGAGAATCATGGATGTGCTTGATTGCATAACATGGTAACAATCAATCAAAAGGAACACCTGAGCAATCACACCAAAAAAAAAAAAAAAAAAAAGAATCAAGGAAAAAATGTGATCAGATATCAATCTTATTGGCAAGGAAATATTTATGTGTTGCATACTTACATGCATGCTCAACCTTTTGTTGACGACAGTCGAGAGGAAAACTTGATAACATTAACCCGTTGCTGCGGACGGCCTGGCTTGGATGACAGATTTGGAATCTTCCTGTTACACAAGTTTCTCAAGAATGTTAGGCAAAGCATGTAGCTGAAAACAACCTACAAAGAACAAATTGTAAAGACAATAATTACCCATTGAAATATGAAAGACTAATGCAACTAGCTGTCGGGCAGTTCATTGTCTGGTGACATTCCTACTCAAAGATGTCGGATTTGCCGTTCTCTTACCACCGGTTCACACAGATATTAATACCCTTCCCCATGGAAATATTAAAAAGGAAAAAGAAGAAACATGCCTATTTTTGATATTCTACGTATTGCTACATCATATACATTTGACACTTTTGTTCCATATTTCCCTAATGAGTATAATTTATGTACAATCCAAACAAAATAGCTAGAGAACTATCAGTGGCATGACCAAAAATAAATATTACGGGAAAGTGAGGGCTTAAGCTACCACAGCCTCTGCAGCTTTCTCGGGTTGAAAAGAACACTTGGTCACTAACTGAACACACTCGAAAACCCACCCGCCAACTGACCCCTGCAACTTCTTATGGATGATGACCCTCTTGGGCAGAATGTTATGTTTTCCTCCGCTTCCGTCTTAGTGAAGACATAGCACTCAAGCCAAGGTTGCTTTGACCATCCTGAAAAGAAGTAATATTTTCAACCAGTGATGAACTATCTTGAAGAGGTTCTGATGTTTGCTTCGTATCGTCAGGCACAGAATGGCCCGAAAAATTTTGAGGATCTTCGGAGATGTCAAAGGTTACCCTCGAGGGCCTTGAATTCTGAATTTGACTTGAAGTTGGTCGAGTTGCGTCAACTTGTTCGTCACTTTCGTCCATGCAGAACCCACCTCCACTGAAAAGATAGCCTCGAGATGTGTCATCCTCCGGAGCACGTTGGTTGCAGCCATCTCTATCTTCACGATCCATCTCTGCTGAACCCTGAATTGGACTGGCAGCCAGCTGGATCGCATCACCGTGTAAATCGTTATCATCCAGACAGAATCCACCTCCTGAGGAAAGGTGCTCTCCAGATGAGCGATCCTTGGAAAACGTATGTGCTCCTTTGTCAACATCAGATAAATCTCCAACTCTACTCCTACGGTCATTCTCAATCGGTTCCTGCTCTGTCGCAACTCCTAGCAACTTACTACCACTCAGGTTCAGTGTTCCATTACTTTCATCAACTTCAAAATCTTCTTCCGCATATTGTACTTGCTTCGACGGCCTCATTGACTGGATAATTGCAAGTTCATGGGAACAAATCAGATATGTTACAAAAAGAAAAGTCAAAAGATGCTAATGACAAAAGATATGTTAATATAAATGTATATGCATATAGATAAACTAAAGAGCAAGGTTAAAAAGATTGAGGTGTAATGACCATATCGTACCAGTTTGATCACACACCCATATAACGGTGTACCACCAACACCGACATGTTAAGCAATTTTAAACTATTTTATTCATGGAGTGAGAGGTTCTGGTATAACCATACTGCAAGTTAAACCCTGCTTAGGAGTATTGAAGCAAGTTTAAAAACAACGATGAAACTACTATCCAACTAGCTGAGTGATGGCAGTCTTCTTTCAGGAAGTATTTAAAACAGAAAAACTGTGGAATTTAACAACAAAAAATAGGAAACACAACCAATAACCTAAAGAGATGAGTGCATCAGCATTGCAATATCATGGATATGAACGAGCAAACTTACTCTGCGCAACTTTGGCAGAACTTCAGGCACCTTGGAGTGATTTTCCAATTGAACATTGGCATTATAATCATCGCCATCATCAGTAGAATCAGAGTCTGCCTTTATTGGACTGCTTCTACCTCTGCCCTTTCCCCTTCCTCTTGCTCCTCTTCCCCTTCCCCTTCCCCTTCCCCTTCTCCTTTTAACTGTCGTATTCAGACTCAGAACACTAGTATCATCTATATCATCTTTTTCCAGTATAAGTGACTCTCCAGCCAGATCCTCTGAATAAATAAATTCTTTCTCAGTCTTCTGCCCTCTCGATTGTCTCGGAACTTTCTTACCCCTTTTAGAGTTGCCACCACCAGTAGAACTCTCAGGTTTATATTCCTCTCCTGCAGAGAGTCCTGTGCATCTTTTTTTCCTAGAACTGGGCCCCTCTTTGACAAATTCATCAGTCAAATCAGATGACAAAGTGCCTGTAATTCCTTTCAAAGCCTTCTTAATTCGTTGACTACGTACTTTTGCAAACCTCTCATTGAATGTATAAAAAGCCTCCAGCCGCAACTGCGTCTGTATCAAGAACAAGAGAATGAAAGTTGGATTAAGAACTTCTGAGTTCAGCCCAACTTCTTAAGCAGATAAAATGGAACATACAGCAACAATCATCAGGGGGCATGCCTTAAATCAGAAACAACTAAATGAGAAAGGTAAATACAAATTAGCTGTCAAATATCTGAGAATGATGTGATAAAACTAAGCAAATTTATCATAATCAAGTAGAAAAAAAACAAATAATATTTGCAATGACAACATTGCTTATGAAAATGTGAAAAGTAACTGAAAACAAAAAGGCAAAGAAAGAACTAAGCTTTCAACTAAGAAACTAAGGAAGCTGAAAAATTATAAGTTGAATTAAATCGTACACACCAAAACTAGAACAAAACAATAATTTAAAGGTAATTCAACTATAACTGTTCCACAAGATGAAGGTAAGTACTGAATATTAACCTCGTGTTTGTTGTACTCCTTTAAAACAGGTACAAGTAATTCATCAGCCTTCTGAGTAGCCCATCCAAACTTTTCCCAACACAACCTACAGACATTTACAAAGGTGAGTGGGATAAATATAAAAAATGACTTTTGAGGCAATAGGAACAAATGCTTTAGTGTAAGTAGGATATAATCTAGCAGCCTAAATACTTATCTTACAATGTTGTTAAAATCACATATGACTGTTGATATTAGCTATTCTCAATGTTTCTAACATATCAACATCAATGATATAGAAAACTTGGAAGTTCTAGAAGAAGAAAGATAACATATATTTGGAAAGCAAAGTCAACATGGACTTGATTGAAATTCATCCTCCATCTTTAGCTATGGGATTTTTCAGCTTGGATATCTGTTTTCATTTCCCTCTTCTCCTTTCTTCTGCCTTTTCCCCAATCCAAATTCTTGTTCACTAGCCTCAAACACCAAAACAGCTTCCTTTGTACAGTAACAATCTAAACAATTTGGTGCAGCTATACCTCTCTAACAACTGATTCCCAGATCACTACTCTCCCCAGTGATTAGAGTTGCATAATTTAGAGAGAGTGAAATCATCTCAATGAATCACAGTTTTAGAAACTCGGTCTGTCTAGACTCGTATATCATCTGCTTCTGTAAAAGGAGGCAGCCCACACTTCTGCTTTAAACTAAATCCCTAGATTATCATGATAAAACTGAAGGGTAGTGTTTTCGTAGATACTCTCTCCTTTCCAATGTCTGTGCATACTTTAAAAAGCCAGACCACCTACCAAGTTCAAAATTTTCATGTAGTTGGCCTTATTCAAACAAGATTCAGGCTGAAGAGATATTAGCCTCTAGGAAGTTGCCTCATACCGCCATCTCTTCTACAACACATGTACACCAGGAGCATCTCATCCTCATGCGATACATCAATCTGAAACTTATTCCAACAAAGAAAATTCTCACCTCATCCACCACCTTCCACCAGAAAACTCACTTCCATCATCACCATTTGTAACTCACCAAAAGAATGGAGACTATTGCCAGTCACTTCCTCAAGCATTTGGAAGCAAAGAAACAAAATAATAGTCTTCTAATATAATGATTCAAAATTTGACCAGAGATCTGCATGATTTGATCATCACAAATCTAACCTATTCAAGGAAATATAAAGGAAAGCCTCAACATGTTCTCAATCTTATTTCTCAAGATTCCTTCACCTGAGGAGGATTTCACTCTTTCTTCTCCATCATTATTATCACTCCTTGCAACCTTTTACAATCACGAAGAACTAAAGATTTTTAGTAAGCGATTTATTTTGTTAGGATATCACAAAAGGGAATACTTTCAGATGTTTTATCCAATGATTTAAATTCTGGGGACACTTGAGGTTCCTGCTGGCCGCCATTACAAATCATTACATGGCATGCCAAACAGCACAGCTGTCGTGCTATCGAAATAGAAAAACAAAATATACATCCTAGCACTAAATCACCAAAATAAGAAAGCTGTACTCTTTAAGCCCACATCCCACTTTCCATGATAAAACTTCCTCTTTGACATCTTTTTGAAGATTGTGTGGTAAATATGGGTAGCAACCATTCTTTATCCCCTGCATGACCCCGGCCCCTGATAAATTCAGAGCAGTAGCTGATTCTACCCTTGTAACACAGCCAAAGTGCATTGAAGTGTGCAATCCCAGAACCATAAAGAAAATTGTTGCCTCCTTTTAAAGTATGAATTTACCAGTTTGATCCAGTTCTTTCATTGGCATGGAAACTCAAAATAGGGGTTCAGTTTTTTTTGTTTCCTCAGTGGAACATGTTTCAGGCAAAATGTTGTGTTTCACCTAAAACTTAAATCCTTTGTCTTCTCTAGCATTGCCAACATCATTTGCAATTAGCAATACTATATAAGATAATTATATCATCTTCTTTTATTTCTGACAAACACCTATCTAAAACTAACACTGGTTTCCTATTAAGATGGATTGCCATGCCAGTTGTTGCAGCCGAACTGTGCATATGGGATTAAGCACAAGCACTCATGTTCTTTAGATAGTCCCAGCCAATCCATGCCAGTCAAAGAATGTAGTTAACATAGACGACGCAACAACAATTTGTTCATACCAAGGACCATTGTACCACCTGAAATGGTATGTACCGGTCTATGCATGGACCTGTATGCAGTCCGCCCCCATTTCGGGCTGTCCGATCCAACTCAAAAAAAAAAAAAAAAACCCTTCAAACAGCAATTACGGCTCATGAACGGAAGCCCTCTTCTCATCGCTGCCCTATTCTTGTGACACAACTGCCACCGTGCCACTGCCATTCATCGTCATTTATCTCCCCGGTGAACTCCCTCCTCTTCTCCTCCTCCACCGCTTCCTCTCCTACCTTATTCCTCCTCCTCTTCCTCCGCATTCTACACTTCTTCCTTCCTCTTCATCCACAACCTCCCCTTCTTCCTTCCTCTTCCTCCTTCCTACCCTTCCTCCGTCTTCTCTTCTTCCTTTCTCTTCTTTCCTCTTCCTTTTTCTTCCTCCACCTCCTCTTTTTCTTCCTTCCTCTTCTCCTCCTTCTTCATCTTCGAAACGCCATTATGAAGTGATATACGATGTCTGTACACCAATATCAACCAGTCTGACCAGATCACTAAAACGGGTCTGGTACTCAAAACCACAGTCCTTGGTTTATACCATACAGTAAAATGCCAGCGCAAGAATTGCACATGGCCAAACTCTGACAAGGTACATGATAAAACTATTGGTTGCTATCTATAGTTATGTCACAAGCTCACTAACCTAGGAATAATACCTAAACCAAATAAGTATATGTCAATGAACTTTTGAATACATATTCTCCTCCTTAGGAAGCTATTGTAATTTCCTAATATTTGCCTCAAACAATGAGCCAATTAAGAATATGACAATGAGAAAGTTATTAAAGTTACATATCAATTGAAACTCTTATCAATTTCCCACACTATCTTTAGTACCAGTCTATGTCAAAGTGCCCCAGATTTACTCCTGAATACTAATTGCTGCACTTCTACTGCAATTCAGACAGGCTTCTAGAGCAATTGCTAGCAATCTTATGAACTAAGGCACCATCTTATCAGAATTCAATATAAAAATACACAAGGTTACATTGTAGACAGAACTATATTGAAAAGATTCTTAAAACCAATGGTTTAATGCTCCTACTACATTAAAAAAACGTGTTCCATACCTACAACTTCACATTACATGAATTGAAGTCATGGTACCTTATTGGCTTCAGTAACTAGTAGGACCAGTATGGTATCCGTAAACTAGGTTACTGGCAACAGTAACTAGTAAGACCAGTATGGTATCAACAAACTAGGCAAGAAACTGACCTATGCCATCCTGTATTACCAGAAAAAACAAAATCAAACAATAAAAACCAATTGGTACCAATCTATATGGTCCTGTACCACTCCTTGATCAGGCTGGTAAACACCAATTCAAACCAGTTGGTACATCCAAAATTAAATTCCTTGTCACAGTATGTGTGCAATCAATTTTACAGTGCAAGGAATTTACCTGTCTGAATCTTTATCTTTAGGCACCAATGTCAAGCACAATACTTAAGAAAGTAGAAAGTACAGCTTATACCCTAGTGCTAAGTGAATCAATGAGAAACTCTAACATGCCAATTAGATTTTTTTTATCTTTATGACAAAGCTGAATTTCAGTGTCTAGCTAACTCCACAAGATGTCAGAAAAAACAAACTAAATTTTGGGCTATACCCGGTTACAGATATCTACCAGTGTTTATCTTCCTACTTCTTAAAACAAGCTAAATTTAGGATCCATGTTGGTACTTATGAATAAATTGTTACAATAATTTGGTCATTATAATCAAATTTTTCATAACTCACTTGCGAAGTAAAGGCAAATCTGGCTTTCCCCACATGAAAGGATCTGTTGATTCATCAACTTGTGGTGAAGTGTATGCACTAATGACCATTTCACCAGGAAAAGATGGAGGGATATGCCAATTCTTGCTCACATTTCTCTGCATTTCAATGTAAGATATTTAAGAACATAAACTGAACATTTACTTCAGAGATAAAATATAACTGATAAAAATATCAGGGCAATCATAGGAGGATTGAAGCTCACATGCTTATCGATGAAGATGTCTTTAATTGCCTCATTGCCAGTAGGTTTTTCATCATCATGACCCCTTGAAACAGACTCTTCAGATGCATCTCCCTGAGAACTTCTTTTTATTGCATCAGCACCATTACTGTTTTCTTTCAATGATCTGTTTGAATGGCTACCAGTAACAAGTTTTCCTAATATAGCTGGATCTGGGGACTCAACCCATTGTCTAAATTTCTGGAGGCCATCTTCCTCAGGAAATGCATGTATAACTTCAATTGCATTAACAATTCCAATCCCACTGCAGTAGAAAGATTAAATGATTTAGATCTACAAATACACAGCAATTCTACATTTCCAGTTAACTTGATAAAGCAACATATTAATCCTCAAAAACTATCTAAAGATAATCTAATAATCTCCAGAGATGTAGAACTGGCAAAGATCCATAAGAAATTTGATTCCATTAATTCCAACAGAAAGCAGAATACAATTAATATTTACCAATTACAGCTAAAAAATGCATAACCAACAATTCATACTTATCAAACCACACAGATCATTGATCATTCTATTCACAATTCATCTGGGCATTCACAAGATGGATTAGAACTTAAGGGACAGATTGACAAATCAATTGAATTATGTGTCAGATAGATAATATAGCAAACGATCTTCTCAGCGGTTTCTCATCTCAACTATTAGAAAAGGAAAGCGCACAATAAAGCAGATGTGTTCAGTAAGATTTAGTTCTAGAAACTAATTTGCTTTTCCCCATCTTTGATGCAACAAGAAATTATTTAAGGGTAAACCTGAAGCGCATATGTAAGATTAGTTTTAAGTATTTATTTATGTCCACTAGGTCCTACTAAGTGTTGACAACAGTTCAAAAACTAAAGAAGTGAAAATAAATTAGCACAGTTTCCTTTTCAATGTTCATCAGTCCTATTTTTACATTTTTGCTCCTCCCAAGTTTGGATACTTTATAATCTGCTCTTGGCAATGTATTATATGCCATGAAGCAATTTTCATTCAAGTTTAGAACCCAGGTATATCCCAGATACTCTTTAATTTGAAAGACAAAATTAATAAATAGAATGTAGTATAGAAGAACAAAGTTCTAGATCATGACATCTTATAAAGTTTGCCCTTTGTTTTAAGGGAGGAAAAATAGATCCAACCCATGGTCGCATATACAATACATCTTATGTTTGCCTTACAGAAATTTCTGGTATAAAAGGATACTTATCAGTTTTGGGATACACTTGATAAAACACCTAAAAACTCTGATCTTATAATCATGATTCGTCTTACCGGTCCGTACCGGTATACCGACCAGCTATCAGTACCGTACATACTACGCTATACCGAACCATACCGAACGTATCAACACATGGTACATGAGGGCGTACCAATGTACCACCCAAACTAGTCCCCTATCGGACCAGTACATACCACCTATATCGAGCGGGACACTGTGATACAACGAACCTTGCTTATAATCAAACCAACTGAATTCGACCAGCAACACTAAGTCTCATCATTATGATTCACCTATAATCAACATGCATTACATGTGCTTAACGAGAACTACCAGTTGTCCATGTGTCTTTCACATGAACAATTAGTTCATCCAACATTGCCCTAAGAATCATAATTGCCTGTGCACCAAAGGAACATATCAAATTCCTTAAGTGACTCCATGATGTTAGGTTATCATCTTAAAATAAAGTAAAGAACAATCAAGAGAACTAGCTACTTTGAAACAATTGTATTTAACGTAACCTTCCTGCTTTAATGGTACAGTTATAAAGGTCCAACCTAATAGTCTAGGACTTCAGAATAGCATAGGACAATTGATTAAAAAGAGGATGGATGTAAGAAAACAGATGAGTATATTGCCAATAAAAATTTCTTATAACTGACGACAAAATCATGTACAATCTCTGATTCCATAATTCCGCAACCATTCCATAACATAAATTCAAACTTGTATAATTCAGACAATATAAGAAAAAAATAAGCAGCTGACTTGTTCTTTTACTTGTTCACTAATCATTTTGTTAATTTCTCTGAAACTGATTCTGTAAGAAAAGGTCAGCAGATCAAAGGTCCTTCCAGATGTTCCTTTATTTTCTTCAGGTATTGTGTCCCTTCAGGATTCTTCCAGGAAAAGAGCTGAAAACCAGCAATAAGATCATGTTGCCATCAATTTTCTTTCCCGACTAACATACTAAGAAAATATTTTGAGTGTTAAATGGTTTCAACCATATAGGCAACACTTCCCTTGCCAACATTAGATGTGTGTATGCAACAACAAATGGGATAAGGTTCTCCCAAAGAATGTTTGAAGTTGCCCTTCCACTATATAATGCAAGTTTATCCCGAACAAAACAAACCAAACCAACTATAGATACCACATTTTAAGTTATCCCAATTCAGAATTACCTATGTAAATTTCCTCCCATGCATGCAGGCTTTGTGCTTGTGCTCTGTAGTCACATTTTGCCTAATGGCATTTTTTTTTTTTTTACTTTGCCACAAGGTAACTTCAGAGTCAAGAGATTGGATGTGATGCCTGCCTCTCACACTTCCTCTCAATGGCTTAAGGTTTAACCTGCATCAAAAGCAAACCCCTGGTGGATGTTTATTCTTCTTTTCTTTTTTCCTTTTTTGCTTTCCTGTTCAAGCATTAAGCTAATTGTGCCAGCCAGCACAATACAACATGAACCATTGCCAGAACCATTCGACAATGCCCATTTTGCTGTAACTTAAATTTTGAATAGTAAGTACATATAGCACCCTACCCATCTATATCTGATTAAAAAACCAATCAAAATTTTCATATAAAATCAGAACCTATTGAACCTAATCACACTATGTAAATTAAAAAACATGACTGGATTGGTGTCCTTCTTCCATACAAATTGCATTCTTCAAGTGAAAGTACTGGAGCTTGTGAATATCTCTTTATCCTGACCTCCCCCTCATACAAATCAAGCCCAAGTGTCAAGCATGATGCAAAGGTATGTTTTGCATGCCTATGCTTAATGAACTCATGCACTTGATGGTTCATCAAAATTGTTGTACTGGTTAGTTTGCTGAAAGTTAATCATAACATTTATTCATTTTCCATAAGCACAGTTTGACAATCTCATTTTACTCTGTTGATTCCTTCAAGTTGTTTTATATGATGTATCAAACCCCGTTCAAAGGAACCATCACTTTTTTGGAATAAGATTCATAGAAGGCACATACTTTTGTGTCCATGTAATCCAAAAATATGTGGATCTGCAGAAAGCATTTAAGTTTTCACTAAGTAATTGGTAGTTTTGAACCTCTGACACCGGATCATCCCCAAAACCATTGTACCCGAATTCAAACTCACCATATATAATTAACCTTTAGTCAAGCAAACACAATAGGTTATTAGGAGCCTGTTTGATATTGTAAGATCGAAAGATATATAAATGTCAAATTATGGCTTATGAGTCTCAATAATGGACTAAAAGTGGAAATTCCAAAGCATTTCATCCATGCATAATTAAATGATAAGTAAGTAGTGCTCAAGTGATCAATTTTTAGGAAGAAATGAGAAATGATTAAAAACAATTGCATGAAGAGACTTAATCACTTGATTAATACATTCAGCCCCAAAAATCAATAACAATTCTCTGAAGCCCATTTTAATTTACAAACTTGACCAATTCACTCCCTTTACCTAGAAATACAAAGCAAAAGAAAAGAAATGTCCACATATTGGTCATAGAGCTTTCAAATC
The DNA here is from genome assembly GCA_023547065.1 of Musa troglodytarum. Classification (NCBI taxonomy): domain Eukaryota; kingdom Viridiplantae; phylum Streptophyta; class Magnoliopsida; order Zingiberales; family Musaceae; genus Musa; species Musa troglodytarum. Next base: position 53,745,716 of record CP097511.1, read on the forward strand.
TAATAATCACATAAAAAAGGAAATTAGGTTCAATTGTTAAAACAACTATTAAGCATTGAAATATTTTTAGGTTACATATAATTATGAGAATATATAGGGACATTTTGGAGTTATAAAGGCTCCTAGTGGGTAGCCAACCTAAACTGCTTAAGAAATGTAAATATCCACATACTATATTTAAGAGATTTAATTTATTTGATATAGGTAAGTTTTAGTTCATTTACTTTATTAATGAGAATAGCCATCTTCCACAAAGTATATATTCAAAAAAATCACATCATAGTGTATAAATCCACTCATTCATTCACAAAGTAAGAACTTAGGAAAACCCTTCATCATAGCTGGAGTAGAAATTAACAAAATTTCTTCAGCTGTCACTAGAATTTGGTGACCTTTCCTTTATGGTAAAAATTATGTAGCCTTGACTAATGCTTAAGTATCATAGACATAGAGAACATTCATTGCAATATGCACTAAATATTTAATATGTTATTATATTAATATATCAAATGCATGTGCAAGCCTACTGAAGGAATCATTGCAGCTTACCTAACTCCTTCAGTATAATCACTTCCAAGAAGCAATGCCATACGGATTAGTTTGTCTCGATCTAAGCCAAGCTCACACTCAACATCCTGAGATAAGAGAAACAAAGATTTGCAAAATCACAAACCTACGGGATGTATTCAAGCATTCTTCTATTTCAGCATAACAACTCTACAAGAATGTGTTTTATGCACCAAACATCAAATAGAACTGGCTCTACAATCTACCAAAAGCAGCATAACTTGGTAATGACAAAGGCAAACACCATGAATAATTAATTAGCTAAGAATTCAAGTGTATGTTCCTTGCCAATAGAGGACTAAAATGCAAAAGTACTTCTATGATGATGTGTTGCTAGTGCATGTTGGCACAGGCTGGGTACAATACAGTACAACATGGAACTTTCTGCTCCAGTCTGTGCCCAGCATATTAGCCCTCAATCATCTGCTAAATATGTTGTATAGACGAAGTGGAACCAAAGCTTTTGAGATAATTAGAGGTATAAATTTACTTAAAATATGGAAACTACAAGCTATTGATTGATAAGTTAAAGGAACAGACACCTTCATGAAGTATGTCTCAACATATTTCCGGTCATCGAATATGTTCTTGTAGACACTTCGAGCTCCAAACAAGAAGACATCAGAATCATCAGTTACAACACCATCAACAAGGTTTGTCATTTCCATATAAGCACACTGAGCTTCTGCTTCTGTAGGTGCAATAATATAAGGCAAACCAAACATTTGAAGCAGTTCCTGCAATTTTTCAGAAAAGTAATGAGGAGCTGCATGTGTGCGTTAACATTGCTTGCATCGTAGCTTAGGATTGAGCAGATAACAATTAAAATACACCTTTTGCCAAGTGGATAGTATTGATGTTTACCAAATTGTAGTTTTTATGCCTATGAAACTGCCAAGGTGAGGGAAGAAGATCCTAATAGAAACGTGAAGAACACAATAATTGAAGGGTCCTTTAATCTCTACTTTTAGTAAATGTTATCAGTTATGCGGGAAAACAAGTATAATATTCTAAGGATGATATTTTAAGCATAAAATTACATAAACTCGCAGAGAATACAGAAACTATATAGGTTAGATTCTTAAACTTTTTCTCCTAAAATACCAGAAAGGACTGAAGGGCACCTGACACTCGGCAAACATCTCATTGTTCACAGATTCAGCATCTCGCTCAAGCATCCTCTGCTCATTTCCAAGGTTCACACGTTCTTGTCTAAGGAGAGATATTTCTTTGTCCAGACTAGCTTCTGATACTTCCATTTGATTGTTTAAGATCTGTGTACTGTATCCAATATGATCAGATATAACATTATCTTTCTCAGCATTGTTCTGCTGTGATTTCACACCAGTGTCTATAATTTCTTCCATCAAGGAGCTATTTCCTGACAATGAATTATTATATCCTCTTTCGGGAGATACACTTGAGGTGGATATATGGCGACTGTCATGATTCAAGGAACCAACAACAACTTTAGATCCATCATCTGGAATCTTACTGCTGGTATTAGGCCTGATCTCACACAATTCCTCCGTGGACATTCTTGAACAAGATTTAATTTGGACTTCATAACTAGCATCAAGAGATTGTTCCAACCAACTTGGGTGACCATCAGAAGGTTTGCCAGGTGGAATGTTGCCTCTTTGTGAAGTCATTACATTCTGTTCATCTTCTGTTCTACTTATCAGAGATGATTCACCATCCAAATCTAAACCAGATAAATTATATGAATCAAGATTATTCTTTGAAGAATCAGGGATCTGCAAATGAACCTCTTTACAGTGATTATCCAGCTGTCCATCATTACATGATGGACTTTCCTCAGCATCATTATCTAAATGAACACAAGTATTTGTCACCAGTTTGTGCAAAATAACCCCATCAGAGATTTGATCTTTCATTGATCTCTCTAATTCTGTAACTGCTGAAGAATTGGTTGAAGAGTTTTGTTCCTTAAAATCTTTGAGGCTTCTCCTTATTGCTTCTTGTATGTCAGCTTCTTCCTCAAGCATTCCTCTTGAAACATCTTTTACAGGTTTATCTAGAAATTCAGAACTTGTGTCAGGATTGTGACACACCCCTTCCTCCCAATCCACATCAGCTACTTCATAGCTGCTCTCAGCTAAAGACGATTGGTTTTTCTTCAAGTCACTTTTTGGACTTGCAGTTATATCAACAAAATCATTTGGAATTTCAGAAATTTCCTTAACTAGACCTTCCTCCCAACTGCAATCAGATTCAGAATCATTTGTGCTCTTATCTGAATGAACACATTCCAAGGGTAAATTGGCTGTTTGGCCTCCAGAAACCAATTGCATGAATATATTATCATCGTCCGTAGCTTTCATCCCGCTGTCATCCTCTGAGAAGGAAATCTCAATTGCATCTTCACTACCATGAATAGTATGTTCATCCATGTAACCTCTCCTGTCAAGTGGGAGTGACCTACTTTTCTCAGTAAATGTTTCACCTTTTCCTTCATTACTTGTAACACTTGGGGAATGATTATTTCCAGAAAGACCTTCAGAGACATCAACAACTTTTCTGGTGTGGGAAGCCTCCCGATCTGAGGAGTTATCTCCCCTTGTTTTCTCCTGCTCATACTTTTCCATCAGATCCAAATTCCTCTGTAAATCACGAGTCATGCAAATTCCTAATCCTTTAACTCTACTAACTCGAACACGACCATTCTCATCACAATATGTCTCAACATCAGGTCCAAAATCCTTTACACGTTTACTAACGGAAACCTCTTTAACCAATTTAGGCTGACTACTAAGCAAGCTGCAATTTGCTGAATCTGAAGTGCTTTGCTTTGCCAATGAATAATGATCCCCATTTCCACTGTTCGCAACTCCTCTTGATGCAAGAACCCTAACATAGAGCACCAATAGTAGAAAAGTGACCTCAAATAGACAATGAAATGTTTTACCACCTATGAAATGCTAGTTAGCACATTAAGCATCATGATCAAGATGTAAATAAATACTCCTAGAATTAAACTGATGCACCATTAAGGGAAATATAAACAACTTTGCATGCTTTGACAAAAAACTGCATCTAATAAATTTATAAATTATATTTGCCATAATTTTGCAACATGAAAAGAATTGAGAGAGGCAACACAAAACCAGGTCTTACTGTTTATCACCGGTAAATGATGATGAAAATATGAACTCTCTGTTGGCTTCAGAAGCAATCCTTGATGTTTGCACACCAGCTATACCTCTACCAGCAGCACATTTCTGCACTTCATTTATCTCCCGCCTAAAAGCGATAGTTTTAAGATATGATTGTATTTGTAGCTCAGAGAATTTAGTAGGGGCCTGAAAATAAAAAAAGTTGCTAAGTACACATAGCAAAAACTTAATCATCTGGTTAACCCAAAAAGAAAAAGGAAAAAATTATGCACCAAAAATATTAATTTATGAAGATTAAACAGACATGACACTGTCAAATATTTGTGCAGAGACTGCAGTCTACATAGATAACAAGAGAATCATTTTGCATCCTATGTTTTCTCAACATTATAAGTCATACACTCCCTTACTGATAATTCATTGTACCTATGTTTTTCCTTATCTAATCAAATGTCGACCCTGTTGTTAAAATTACTGAGTTACATTAACCCAAGCCTGATGAAATACCTTCGACTTAAATTCAATAAACATCATTCATTATGATAATTAAAAAGCACACCTCCCTGCATTAATCAGAGTTGTTAAAATAAAAATTATGTACTGCACAAAACAGAGAAAATGTGTTGTGAAGAGGTGGAAACAAAGAGGAAACAGAACAAATTGAATAGGGCTTATATGTTGCTATTAAGATTATGAAAAGTACGAGTGTTTTTATCACTAGAATCCTAACAAATATATTCAAACATATAATGGATCAAATAGTTCCTGATGGCTAACATACAATTTGCTGAAAGGGGCACAATAAACTTCATTTGAATATATAGGGTGTGAAATATAGTTTATCAGTAAGGGAGAATAGGTATCAAAATATGATGAGAACATGTGTGAAACAAAAGCTTCTCTGAATGCAATGACTAACCTTTTGATCTTCTACAAAAACTGCTAAACAATGAAAAGGCAGCTGTTGCACCTTGATAGTGGAATTAAAATTAAATTATAAAAAAGAAAGCATAAACCGAAACCATACTTTTGCAAGCACCTCCTCAGGCATATTAGAAACAAACAGAATTTAATATATCAAGAACCGAAACGAAAGAATAGGATGAGTACAATAATACATCATAATATTTTAGTATGTTTACAAAAAAGGGTTAACAAAGAGACATGTTAAATTGAAAAATTCTCAGAACTTAACTTTTAAGCTTCAAAGAAGCTTACATTGGTTTCAGCCTATGACTGGAAATATGGTTAACATTTGAGCTTCAGCCATCTTCTGCCACCACTAATTGCTCTTTCAGGATACGTCTGATAACTAATAGAAACTAGTTTCAGAAAGGGTTTTAGGGAAAGGAAGGGACAAAAATGCTCCTTCTTTCTTCAATTTTCCTTCATAATATATTCTTATGTAACTTTTTCCAATTGTTCTTGTAAAGCTAACCAACAAGGTCGCAAATTTCGTGAGCATTGTAGTTCCTATTAGACAAAAAAGAATCACATTCAAGTGCATAAAAACTTGGCACATGTAGTTTAAATAGTACTCATGAGATACTCAAGTTCAGAAAAGACCCTTAAGAGACCAAAGGGCATAGTGCATTTTGAGCAACTAAATTTTGAAAAGTACATAATTTTACTTTTTGTTTCAGACGTTTATTGTATCAAAACAAGATCTATGCTATGTTCTACATGATAATTATATACATGTTGAGGAATACCAAAATTCTATGCTACCAAAAAAGAGAATTTATCAAGAATATTAATTGCTATAAATAGAACAAAACCAAATAGAAATAGTGATGAGTAACTTTGAGATATTATGCTTGCTCTAGCACTGTGCTTATTAACTATAATACTAATTTCAGAAAATAAATGAATAAGGACTGCATATATTTGGATCCAGAATAGGATAATGTGCCCAAAAATGATCTGTTTTAAGTTTGCATGTCATTGATTGTCTTGCTCTTATTATTTTGTTACTCCTTCAGTATCTCTATTACCTTTGGTTTGAAACTCTTATACATGGACAAGATAAAGGCACTTGTGCTACGAATTCCCAGAACTTGATCTAAGGTTATTGAAAACATATCCAAGTAGGCAAGTATAAAGTTCAAACCCTTAGTTTAAATGAACACGAGTCCAATCATCTTAAGTCTTAACAATCTTGGACTGAACAACAAGACCTTATTAGACTTAAAAAGAACAATCTATGGAAACAAGAAGATACAACTTACTTCAAAAGAGTTAGTGAGTTTAAACCCAGTTTCAAGAGAAGGATGAAATTTTCTAATAATTTTTTTTCAAAAAATCCACACAAAAATATTCAACCATGCAGAAACCACATATTGCAAATTATTTTCTAAACAACCATATTAAAAGAAATTCATTGCATTAAAGAGAGTTAAATATATAGTTAATAATATAACAATTTAACAAAAATAATAGCATTCACAAGCTAAGCGGTAACATAAAACATGAATATTAGGCAACAAAAGATTCATCTTTTTTTATAAAAAAAAAAATTTTAAGAGTTCCATACCTTCTTAATTTTCTGATATTTCTGCCTGTTCTCAGCCATGATGCTCTCCCTCATCTACATAAGCAAAAGGATATCCTCAAATTGGAGGAAATACTAAAAACTGGTCTAAACAAAATTCGCTCACTCAAAGATCTAATAATCATAACAAATATCATATACCTGAACAAGAAGATCCAATTGCATTGATGGAGGCAAGGAGGCTAGAACTGCTGGATCTATATGGGTGTGATCCATTGGCTGCAATAACCAATTAATCTCAAGCATTATGGACTACAAAGAATATAACAGCTTATGGACTAATTTTATTAGTAAAGTAACTCATATAGCAAATTTCTCCTAAATGACAAAATCATCAAAGAAGCAGCCCGATAACTTCAAGAAGGTAAAGTATACATATGATAATAATACCATAACATTTGTGACACATATGTGGTGCTTATTTGCATGGTTCACCTTACTGATACGTACCATACCGTACCGATGTACTGACACATGGGGTATGGTGAGACATAGCAACAAACTGGTATGTATTGCCCATACCAGTTCCCTATTGGACTAGTACGTACCACCCATATTGAACAGTATGCCATGGTATGACGAAACTTGCTTATTTGGATAATAAGATCTATCTGTGCCTTAATTAGGTCATCTCATATTATCACTATCAGTGCCAAGATGGCAAACTATCGATGAATATAATTCATCTATTCATACAACTATTTTTTACACTGTCATTAGTACCACGACATAAGATAAAATTAACTCTATCATTAGTACCACGACATAAGATAAAATTAACTAGTAAGGACTTTTTATCATAATATTAATTTTAAAAAAGAGATGAAGAATGAGAAGGGCAAGTGTCTAACCGAGTGATGTACGAGCAGGTCATTTGTCAATTTCAAAAACATGGGTGGGCAAGGTAAAATCTTAACGAACCACAAGTAGAACATCTGTAATTCCCCCTCAAACTGATCTCAGCTACTAATATCCCGCAACAATATCACAATAATCATGACCGCTTGTACACATGTTCAAAAAATTTGCCTTCTAACCTCAGCAGTATGCAGAAGTTAAAAAGGAGCTGCATAACTAATAATCAGTATCCATTTAGACCTCCCCCTCCGGTTAAATAAACATGTTGCAGGCACCAGAACTTTTCATTTTAGTAATCTTTACAATATTTCATGCATCCTCCTCATTATGCTTCTGATATCAATATAACTATTATTAACAAAATATTCCCTTTAAATATTTAACATCCATGGCTTAAAATAATTAGTTATCTTCAAAAGTGTCCCATGAAACAAGAAATGATTTTTCCAAAGGGAACAAAAGCTCTCTAGTTTCCTAAATAGCATGACACAGAAACTATAAGCAGGTGTACTGATCATTTTTGTTGACCTGGAGATGTATTATATTTATTAATAACTTAAATATGCTATATAACTTATGGATTTTGATATATATATATAATTACCAAATTGCATATATAAAGAAAATCCCATTCGGTGATAAAGCTGAACCTCAAGGATTGTTTACTCAAACAGAAACCATGTTAGCCTTTTCAATAGCATTTTGAACCTACTAAAGAATCTTGATTCATGGAATCATTAGTCATCTTAGTAGCAATATAGCACTACCAGCCAAAATAAATAAGCGTTGCAACACATGTCCCATATTAGTGTCATTTAACTAATAAACATGTAAGAAAGTAAGAAGATAGATGATAATACTCATAAGTTAGATCAGCATTCCAGCATTGCGTGATTCAGTGATTATTTACACATTCATGTTCATGTAATCATGAATGCATTGATGTGGGATGCAATGGTCATTCGTTCATTTTAAATCAGTTTCTATCTGGACAAATTATAGAATTTACGTTGCCACCAGAGAATGCAATTTGATACAAAAAGAAGAAAAAAAATAGCTACGTTTACTTCATCTACAAAAAATATAGAGAAAAAATATGACTAGACTTGTAAAAGAACTCACAAAAATAATTTCTTCATTCTCATCATTGTCGTCCTCCGCTTCATCCAGACCACCCTCAGATGTAAGCACATTCTTATTGATCTCCATCTCTTCCTCCGCAGCAAGGGATGCGGCCAATCTTGATGAGAAAGAATAATGTATTAGACGTTAGTAACATAGCAAAAGGATTTTTTTAGGTAGTGACGGAGAAAGCACAAGAGCGAAAACTATGGACATGACGTTGCTCACAGCTCATCCAGGTTTTTCTGGGAAGAAACCCCAGATTCCAAATCACCATGAGGTAGAACGCTGCTTCCTTCAGCCCCAGTATCGTCATTCGAATCCAACACTTTTTTCCCCTTTGTGTCCTCGTCCGTAATCTGCTTCTCCTTAGATCCTTCCTTCTGCTTCTTGATCTCGGCTGCCAATTCTTCAAGCCTCTTCGCCTTGAGCTATATAAGTCGATGCATACAAATCAGACAACTGAAAAGAGGACGGAGGGAGAAAGAAAGGGAGCGAGAGAGACAAACGTGGTTGAGGAGGAGCTTCTCGGCGGTCTTGCGGATCTTGGCACGGGCGCTATCGCGGTGGCGGCGGCGGGCGGCGACCGTGCGGCGCTTGAGGGCGGGGGTGGCGCCGTCGAAGACGAAGACGGGTTTGGTGCGAAGGAAGAGGAGCTTGCAGATGCGGCGGAAGAAGCCGAGGAGGTGGGCGTTGCGCACCATCTCCCCCTTGTCGTCCCGCATCGCCTTCATGAATTGGACCATCCATATGCTGGCGTCTGAGAAGACGAGCAAAAGGGGAATTCCAATGAGGAAGGTGGCGGGTAGGCAGGGAGGGGAAATCGAGGAGAACTAGGGTACCGATGGCGAGCTTTTTGCCGGCAAGGGTTTCGACGGAGACGCGGCGGCCGACGGGGGCGAGGAGCTCCCATAGCCCTTGCACTCCCATGAGGTTCGATCCACGTTTCTTCCTCTCCTTCGGCTGCTTCGATCTCGGTCGTTGCTGATGTTTATTTATAATCTTCCCATGGAAGTTTCTTTTAAAAAATGCCATGTTCTCATAGAGTGTATTTATTTACTTATTTATTTATCTACCTATTTGTTTATTTTATTTAAGTAGGAATAACACATTATTTTCATGATCTTGTGATCATGAAAATATATTAAAACATATATTGATTTTAATTTTTTTTAATTAATAAAATTATTTTTATTTTTTTCATATGAGAAAAAATAAAATTAAATGTTTGACTTTAATAATTATAAAAATGTCAATATAATTTTTAAATTTAAAAAATTAAATAATAAATTACATGAACTAATCTATAATTAGTTCAATAAATTATTTTGATGACACGATCCAATAAAAAATATTTACTAAAGTTAAATCTTTGTTTATTTATAATCTTCCCATTGAAGTTTCTTTTAAAAAAAAATGCCATGTTCTCAGAGTCTATTTATTTACTTATTTATTTATCTACTTATTTGTTTATTTTATTTAAGTACGAATAACACATTATTTTAAAAATCAGATGACACGACCTTCCATTAAAGCATCTATTGATTTTGATTTTTATTAATTAATAAAATTGTAAAGAATTATAGTAGTCAAGAATTGTAATGCTAGATCAAAAAAACAATAAAAAAACTCCTCAGAGCAATTATGGCTCTAATACCATGATATGAAATGATTTGCTAAATTTTATTCATTAATGATAATATAATATTAAAACATTAAGAGGATCATGATAATTTTATTATGATTTATTTTTCTCAATAATATTTTTACTAATATCCTAATCAACAAATATTTCGTATCATATAATCAGATAGATATACATACACATACAATACCAACAGTAATAATAAATCAATATGTTCCAACTATTTAACGTTGGCTACCTCTGTGCAAAGCACCATCCTCTACCAATTTATTATATTTCGTATCATGTAATAATAAATCTTTAATTGTTATTAGACTCTGCAAAGAAACATCCTTGATTAATTAACATTTATTAAGCTTTCAATAGATTTCGGCAAAGTAATCTTCCATCTCCCTCTACCTCTCAAACTAATTATTTCACTTGCGGGATTTAAGTGTTTTCTAAATACATATTTAGCTTTTGTCAATGATCTGACATAATTACTTATGAATTAACATTCGCATTTCTAATAACACAAACCTTTATATGCATTTCTTATACTCATCCAACAGTTTCTTTATCAATCATATGCACACAACATTCATTTTATGGGTCACATACATGCAGCAATTCTAGGAAATAATCATGTAGATGCTCTCTTGCTTGTGTGCCTTACCTGAAAGATATCTAAAGGAAATGATCATATATTTGTTATCTTTGCCAACAAATAATTGTTATCACAGTCGAAATAGGAGATGCAATTTTACCTTAGAACAGATTAGATTCTAAAGTTCATTCGCGGTAAAAAGAAAACGGAAGGGGAGTCAGTTTGGCCTTGACATAGATAATTAATCATGCATGCCATGATTGCACTACTTAGGTAATTAACTGCAGGCTTTTGTAAAATCAAAAGATCAAATTTTTTTTTATATATCGATGATTGGATATTTCAAGTGCAAAATTAGAGGTGTACCAAACAGCATCAGAGAGAAAAGAACCATTGGTTCCAGAAGGCTAGTTCTTACCCCCAACAACATGCCCCCCCTGGGAAAAAGATGTTTGGTGCAGAAAGGCTCCAACTGTACAAGACTCCAGCAGCATGAGTTAGAGAAGATGCTGTCAAAAAAAGAAGAGTTAGGCAAGGGATTTTCTCGGATTCGGCCTCAAAGCTTTACCAAAGTAGTTGCGGATCTCTGGAATTATTCGGTGGATTAGATGGGAATGCCTGCAGAAGTTCATCAGAGCAGAATCAGCAAATGAGAATGTGAGTCGATCAAGACTAGATACACTGAGGAGTTCATGAGAGTGAAGTAAAAAAGAGAGAGATTTGATGAGAGAGTACCCTGGACGAGTGTTGATTTGCTCGAATTGCTCTAAAATAAACATGATCCAAGTGTGCCTCAGGGAGATGGCATGGAATGCCTCAGACAATTCGTACACGCTGGAGACATTGTCTACGCAAACTTCCTGCACGATGAAGCACACTCAACACATCTTACTATCTTAGGACTTCAGGCTAAATTTTATTACAACTAGTGAAGCTTCTGAGAATGGGAAAAAGAAAAGACAATGTAGTTTCTACCTACTTGTGCAATAGCAAATTCACATAGGCGTTTAAGACCCTCGAGAAGATACTGATCTGCGGCTCGTAGAAGATCTTGCGCGACATCATTAGTGATCTCAACCGATCCTGTGTATATGAATCTGCAAATGAACGGCCAAATAATGTCAGGCATCAGAACCTCCAGTATCACGACCAGAAGTAGGAACTACACTTACTTCATCATCAATTCAAAGACCTCCCATCTTATGTTAGGAATCTCAACGTCTCTTGCATCCTTCTCCTATAACAAAAGTTGAAAGAGCAAGATATTTTCAATCAGATCTTACCAGACTAGAAAATAGTAAATTACCTAGCACTTCCAGAAAGAAAACTTTTCAAAAATCTTAGTTCATACTTCATACCATGATACTATTATAAGTTTCGAAAAGCTTATGAATGTTTCATTCGTGTCGTAGCGGGCCAGTATGATACTATGATATCAGCATGGCATCCATGGGATGCCTTTTTCACATAATTTTTGTTCAACAGCAAGCATGAAGCCCATCATATGAATTGCCTAACATGCCTTATCATGCTGGCACATTTCCAGCACATGATATTCCGACAAAAGGTTGGATTCTTGATAACAGTGACAGAAGGGCATGTTATGAGTTGCGGTATGCATCAAACTCCAAAATATTTGCACCCTGATGACATTAAGGGATCAGCTTTTCTCTTACAAATCAGCATTTCTGATATGCATGAAGCAAGTGCTATGACCATCTTAGTGATCAAAAATATGATTCTCACCTTCTGCATGATTATTTATGTACAGATAGGACCATGGGGCATTTCCATTAACATTTACAAAGCAACAAACTTTTGAAGTGGCAGCTTACTATTTAATTTATCGAATTGTAAAACCTGTTCACCATTTTGTTGTATTCAGTAACCAAAGCACATCAAAACAGACAGACATGCCTCTTCGTATCGCATATAAATGCTTTATTTACTACACGTGCTATAGCTTTTTTAAATCAGAAACTAGCCGTTTTTTTACAACATTATTTTGATACATCTGATTATGATTAGGGCTTAATTCTGAAGAAAAACAAGCATGGTTGACGCATGAGTTCCCTTACCCGGTAGCCACCATCGAACATTGCACGAAATGCATCCGAAGAAGCAAGCAGAGCAATTCTGTGTGCATAAAAGCACTTGCCTGGAAAAGAACAGATAATGAACATTTAGATATTTAGCACATAACTAATAGCTTCCTTTTAAATGAGTGTAGCATACAAAAGTTACTACATTTTTAAATGTGTTGTGCAATTGTTTCAAGGAGAAAACTACATATGGTAAGAATAGTCCACAACCTTCAACTAGAAAGGTAACATCTGATAGCATGGAGCTGTTCACATACTGCTCGCCCAGGTACACCTACATGAACAACTTGATTAGTACTATTACAGGTATTTAGCTCTGTTCTAGCATAGTAGACAGACTCGTCGGGCCTTTGCATGTCATGTATTTCTCTATGATAACATGTACAAGTTTTGTTACGTAGCAAAACATATTTGTACACAATGGACGCATATGAAGTCCCAACATCAAACATTGAGGATATTAATTATTCAGATATCAATTATGACATGTGATTCATTTTTTTTCGTCTTGAGCAGTAATATACAAATGTATCCATGTTCGTTTCAACTACTATAGGATTGCTGAATTCAAACACAAGCAATCCACTTAAGATGTCAAAACTTCAAAATTAATGCCTCCTCTTCACTAATAAGAATACCCAGTAGTTCATTCCTTGTTGTAAGGCATATACTTTTGCCTCAATTTCTCCAACGATTTGTAACAATTAGATCCCAAATTCGCATCTCTTTTCTAGCATATGCTTGTTGCAGGATAAGTGATATTATAGATAAGCAAACAATTTTCATTCTCTGATTACAAAAAAGGTTTATACTGATCAAGTAATATTTATGTTTGATCAGTCTCAAGAGTCAAGACAGAATTCAAAAACACTTTGAGTTAGAAGACTAGCCAAAGCAATTACATAAGCACTTTCAAATTCCAAGAAACTAGCTCCAAGAATTGAAAATCTGACCCTTTTCTATATGTTTTTTTTATTTCTGTGAATATGGGACATGTTTTACCGATAAAACTGCTTAGAAACAAAATTAATGAATGTGTATTTTAGCAAACCTGAGGTGAGGGGGATGGAGAAGCTGCATCAACAGAACAGACAGTCGGAGATTTTCTAGCCAACTTGTAAAGAGCAACTGATGCATCTTGCTGTTGTTTTAGATTAGTCGATCCCAGTAGTTCGAGAAGAAGATCAAGTCCTACATTGAGAATATGTTGCTTAATTTCCTTAGTTATAAAAAGGAGGAAAAGCAGAAGGATGTCGTGGTTGCTGGACAGATACAGTACCATTATCATCAATGAAAATAGTTCTTTGATCCTCAAGTGAACATAAATGAGCAAGAGCCAAAGCTATCCGTCTTTGGACAGCCTTCTCTCCGATTCGCATCAGATATAATAAATGCTTTAGTACCTGCAAGGGCAAAAGGCAAGGAACACCTTGTCTACATCCATTAAACAGAACCACCAATTAAAAGTAGATCCTTATTGTTCTGAATATATACTGAAATAAACCAAGAAATACAGCAAACAGAACTTACTCGCCCATTAATCTTCTCCTCTAATCTCTTCATTGTCTTTGCTACACAGTCCTTAGTTGCCTGTAATTGAAGTAATATTTTTCAATAAAGCTTGGTTCAAAATATAAAACAAATCAAAACGAGATCAATATACACATATTAGGAAGCATGGATCTGGCAACATCACAGTACTCAACATACCTGGATAATGAATTCACCATCTTGTAGCTTCTGAACACCTCCTACTTTGATAAAATCAAAGACATTATCCTAACAACAAAGACAAGAATAAGAAGCCTGTGTCCAACCAATAGTTCTCAATTTCACATTACAGCATTATGCAAAGTAACAGAATATGAAATCACAACAAAGGAATATTTTGATGCAGATTCACCTCATTCTCTGCAATACCATAAAGAGCAAATGCAGCATTATGTTGCAAACATCCATTTTTCGAGTCAAGAAGTTTAAGAAGAGGCACCAAACCGCCATTGTAGACAATACCAGCTTGGTTGTGTGAGTCCTAGAGGGAAAATAAAAGGTATTTGAGACAGCAAAAATGAGTCATTGTTCATCAGGAAAATGAAGCAAATCCAACCATATATAAGGAGAAAGAAACTAACGTGCTGTATTGTGGCAGATGGATATTGATATTAACAATAACATTTTTTTCAAAAGCATTTCCAAGAAGCATGAGGCATATTACAAAAAAATGGCATAATATCAAAAAGTATTGAGAAAAAAATTATATTTTATTATCACTTCTAAAACTGAATTTTTCTCTTCTTTGGAAGCAAGTATTGAAATTTCGTACCGTACCGGAGTTTTGATACTTATTTAGTATGGTACGATATACCGAACGATATATTTCGATATATCGTTCGATATATATATAATTATAAATATTATATATATAAAGATAAATATTGAATATATATATATATATATCTGGGTGACGTCGCATATTAAAAAAAAATTCACAGGTGACATCGCCGATGCGACGTCGCATATTAAAAAAAAAGAAAAAAACAACGTCGCCTCCCTTCTCGAGCGACATCGCATATTAAAAAAATAAAAAAACGATCTTTTTTTATTAAAAAATAAAAAAATGATGCCGAGTGGTAGCGAGCGGTCCGCATACCGATATTCTATCAAACTAGTACGTACCGCCCGGTGCATTCGGTATTGCAGACCTTGTTTGGAAGTATATAATGAAAGGGTCCAAGCATACATGACAATAAAGGTAAGGAGAAAATGAGAAAAGAGCATACAGTGTTGTTTCCTCATCTGGTGTCAGACTAGCCTTGTAAAAGACAGATGAAATTTTAGATACCAGGGCACAAGTATGCTACAATTCAAGCAAGGAAGTGAGCTATGAGAGCCCAGTCCAAAATAGCAAAAGCCCGGAACATGTATACATGTCATTGGAATAAAAAACACAGAAGGGAAAGAACTAAAATGAGAACTGCTTTGCTTGTTAAGAATAGTGTTCCAACAATCGCCAAACTGAAATATAAAATTAACAAAATAGAGTAGTAACTACTAGAAGCAGCTGTTGTACAGAGCATATATGCTAGTGTACATACAGCATGCACAACTAGCACAGTATTGGGAAGTGTACCAACAAATACAACAACAACAAAGCCGTGCGTGTGTACCAACAAATAAATTCTCAGAATAGATAATAGAAACTAGGTAAGCTTTTTTTTTTCAAACATCACCCGAGCACATCAGACCCTAGACTGTCACAGAGAACAAAATGATAACATGTATAGAACTGATAGAAGTTACCGTGGCAAGGGTTTGAACCCTCAGCCTATGGGAAAAGGACTCACTACACACTACCAGGCTAGCGGGTTAGGTATTAAACTAGGTCAGTTTGAACCTTTTTTTTTTTTGTATGAAAACCTTTTTACACTTTTCCCACAGAAGGTGTGATTCAGCAAATAACCACATGCTTTGTCAGCTAAGACCTTGCAAGATCAGCTTCTGGATTGGGGTTGGCTTTGGGTAATATAATGGGGATTGGTATGATTAAGTTCAGAACTTTCAAGTTATGAACCACCATCATTTTCTGATCCAGTTAAACACACGGCTAACTACATAACAATTCAACACGGCGATTGGTATGATTAAGTTCAGAACTTTCAAGTTTGTACCACCATCATTTTCTGATCCAGTTAAACACATGGCTAACTACTTAACAATTCAACACTACTTTAACTAATGTTATATTATCAGCCTGAGTAAGCAATTTAACGAGTAGCATGAACAAAATAGAAAACCAACCAAACCAGAACTTTCAAGTTATGTACCATCATCATTTTCTGATCCAGTTAAACACACGGCTAACTACTTAACAACTCAACACTACTTTAACTAATGTTATTATCAGCCTGAGTAAGCAATTTAACAAGTAGCAGGAACAAAATAAAACCAACCAACCCTATTGCTCATATATCACTGATCAAGATAAGAAGTGAATGTCATCCTTGTACCAGAACCATGACCCAAAATGTTCCATGTTTTAGGTTACTAATATAGATTGCATATGGAACTTATCCCTTTTTAATGGTCCTTTATGCAGATCTTAAATTTTCAAATAGAAGATTAAACATAGAACTATAATGCCCTACATGAGAAAGAAAATAAAAGAACTAGCTGAATAAATTATGAAAAGAAAAAAATTAGCTGGATAAATTATCACTGATGACAGGTTATAATAATGTCCCTAGTAACAAAAACATATAGTGAGAAAATTGATCAAGAACAGCAATGCTGAATAAATCAAGTATTTATAGATCAAGAAATAACAAAAATGTTAATTTAAATATAAAATGTCAGATTTATCACACGACAAAAGAAAAGGCTAAACACTAAAAGGTAAAATATATTTATAACCTGGGCCAGCCTTCCAAGAGCAAAGACAGACATCGCCTTAAGTTGAATATCTGGGGACTGAAGCATCTCGATCAGAGGGCGGACAGCACCTCTCTGAACAATATGCACCTGCAAGATTTCAAGGTTGCAGACAAATGTAAGAAACAAGACTATATCCTGGTGCAAATTGATATTATACTTTGATAGGCCAAAGAGAAAAAAGTCAGGTGACAAAGTGCCTTGCAATCTGAATCGGCTGAAGCAAATTGCCCTAATAGTAAAGCCGCTTCCCTTTGACTCTCCGTGCAACATGAACTGCAATTAACCATGCTAGATTGAGAAAAAAAGTTGCGTAGTCTAAGTGAATTCTCAGAAAATTGCCTAACCAACCAAAAATACTTGATGATGAATAAGATCTAGAATTACAATGGAAATAAGAGTCTTTATCAAGCACACGGATCTCGGTTTCACCATCTTCAAAAACTTCTTACAACATATCTTGCCACTTGTAAACTTTGAAGCCAAAGTTTGGCTTTTACAACTTTGTAAGCAAGTTGATAGTTCAATCCGATGAGTTTCAGTAACTTTTGTTATTAGGAGGAAAGAACCATTTATGCTTTAAGTTATGTATAATTCCATAGTTGTTGATTGTTATTGTTCTCAATGTTTTTAAAGCGCTAGGCGCCAAAATGAACCATGGTCCCAAATCACCCCTAGCGCTCTTCTAAACGCCCACTCGAGCAAAGTGAGACACTCCAAAATATTAAAATATAAAAAATACATTTTATGTATGGCAACGATGTCAACGATGGAGGGAGATAGCACGAAGGCAACAATGATAGAGGGAGCCCTAACCATTTAGTGTTAGGGCTCTTCTCTTTAGTTGGTTCAATTGAACCAATTTGCCTATTCAATCGAACCAAGCATGAACACGAGCCACCTTCACTTGGGCGCTCGCCCAAGGCGCCCGACGCTTAGGCTTAGGCGAGCACCTAAGCAATGCTTCAATGAATCGCATTGCCCAGAAGTTGTGCAAGGCACTTAAGTCTCGCCTCACCCGAGCACCCAAGCACCTATTAAAAACATTGATTGTTCCTAAATTTTTCCCTTTTTTGGGCTTCAATAGATATTTGATTGGAGTTGAAATATTTTCAATAAAGATTATGATTATGCAATGCTCTTGTGAGTTTGCAAGGATTTGACTAATTGAATAGTTTTACATATTGGTTGCTTTGATTTCGACAACTTGATGAACACATATTAGAAACGTACATCCAAAGCTTTTTCTTAATTGTTGTTCTAGTTTGCAATTACTAAGAGAGCTAGAGACATTATAACTGAAACTATTTCACACATATTGCACATGCAGCACTGGTAACTTGCCATTTTTCCCAATTAGGAAATTCTAGTCATATGATTTTGTATTTTTGTTTATTCTTTTTTGTCCACGTTTTCGTTTCAGTTTAACCCAAATATTAGTTAAGAATTGCAAAACCATTTTGCAGGTTTTCATCTTTCATGGAGGTAAATTATAAATTGTGAAAAGCATCTTCAGGGGCCATGCCCTCATAAGACCTTATTAGTGTATTCCAACCTGCAAGCCCACGTGTCCTTTTATGAATGTAACAGAAGTTGACATTTCTTATAAATAATAATCTACTTGGAGAAATGCAAATTATTCACAGTTCAACCACATTTGCATGCAGATAATAGTCATACAGAAGAGCTCAGTGTGACAAGGTTGCAACATGGTCATTCAAGTTTCCAAGTTCATTCTTTTCTTTTCTTTTGTCTGCTTATTTACATGTTTCAATATGAGAATGAATAAGATCATTTTGAACCATGTATTTAAATTCTTCATAGAAGAGTTTAGTGTGACTGTGACTAAAATTGTAATGTTTTGCTTTCAAACTCATTGCTTGGTCATGTGAGAAGAAAATTGTCTTTTATATTGTATGAACCAAGTTAGTGAAGTCTTTACCATCTTGGTAAGAAAAGGATTTGACAAAATTGCTTTATGGTTCAAAGCAAGGTTATCAAACTCACTTCCCTACCTAGGATCAAAAAGGGGTTGCAAACTTGGATCATAGGATAGGATCGTAAGATCCTACAAATTATAAAAAATGAAAATAAATAATTTTAAGATACATACATATATTTAAAGAAATTTATAAATGAGTACATTCCAAACAGGAACATCTTAACATTGTTTGGCAAAGATTGGTTACATAAGTTTGTTATATATAAACGACTGGTTACATATATCACCATAACTTACATTGATAAATGGGTATGTAAATTGCCCATGTTGCATATCCTAACAATTTCTAAATTCTTAATTTCTTATAAGTATGACTTTCCTATTATGTAAAGGAATATTGTGTTTGGCATATAAGATATAATTTTGAAACCTCTACGTTGAACATTGTTATTGCTTTGTAGAACTTCAATCCAAGGATTATGAATTGCACTTTTCAATTATATTAAAGATAATACCTCACAGTATCAATGTCATTATGATGAAACTATAACAGATATCATTAGATATGGGATGGATGGGAAGAGAGTGTATGAGATGGGAAGAGAGGAGAAAAGGTGGGAGATGGGAGAAGGCAGAAGGGGAGACAAGAAGAGAGGTAGAAGGGAGGAGAGGAGAAGAGATGAGAGAAGATGCGAAGAGAAGGAAAGGAGATGGAAAGAGAAGAGGGGGGAGAAGATGCAAAGAGAAAGAATGGAGATGGAAAGAGAAGAGGGGGGAGAGGAGAGGAGAAGAGAAGGGGGAAGATGAGAGGAGAAGAAAGAAGCAGAGACCGAAAGAGAGGGTAGGAGAGGAAAAGAGAATCCATGCATATGGCGATTAGCGACATTCGACAACGTTGACAGCAGTTCATTGTGAGTGGCAACAATGGTTAAGGCTTGTCTCCTCATTGCTCCTACGGGCTGCAGGAGAGAAGCATTGATCCATGACAATGAATGGCCAACCAGAAGACTTGCAACACTCTCTCGTCATGAGGGATTAGGGCTCACGCTCGTCTCCTCGCTCCTTTGTTGGCACCGCATATCGATTCGCCTTTGATGATGAGTGTTTTTATATCCTGGGTTGACTCCACAAACTCGACTTGACTCATCTGAGTCAACCAATCTTACATAGTCAACTCGCAAGTCGAGTTGATTCCCCCCATTTACATTGATCCAATCTGAATCGTCAGGCCTGATATGGGCTGTACGAATGCATGATCCTACAGCCCAAATTAAGAGTTTGACAACCTTTAACATTTTCTTCATCAACCAAATAACAAAGTTTAGATTCTCATGATTTGAAGTTAGCACTACAAACAATATTGTTAGCCAAAGAACTTTTTTATATATTTGAAATCACCAACTTGAAAAGAATGGTGTGCAACTTTTTAAAACTAGCTGCCGCATTCTATAAACAGTCCAAGGAATCAAAATTTTCATTATTACCTAACATATAATGAAACAACCTGGACATTGTTTAAGGATAAAACCAGATGAACAAAAAGGCAATATTCAATTCTAGTGATACCTTAATAAACCAATCACCGGCTGTAAAGCTCCCGCTCGAAGAACTTCTTTCTTTATGTTAGGGGATGAATGAATCAGATTCCCAATAACACCAACCTAAATACCAAGAACATATAATCTAATTATGATCTTGGAAAGAATCAATCACAACAAGCATAGTAAAAACAAATACCTTTAACATTTAAAAAATGTATGTTTATTATGACATATAAAAAAGAAGGTAATAAATTGTATTTTTAATGAAAATCTAGCATGTATAATTAACCATATATTTTTAAAGCTGTATAAGGGTTACCATAGCCAATAACAGTTCCATTGGGTATTGATGCCCAGAAAATATACTCATGTTGCATGAGATAGTTCCAAGATTTCTTGTTAGCTGGTCACCATCCAAATGATGTACATCCAGTTAATAATTTCAGTAGGAATTATTTGGCCAATATTCTTTTCCAAGCTATGCCAAAGCTGACAATTATCAACAAATTAACATCCATGATAATTCCAAGATGTATATCTTGTTGAGTCTATGACATCATTGACTCTTGAATGCCCTTCTTATTTGATAGTGTTTTAGACTGCTTGAAGAAGCATGTCATTTCCATTCCGTCACATGAATATTCATGATTCTGAAAACATTGTACTATGTCAAAAATTATTTTAATTGGTCAGTATTCGACAGTGAGTTCACATGGAATTCCTTTAAATCTAATTCAAGATTAGGCAATGGTTGATGGCTCACAGAATCATGAAGACAGCCTAGATGTGTCATCTTCCCTGAAACATAGTTGCTTGACCTTCATTACTTCTGCCACTTTCTAGATTGGCTCCAACTACTACATGAACAGTTTAATCACCAAAAATCTTCAATTATCATTTCCCATGTATAACTAACACTGGAGTTATAAGTTTCTACCTAACAATCTTCACTAAACCTTTTCATCTACTTGTCAAGTCAAAGTGTCCCATAAACTAAGAAGTCAAAGAATGTGACAAGATTAACACCTTTGACTAGACATTTTTGACCTGGACCAGTCAGTTCAAATGTTCTCAACTCAAAAAAAAATGTCATTTATCACTATTTCTCTAACCTAGCTGTATGTGGTCCAACTCTGAAACAACCAAGCTAATAAGAAGTTTGTATTCATGCCGAGTCTTGAACTAACTGGTTCAAGAAAATAACATGAAACAAGATATGTTATAGAGAGATTGGTGTCCACAAGATGCTCTCCCTCCTTAGATCAGGAAGAACCTTTATTTTCCAGAATTTGTATGCCTGCATCACTGTCTATTATATAAGCCAAGTGCTATCACTTTGCAGTCATTGATATCTGGCACTATCCTTCACCAAGTCAGTAAGAGTGAAGGGAGGAAACAAAGTGAAGGGAAGTTGATTGGTGGGAATCTAGGGCAAAGGAGAAAAGCAAAGCCCAAAAACTAGGAAGGAAGAAAAGTGATGAAACAGATACTGGGATCAGGGCATAAGTGAAGAGTAGAGATGGAACTAAAGAGTGAGCAACTGTACATAGGATTCAAAGAGGGTTTCTCTCTCTTAAGAGTTTAACCCTTTTTTAAGGTGCAAAAAAACATTCTTCTTGTGCACTTCAGGCAACTTGGAGCATAGAATGGGTTGGCCAGTCATTTGACCTGATCATTAGTATAACAGGCAGGGTTTGAGCACATTCAAGATGATCCAAACTTGACCTGAGTTGAACCCTACCAATAATACTGAGTTGCCAAGCTTGACTGTATAATGCTCCGTATGACTCAAATCTCCATATAAATAACCTAAGATTCAACTTGCAAAAATTCAAATCATGAAATAAGATACAATCTTAGTCCATGTAGTCATGCTATCAAGATATATGTTGAAGTGCATTGACTCACCGCCTCATAACAGATGGCAGCATCCTCTGATCGAAGCATGAGAATCAGTGTAGGAAGAGCATTGCAATCCACAATCTGTAAAGTAATTTTAAACCAAAAAATAAGTAAAATAGAACCCTTAAATTATTCCATATCAAAGTAAGATGAAAACAGTTAACATAATAACCTGGTTCTTGTTACTATAATTTTTAAATGACAATGTCCGCAAGGCACCTGCAGCTGCTCTCTGGACCTTAGCATCAGTAGACTTCAGCAGTTCAACGAGAGGCGGTATCCCACCTTCGATCCTGCATGATATATAACCATCAAGAAAAGAAAGGCAATTAAGCATCATGTGAAGGAACCTGACAGAAGTTTTGATATTGCTGTTTTCATGAGCAAGATTAGTAATTGCATCAGCTGCTCTCCTAATAACACTATTAACTACCTGGCAGTTGAAACCTTTTTTATGCCTTTTTAAGAGATCAACAAGCAGAGGCAAGGCACCCGCATCAACTATGAGTTGCTGATGTTCAGGCTGTTACAACAAGAGAAGTTTCATGAGAAAAGTCATATAACTTCATAGCGATGAAAATGTTACCCACGATCCAAAGAAATACTTTTTTTTTATTAACAGTAGAAGCTAAACATTGATTAACACACAAAATTTTAGTTCCTTGTGTGCAAGCACAAAAAAAAAATCAGATTAAGTAAATATATTATCATTCTACTAAATCAAAGGCAAAAAAATAATCTTCCTAGCAAGAGATGACTAAATGAAGTGATTTCTGAACTTCTCCAAATTTTCATATTATACAACCTTTGTCATTCATACTGCACATCTTGGGACAGAAGAGAAGTTGGATCAGAAAAGTGAGATCTAAATCAATAATTTTATAATTTCCAATGTAAGTTTTTATACACAGAAGCATGAAGTAAGAGAGTAGACAGCATCAGAGGATAATAAATGACTTACTTGCTATAGCAACCAATCAAAAATGACACAAGGCAAAATCCCAGTCCTGATGTCAAAAGGATGTAGGACAAGTTCAAGAAAATGCTTCAATAACAACTTGACATAAAAATGACCAAAAACAACCCTGGTGACTTGATGCAGAACAGGATAAAAAAAGGGTTATAGTGACACAATGTGCAGGATGTGATGAAGAAGAAGAGATATGATACTAATTTGAAATAGGATATGATGAAAAAGAAATCAGATTTGTTAATGTGTCTCAAACAAAATTTGTCAAATATAGTTTTAATTATCTATTTTGGCTAAATCTTAACAAATTTGTTTGTAGATGAATATGGACCTAATGATGTAAATCTGAGGTTAATAGGATTTGAAATACAAGTCAGAATACATCTCCCTTAAGAAAAATATATGTAAGTTATTATACAACTTGAAGAGGATATGAGCACTAAATCATGTAGATGAGGTGCCTTTCATAGAGAATAAAAGCATGCAGAGGATGCTCACATGTTGTGGCAAAGAAAGTCAGAAAGCTGAGCAACGCTTGAGTGTATTTTAGGATTAACAAGAGTTATGTCTTCCCTCGATAATCTAATACAAAATCTATGTAACATGGGAGTGCATCTTGTAAGTACTAAAAGAAGTTCTCTACAAAACTTACACCACCAAGTGTCATAATGGTGCTCAAAAGTCAACATACCAATGTTCCAAGACATAACTGTCAATTTGTAATTATACATCTGAGAAGTAGTTTCATATGTTATATGTAACTTCTGTATGACAACACTACTATCGCAGCATCCATGTTACTGAAAAAAGTATATGGTCTAATTTTTTTAATAAAGCAAGATTGTGATCATTAATAGAGATTTGGTATGTAGGAACTCCTACCCTATCTCAATCTACTTGCTAAGTAGAAAAAACAAAAAAACAAGCTTTCACAGTGTTTTTATACACAATGATAAAGCATGTAGCATCAGAGTTGAAATTATTTTTACTATAAATTGGGTTGTACATTTTCCCATGCATGGCACAAGTTAATAAAGAGAAATGTAAGATTTTATTTGAGAACTTTTCTTTCCCTTATGTAAGCCATTTACAGTTGCTTTCACCTCCTCACCTTCCCTCCATCACCCTTCTCCTTTACAAAAAAGGTAATCCAAGTTAAAGCAGACCAAATTTATTTTTCCTCATCTTTTGTCATTATGCAACAAGCTCGAGTGAGGATGTATTTGATTCAAAGATAAAATTCACTGCACTATTGCTTTAAGTTTCCTATTATGCATTTACTTATGTATTTATAATAACATGATATACTGCCATCCATGCTGATATCAATCATATGAATCATCTTCAGCTTCTTAACAGGTGTGAGATTTCATGTGATAGCATCCTGGTCTTGCATAGCTTAAGGACAATGTAGAAACTAAACCAATTAACAATTTATCAAGCAATCAATATAGCCAAGACAATACAAGACTAGGCGGAATGCCAAAATTCTACGAGCTCCCAAAACATTAAACTGAAGTGTTCTTTATTTATCCACACCCCTCCAAACATCCGAAATTGCATATCTTCCCTAGAAATCAAACAATGCCTTTTGCTCTCCTTCTCACCGATCAATGTAGAAGCCCATCTTTCATGATTTGACCACACATAAAATGTAGTTCCCAGTCCCAATGTTGGTAACTATGATGGCCAAAGTCACAACTATTTTTTAGTTTTCACCTTCACATAAAGAATATAGAAGTACCACAGCAGATACTTTCACTGCGAGAAGACCGAGGGCGAACGCGCTCCCCTTCTCAACCTCATGCTCAAAAGGACGCTCTCCTTCGTTGGCACCGCCTTCGTTTCCCAGCAGCGGCGGTGGTTCCTGCAGATGCTTTACGAGCGCCGGCACCGCCCCCTCTTCCACAATCACGTTCACGACCTTCTCTGCAGAAAGGATCGACACACAACCTATCAAACCCAAGACCCAAAGGTTTCAGGAAGAAACAGGAAAGGTAAAGGGGAATGGGCAAACCGTCCTTGGCGAGCTCCGCGAGGATGTGGGTGGCACGCTTGGCGGCAGCGCGATCGGCGAACCGCCAGGAGAAGGTCCGCTCGAGGACCTGGACTTGAGCCCTGACCTCACGGGCGAGCGCCTGCCGCGATCGGTGGCCGCAGATGTCCTCACCGCCGCCCTCCCCTCCCGCCTCCGACTCCACCGCCGACGCGGCGTCCTCCTCCTCCAGCTTCCGCTTCTGCCTCTTCCTCCTCTTCCGCTGCTGCTGCTCCGCCTCCATCGATCCCAACGATTAGAGAGAGAGAGAGAGAGAGAGAGAGAGAGAGAGAGAGAGAGAGGGAGGGAAAACTATTGAACTGTGAGAAGAGAAAAGAGGGAACAGAAACGGTTTATTTTATTTCGTCCATTATTTTAATAGGATTATTGAATAACCGTCCTCGGATCCTCTCCAATGATACTATGGTTGTGATCGTGGATCAAACCAGCCCGCCAGCATCCAACGGCTGTGATCTGTTAAGAGGACGGTTTCGTTTTAAAGTGTGATCGGAGAGGATCTCCTCCTAAAGGGGTTTTGGGAAAAGGACCACGCTAGTACCCGCAAAAACCACCCGTATTCTGATAGGAGAAATCCTTCGGTGGCTCCGACACAGATAGGCAGGTAAAACAACGGGCAGATCGTTCGAGTGTTTTAAAGCACCGATCGATCTTTTCTTCCCTCGTCGGTTCGAGGGATCCCGCGCAAAAGAGAAAGTCCTTAAGATTCGTGCGTTCCACGGGCGGAAATGATGGACGGCCATGGATCGTTGGAGCCGATACGGGGAACCGTACCAATGCTTCTGCTCCTGCTGTTGATCGTTATCAAATGTCGAACCCACTTTTCGTACCCGGCGTCGTCCCGCAATGAAAAGGGAGGTAGATGGGCCCGATAAGAAAAGTACCATTACTTTTATACGGTTGGTTTATTATTGAAAGTGCGTGTACATCAATCTTCTCATCGTTGATTGATGTAAGGGGCTGATGTGATGAACCAATATAGGAGATCGATTGGAGAGACGATTCGTTGGGGCGATCTAACCTTGGAACGGAGAGATCGAGAAGAGAAACAAGAGACTTTCTTGCTGTAGGGTCATCTCCTGACAAGCAAGCGTATCCCGATAGCGAGGTTATATTCTGTCAATGAGGTCGTCTCTTGACTACCGATGGTCCTGTACAACAGGTCTACATCGAGGGCTTCTCGACTTGATTCATTCGATGCTTAAGTCAGCAACGTAAGGTAAAAGGGAAGAAAGACAATAATATAAGCTATGTAAATGAGAAAGCAGATAGATTATTCTCCTTGCGCCTAAGGTATAGTTTTTATACCTAGGCACCGAGTAATCTGAACATGTATTATCCTATACGACAGAGATATCAAAAGAGGAGTTTATTGTCAATCATTAATGCAAAGGCATGACTATCTGGGCACTGGGCAAATTTGGACATGTGTTAACCAAAGCCTCTCTTATTTTGAACAACAAAAACGTTTAGGGAGGGTGGTTTGCTGGTTGTCATTAATGTAAAGGTGCGGCCCAAGATGTAAGCCAAGAGATGGCTAGAGAGGCTGGGGCATGCTATAATCTGAGGTCTCCAAATATGGAGTTCCTCCCCTTTTTTTTCATATTTGGGGTGGTTTTTTATATCTTCAATGGAGGAAAGAAAAATTTATGATATCCTCCCTTGTCATCAAAGAAGAGAAGACACTTTAGGATTGTCTTTCTCATCATAAAGGAGGTTGAAGTGAGCTTGTTAGGATTGTCTTCCTAATGAATAAGAATGAAACTTGTATTTCTCTGCTTCGAACATATAACCTGGATGACACATGGCGGAGGGAGCCAATATTATCCCTCTCATTTATCACCCTCGAAAAGATATCCTTTGGAGCTTTGATGGAGTTTCTTGAAGGACATCGCTTTCTCTATGCTTGTGTGATGCGAGGGTGTTTGCTCGTTTTGAGTTTAAATGACAGATACGTTGTGGGGTTTTGTTATCGAAAATAATTTTATTTTTGGTATATCATAGCTATAATGCATTTGATAGGCTTGAAATTTTTTTTTGCTTGGCATTCTCTACCTCCAAGGCCTTTTTCATCATCCAGGAATAAGGAATGTCTAAGACATTCATTATCTTCATATCCTAATAAATTTCTATTCTAGGTTCTCGTCCAAATTGATCAACCCTCAAAGCATTAATGCTACCCGTGTAGAGTGCAAATCAGGATAACTTCTAAATTTTTTTTTTTATGTAATCCATCATTGATTAGCCTTCTTGTTTGAAGTCAATAAATTATATCATTTTGGTAGATCGATGGGCTATATTAAATTTTTTTTATAAAAGATCTCATTCTTTTTTTCTCACTACAATCCTACTTCTTATATCTCACTAGTGATGGATATCTTTTCATAGTATATAAGTTGCACAAATTATTTTTTATCTTCAATTAGAATCCTTGCATACACAAAAATTCCCTCAATATTTCTTATTTACTCCTCGACTATTATTGAATCTTTATCACTTTCAAAGATTAGTGGATTATTTTTTTAAAAAAAAATTAGTTGTTAATTATAAACATCATGTCCTCGAGATGGCACCGCCTCTTATCTTTGATCCAATAATGACTCATGTTATCTAGATTATCTCTACACCAATTTTGTAAGCCTATTAATTATTACATCTCTTTGTTCTGTTTTTTTTAAACACGTTCTACCGTCAAGAGTCTCATCTTAAATATTACTAGAACTATTAGATTGCCTTTTATTTATCATGACATCTTTTTTATTAATCCCAAGTTGTTCATACCCTAGATGTCAAATAAAAGAGCATCATATATTAATTAATAAAAAATCAATGCAACTCAATTATTAAAACTTAAAATAGTTGAATCGTGTGTTTCATACTCTTACAAATATAGATAGTCTATAAGACTCGACTTGAGTTTTGGTATCATAACTTGTAACACTATACTCATAATCTTTCTTTTACTACATAGCAGTATATGTAATATTAAAAGTAAAACATATTAATTTACTATATAAAAATAATAGGGTTCCCCCTATATGGAGTGATTTTGATATATACACATAATTTATAACCTCTAACAAAAAAAAACACTCATATTATATATCCAAAAATTATACATATACAAATGTTCATAAATCATCATTTATATCTATACTTGCATGGGCTTGCACATGCTTATTTCCTAACTCAATCATTTAGATTGGATACTAGTATATTTACTTATAAAATAGGATTGGTATAAGCCTTTATAGCTTCATATTTATACAATACTTAAAAATCATTAGCATAAGATATTTAAAGGTAAACATTTGGTTTTATGACTTCTTTAGCAAGAATAACCCTACAATATATTATATGCAAAAATAAAGATATAAATTTTTATGTCAAAATAATTCAAAATGTTTATATGCATATGTAAAAAACATAATAAATTCATGAATTTCTATACTCAATATCATAACATATATATGCACTCATACACTCCTCCCACATTGTACTCACACATACTCCTATACTATATGTCATAATACATATACGCACTCTCATAGCATATAGTAACTACTTCATAGCATATATATGCATTGGAAATTATAACATATCCATATACTCATATAACATGTCATAGAATACACGTACACTCTCCCATTGCATGTTATCACGTATGCATGCATACAAGATATTTTTATTATAATTCATATATTTTTTATTATTACAAAATATATACATTCACGTTTGTCTTATACTCATGACAATCCTATTATTTGAAAATTACTTTTAAAAATATATTATAAATTTGATAAATTATATGATCACTATTTTATAGTGAATTAAATTTATACTTACATGATTTAACTCAAAAATAAAAATATAAGTGAAAAATCATATTCCTAAATAATCGACCATATTAGGGAGCGGTAAACCTATCAAATTGGGAGCATAAGGTTATGAGACACCTTAGTTAAGAACTTTATTTCTTGAATTATTGATATATAATAACTCATAGCAATAATTCATAGAAAACATTTGATAAAATCTCTAATAAAATAGACCATGCTCAACTTAAAAATTTAACTAAATTCCATAATTAATTTTTTAACAATACACTCTATAATCAATGAATTAGTTAGTACCACTTAGACCATCATAAAATTCTATGAATGAATTATATTTTATTATTTTAGTTGACCAAATGATATTGAATTATTATGACACTTTGTAAGAAATTAGAAGACATATATGACTAAATACACATAATTTTTTGGCCTAAAATAAAATCATTTGAAAACTACACTATCATTCTAATTCACTACTAGCACCTATTCCATTTTGTTGAAACTGGGTTGAGACTATCTAAACTTATAAACTTAATATCTTAGTGTACGGTATTTGCTCAATTCTAATTCTCACATAATTCTAAAAGAATCTTTTAAAATATATTAAAAGGATAGAGTCTAATAATATACATAGGAGAGGAAATTTAGAATTAAAAGATATTTCTTAGAAAATAAGGGACTTTGAGTACCTTAGATTTAGACACTCATAACTCTACTCAATAATCTCAAATTAAAATAATATTAGATGCCTTAGAACTATAAAAGATTTATATAAAATATATCTAAAAATCAAATATTGATTTGAAGTCTAGATTATTCAATAGTAGTTAAAAACATTAGTCTATAATATGTAAAATCAAAATCCTTAACATAATAAGCGAAGAATTGAGTTTTTCTTATCTTAAATCCTTCTTAGAGTTGGGGTTTACTAGCTTCAATTAGAAAAGCTGACGAATAAGAGAAACGTTCATAAATAATCAAGTTGGTAAAAGGACACGACCAAAATAAAATATAGGTTCTTAAGAAGTTATTTTGAGGTATAAGGTTTAATCTCATTAGATCATATTTAAAGTGTTTTTACTTTTTCTAATATAATTATAAAGTTTCAATAACTTCAAATCTAATTTGGTTTGATAAAAATAACATTATCGATCTAAACTTATCCTTCAATATCAATCACTTATGTATCTCGATATTTTTAGTATAATATACATCTTTGATGTGTATTTCTAGTTAATTTTTCATTACTCCATCCATATGAAAGTAGCTTATTATCCTCTTATATATGAGGTTAAAAGCTTAAACTTCTTTACTTTAATTACAGTCAAATTCATTTACCTTTAAGATTCATTTAAAATAATTTAAAATTTAATTACTATTTTTAGTCATCATATGCATAGTTATTATTATAATTTAACCTCACATTCAAGTTTACTAATGTATTTTGGCTTGTTGCACCAACAAATATACTTTAAAAAATATTAATTTTTATGTATGTTTACTCAATATTTTATAGAAAATAAAAAATAATATTTTTGAAAAGCACGTACGTCATCTATAATAATAAAAAATACAAACATATCATTTATCATATTTATAAAGCATAAACAATAAAAATCAGGATTATATATATATATATATATAATGATGTAAGGCTGCCCTGCTTGGACCCGAACCCGTTCTAAGATGGACCCGAATCCGTCACTCCCTCCGTCAGCCACGTCGATGAAGATGTAGTCCGCACTTGCTTATCTGTCCAACTCACATCCCACGTGACGTTAGTACTACTTACTACTTTATTTAATTAAAATATTTTATTTATTATTGGATTATCCAATCAAATTTCTATTTATCTCATCTATCTTCCTTTTTTTTCCAAAAAAAAATTTAATTTGGTAATTTTTTTATTCATAACACAATTAAATAATTTGTATTAAAAAATAATAAAAGGACAAAAAGGGGGGCGCTTTCGGGCAGGAGTCGTTCGTTTGCTGGGTGGACGTGGACATTTATATGCTGGAGAATTCATTGCTTCCTGACCGAATCACCCGAGATTTTGGATCGGGTGACGTGGCTTTAAACACCTGGGATACGCGTGGACCACTCCTCTCGGGAACGCGAGGGTAGGCGTCAGCCGCGAAACTTTGTTCGGGTGATTCGGTATGGTTCGGTAGGGGTGTGTTTTAGTCTCCAGATCTGAGGAGCCTTGTCCCGTGCTGGGGGTTTTTATGGCCGTCGAGTGATCATGGGGCACAGCCGGCGATCGACGACGCTCATTGCGGTGGAGTTACGCATCGCCTGCTCCGCTCGGGTTGGTTATTTCGTGCTTCCGCTCGTCGAGAGGGATAGCAGAAGAAGGAGGGCCGCTTGGGAGAGAGATCGGGAGAGGGGGAGATGGCGGATGGGTTGGATTGGGAGTCGCTGACGGAGGCGACGTCGGGGGCGGTGGGGGCGCTGGTGAGCACCACCGTGCTCTACCCCCTCGACACCTGCAAGACCAAGTACCAGGCCGAAGTCCAATCCCACGGCCAGCGCAAGTACAGGTCAGTCCCTCTCTCCCTCCCTCTCACTCTCTCTCTATACCTATCCCTCTCACTCCCTCCCTCCCTCCCTTCCTTCGTCTTCTTGTTCCTTTGTTGTCTTTTCCTCGGAAAAAAAACACAATAATTTTAGACAGACAAGGACGATCGCTTTTGGTCTTTAATAATTGATGAATAAATCTTGCGAATAGTTATGCTAATCGCTCGTTTTCTCCTAAAAAAAAAAGACTGGTTTTTAGATGGACTTTCTTTTTGGTTTTAAATAATTCTCATGCAAATCTCGCAAGCTGATCTGCTGAACATTCATTTGTTGTCTTTAGGACGATTTCTTTTCGGTTCATAATAATTCATTTAAATATTGCAAGCTGATCCGCTTACTTGCTTTTTGTGATGTCACGATCTTAATCTGAAACCGTAGATGGATCGTGTAGTTGTGAGGATCGGCTCCCCCGATTGCTTTTTGGTTGTCGAAATCATTTTTCTTTTGCTCGAGAAAAGGGTTATCGTTCCTTTTTGAATCCACAAGCAATTAAGTAATAAATTATTTCCTTTTTTTTTTGTTTCTTCTTCCATTTGTGATCGATCGCGTGATGGAGACGATGCTTAAGGTCTTATAGGCTATGATGCCGGTAGAAAGATTGTTGGGTGAATCTCTGTAAGTGATTTGTGTACTGCGTTGACTCGCTTGCATCCTTCATCGCACGGAAAACTGTTCAATGGAAACCATCACTCGTTTGAAATTTCATTTTCATTTTCATATCGAAACCCTTTTGTTCAGGATGGTAGCTGTTTTGTATTAAAAAATATATTAGTTGTTCTTTGCAATCAAACATCATTTGTTAAGAAATCATGGGCCATTTTATCACTTTTTTCTCATCAAAATTAATCAAGGGTTAACAATTAGACAATTTCAATCTGGATAATCGGTTGATATTGCATTGTAACCATCCCCTTTTTCAAGGTTTTTTACTTTGAGGATTTGGGTTTGGTAGGATCACTTGGATCTGGTGGTATTCCCGACTAGAACTTTTTTGGATAAACCAATTAATTCCGGTTGATCCAGACCCTTTTGGTGTTTCAAAATTTGGGACAAAATGATTAGGCCAACTTGCCACGCCCCCAACTTGTCTTTGCTTTGATTCACATCATCTGACCCATACCACAACCTTCAACCCACCCATCCTCCAAAAGAAAATTACTGCTGGAAAGTTTTGTTATTCATGATTTATTATAGAATAATGCAATGGGAGCATGGACAATTATGAGAACAAGGAGGGTGAGAATGCATATAAAGAACAGTAATGGCCTTCTCCTTGTATGACATTAATCTGGACTTATTAGCCTTTCCACTCTCTTTTCACTTTCTTTTTACCTTTAAATCAGTGACTCAATATGCTAGAGGCAGAAACTTAATCCACTGACATTGAGTGAACGATGATCAACATAGTAAGTGACTGATTTATGTCTTCTTTATGACGCAACATCATGTTGCAAACTGCAGAGTACTTGTAAGTTTTTTTGGAAAATCAAGGAATTTATTGATGGAGCTAACTTGTTTGCTACTGCACATCAGATTACTAGTTTGTTATACAATTTATTAACTTAATTTCTTTTCTGGTTTTCTCAGAAACCTTTCTGATGTGTTATGGGAGGCAATTTCTAAACGCCAGTTTCTTTCACTATACCAAGGGCTAGGGACCAAGAATTTGCAATCTTTCATCTCACAATTTGTTTACTTCTATAGTTACAGCTATTTAAAACGACTGTATTTGCGAAACAGTGGAGCTAGATCTGTTGGAACAAAAGCTAACTTGGTTGTTGCTGCTGCTGCTGGTGCTTGCACCGTTGTTGTAACTCAGGTAAGAGCTGTATCTGCTTTGAATTTAATGATGCCTTCATGGAGTCGAATTATTTCTTTCATGATCAAGTAGCTAAATGTTGCCTATTTCAATATTCACTGGTGTGATTTCTTATCTTTCCAGCCACTGGATACTGCATCTTCCAAAATGCAAACTAGTGCATTTGGTAAATCCAAGGGATTATGGGAAACTCTATCAGAAGGATATTGGAGTGAAGCATATGATGGTCTTGGCATCTCTCTCCTTTTGACGGCAAATCCTGCGATTCAGGTAACACATTTTCGTAGAGCTAAATTTGTGTATTAGTTGTTTTGAAATAGTGGTTTTTTATGCATGGTCAGTCAGCTGTTTTATCACATCTCGTTTCACATGCCTGTGTGCAATTCTTATGATCTAGACCTGTGTTGGATGCATAACCTTAAGAAGTCCAATAAACAATAGCTTCATCATTGATAAGGTCCAGTTCTTGAACTTATGTGCTGCTTTATCTGATCTTTCCAACGGAGTGAGGATCCTATATATGAAGTAAGAGATACCACAATGGCCAATAAGGGATTCTGATAATGGCCCGTAAAGTTGGTTTTGCTCCCTACAAATATGAGACGGAATAAAATAAAAACTTTCTGGATGTCTAATAAGTTACAAGATCTTAGTGGGACTGAACACAGTACAGTATCACTGGACAATTTAGTCAAGTCAATGTGATCTGTTCTTGTGGATTTATTACTTTTACCCAGATATCAATGAGCAAAAGACTTACAGATTGATATGTAAATAAACGATGAGAGTGGATTTTCTACCTATATCATGTTTACAACAGCTTCGCATTGTGGGAATATCTTAAAACGAATCACGACAGACTATGCCTGTGCATCCGATGTACCATGTTCACTCGTGGCTAAATGCGAGCATAATAACTCAAGACAAATATGAACATGGTTTCTAATCTAGATTAATGGCAAAGCAATTTGTGAATTTGTCAAGGCTATGTTTTAAAGTCTATATACAACTAGTTCCATAATTGTAACTGATTTTAGGGCTTTGGACAAAGAAAATAAAATACTCGATTTGCTTAGTATTGGCTTTGCTAGATTCTTTTTGTTCTCTTTCCCATTTGGAATTTTGGATCTGAATCATTACTCACTGTACTGTTTCCTTTGACCAAAGCTGGACTACCTGGTAATTCATATGCATGAGAAACACACATACAATAGTTTAAAAATGTTCTTTGATGATGGAATCACTCGTTGGCCTGTTTTGATAAATGTTATTTTCTTTTGACCTCACAGATCTGCCTTTGATCGTCAGAAGCTGTCAAATTAAGTTAACCATGATACTTTTCCAAGGAGTGATAGAAATTTATGCCAGGAAATCCATTTTTTTATTATTTATATGAAGTCCACTTTGCATAACATATAGTTATATAAGCTAACAGGAAGCTAACCCTTATGCTCCAGTACATTAACTTTTCACTGTTAAATTGTTGAAAGAATGTCTATCATGTTTTATGGGGTTGGCCTAATGTTTGATAATGTTCTTTTTATATGGTAAACCAAATATTTTTTTTGTCAGATGATGTCTGACTGGAGAACAATTGTCAGAATTTTTTTTATCAGGTGCCGATGAAAACTTGAATTTGATTTTCTTATTTTTGTCTTAACAAAACACACAGTATACAATATTTGACCAGTTGAAACATAGACTTCTGAGGAGACAAAGTAGTAATGATTTGCCAGCGAACACTGAATCATCTCCAGCAGCTCTTTCTGCCTCCACAGCCTTTGTACTCGGAGCCATCTCAAAGAGCGTGGCAACCATCTTGACCTACCCAGCTATTAGGTAGGTTGCAGAAAACATTAGCAAACTTGCATCATCTGAGAAGCATCCGGTAATGATTTTTACTACTGAATGCTTCTTATGCGTTTTCTTTGTATCATTCGTTGGTTCGAAAGTTACACATCAAAATGAGATCTAGTTGCACCCTGAACAGGTGTAAAGTCATGATTCAATCTGCTAACACAGAAGATGAGTCCAAGAGTGACACCCAACTGAAACATGCCAAGACGATGGTGGGTGCTTTATCTTCTATATGGAGAAGAGAAGGGTTTCCTGGGTTCTTTAAAGGTTTGCAGGCTCAGATTCTGAAAACTGTTTTAAGCTCTGCCTTGCTGCTGATGATAAAGGAGAAGATCTCAAAGTATACATGGATTGCAATGCTTGCTCTCCGGAGGTTTCTGTCGGTTTCACAGAAGAGAATAAAGAGCCACTAGATGCATATTTTTTCATAATAACATGGGTGATCAATATCGAACATCGACTTATATTCTTGTTGAAATCCAGATTGGTAGTGCGGCAGCAAAATTGATCTGACAAGTTGCTCGAGTTGTTATTATTATTATTATCATCATTTCTTCACCCAAATGGCACCTTTAATGGAGGTTCACATGCGAATAATCCTGAGGATGTTTGTTGGCTGTAATCATCCTGACTTTGCTCGCAACTTTTCAATAAATCAGGTGTGTGACATTGGATTCTATATTAGTTATTCGACTCTTGAAATCTCATGTAATACCGGTTCGATTGCAATTATCCGAGTGAGCTTTGGCACTAACAAGCGAGGGATAGAACCAGGTATCAGCAGGTGTCTCTTTTATGTACTTGTGAACTGGAGTTATTTGTTCTTCATGTATCATTTATATACCAATGCCGATGGATCATCCATGGCATAGACAACAAATAATGACCAGATTGATGCAGGACTGTGCAAGCGACAAAGGGCTTGGCGGCCGGCTGTTTTCTGTCAGCAAATACGGCAGCGGCAAGAGGTAATTTTGGAATCGCATTATGTTTATAATATTGTGATTTGCATTTATCGGTGTGACGGTACGAACAGTATGAAATCCGTTACAAGCAGTATTTATTTGCAGTCTCATTGGCATGATACAATCTAGTTTTCGATCTATGTTCGACATCAAATAATCGAGACATTATGTATTGCTGCTGTTATGTATTATTTTTGAGAATCATTACTACAACTATCCTATTGTGGAAAAATTGATACAGGAAAGTTATCTGTTACCTCGTTGCTGTTGTATTATTTTTTAGAATGATTGCCTACATATATATATATATGTTTATAATGCATGAAAAAACATAATAAAAAGTCGATGCAAAATTAACATGTTCTATAATTTTCATCTATATTTGCAGAAAATAAATAAATAAAATTTTGTATCATGTGAGAAGTTGCCTAACTTGAGCACAAATCTATCTTTTTACGTAAACTCCGAAAAATTTATATTTTTTTTCTTATTTTCTCTAGAAATCATGTGAATCACTATCTCTAGAGCCTCAATCAAAACATAGAGATACATAACATATTTATAGAGTGATTAACTCTTGAATCTGGTATTATATCATTTTTTTTAATCTTTCGTGTTCCATCATGAGCAAATTAAATTTTGTTTAAATATAATGGATAAGGCTGCACACTTAATTGAATGTTGGATAAAGATAATGCCTAAAAATATTAATTTGTTATTATTATTCCTTAAAACACAAACTTACCATATTGTTGTGAAAAGATCTCTGACTCTTAATAACAACATCTTGGGATATTAATTACCATATTGTTGTGAAAAGATCTTTGACGCTTAATAACAACATCTTGGGACATTAATTCGAAGTTGATTGAGATTTCTTCCACCTCTATCATAGTTCGAGTCCAAAGGTGTCAAACATATTTGAACATTTGATTATGAAGAGGTCGAACCTTACTAACTTAGAAGATATCGAACCAAGCAAAACTACGATGGGGGCATTCTCGAAGAATATTTATCTGATACTTAAATTAGTTTTGGATTATTAGGATTTAGCCAATGATTTAAACATCATCGAAAAAATTGCTTAGGAACGTACATGGGAAACTTATGTGTCGATCACTTAGTGTTGAGGTGTTAGTCACATGACATTAATATGTCGTTCACATAATGTTGATATGTTGATCCCTTGGTGTTGATATATTTGTTATATGGGATCGATATATCACTTATGCATCAATTATCCGACATCAATATATCACTTATGTTATTATTCTTATATTATAGTTAGTCATCATGTCAAACATTAAATTACACAAATATCCTCTCCAAAAATGTCTAAAAACAAAATGATAAAAAATTGATGAAAATAATGAAGGGTGTTTGTTGGTACTTGAAATATTATTTTTTTCACATTTAATGATAGCTTGAGTTTATTGTGTGGTTATTAACGGTAATGACATATATCAAATTCTATCCTTCAAAGAGATATATATGTAATATTTATATTTTGTGAGAGACATAAATGCAATATTAAAATTTAAAGGGGCAAGTAATAATTATTCAAAAGGCCTATATATATATATATATATATATATATATATATATATATATATATATATATATATATATATATATATATATATATATATATATATATATATATATATATATATATATATATATATATATATATATATATATATATATATAGGTTTCCCTCCAAACTTCTTATTCAACATGCATTTTAAGAGTTTGGATAAGGATTATTATACATGGAGATGTAAAATTAAGTGGCAGATCAACTTTATTATATGTGATTCAACATTTTCAAAAGGAAGCATAAATCTTATCTCTTTCAACATCTTAGGTAAATAAATAATTTTTTGGACACAAATGACTTCAACTCCCTTATAAAGAAAATTGAAATTAGAGTTAAAGTTTGATCCTCTTTTACAGAGATGCGATTTGTAAAGTCAAACTTTGGAGTTTCTCAAAGGAAAATAAACTTTAGCTATTCTAAGATTAAACAAATAATAATGCTTATCATTCCATATTATTATTATTTAAGGAGATATGGTGAAGAAGGAAGTATGTAATTATAACCACTACATCAATAATTTATAACTCATGCATAATGAGACCTATCATTGAGGTAGGAAAACATTATGATTATTCCTTCTAAATAATAAAAAATAATAGGTTTTTTTTAATCTAAAAGAAATTAATAATAAATTCAGAGAAGTGGGATAAACATCACATCAAATCCAATTTCTTTTTGACGGTCATAGAGAGAGGTACAGCCGTACAATCTTACTTTATTTGATTTAGTATAGTATAATATAATGTGTATTTAATATGTATAATAAAAAATAATTCTAGTTATTTATTCTACAATCACCCATAGATAAGTTTATTTATTCTAGTTAATAAATTTTATATAAAATAATACTTTTCATTATTTAATTGTTCTCTTTATAAAAAATAATCCAGCTAACAATAAATAGCTAATTGATATATTCATCAATTTTTATGTCTTATATATAACAAAAAAATATGTGAAGTATATATATATATATATAAATTATAGTTATTGTAAGAATCTTCGTACAATTAACCGAGTCAACGTGGTTTGTTTTTTATCCGAACCAACTCGCACACGCTTCCGACGCGGCGTGCGCAACATCACAAAAATTGGAAAAATATGGACCGTCCATCTCGATCACGATGACATCAACGGCCCACAAACAAATTGGCGATCTTAACGCCTTATCTTCACCGCGATCACAGAGAACGGGCGCCCGCCTCGCACTCGAAGAACGCGCGCGGGCGGTGACAGTTCGCTTATTTGGTTTGCGGTGGTTAGATCCCTCTCCTCCCGTATAAATCATCCCCAGAAGTGTCGTGCTTTATTAGCCGACTCATTCGATTCCCAGACATCTCCCCCTCTTGCATTTGCTTCCGGGAGTTGGCGGATTCGGAATGGCGGTCTCTCGGCGATCGGCTCGGTCTCGGAGTTAGAGAAGCAGCGGCTGCGGTGGTGCCATCAATCCGTTACCGATGGATCGAGAGAGAGGGTGGACCTCCGACGACCGGCGGGTGGGTAACCGGACGATCGAGATTGGGTTTTGATGTCCATTTTTCTCTTTTCGTGTTTCGTTTCCTTCCGTCGCTTATTCTGTAAATTTGCTGCTACCGACGTTCGATCTCATAAGCTGTTTCTTTGTGAGGGCTGGCATAGTTGTTTTGCTCTACGAGGAAATCCTGGCGAGATCGGGTGTTTCGAACCCGAGCTTCGTTTTGGGCTTCTTTTTCTTGTTTTTTGAAATCGTCGAGTGGTGGTGTCGAGAGAAACTTGTCTTCTCTAGGTGCAGTTGTTCTTTCTT
The DNA here is from genome assembly GCA_023547065.1 of Musa troglodytarum. Classification (NCBI taxonomy): domain Eukaryota; kingdom Viridiplantae; phylum Streptophyta; class Magnoliopsida; order Zingiberales; family Musaceae; genus Musa; species Musa troglodytarum. The sequence goes on from CP097511.1 coordinate 53,785,560, forward strand.
CGCTTTCTTCTCTTTGATTCGGCTGGCAAGTAGTTAAGATTTGGTACGTATGGAGATTTAGGGTATTACTTGGGATTGTGCTTTAGAAACGAAAGATAGTTCTAGGCAAGGTTTGATCGATAATTTTAAGAGCGAAAAAGACGATTTCGTAAAGGTGATGCTTTCTGGCTGTTTTCCAGTGTGAGATGTTTTGGGTTTGGGATCAAGTCAGGGTTATCGTCTCAGATCAGAGAGAAACTTCTTAGGCTTTCATTACCCCTTGTTGAACTAAACAAGGACAAACTCAATTGTTGCCTGTTAAAAATCTCGACTCTGTAAACTTTTTGTAGATCATTGAATTCTCAGTTAATGTTTATGATATGTGTTCTTTAAGTGGTATGCATAATTTTGGGAATGTTATGTGCCTCGTGCCTAAATTATCATAAACTTGCATCTATTTCCAACTTCGAGTGGAATTTTAGTTGTTTTGACTTTTCATAATTATTAAGTATATGTTATGATTAGAAAACGTAGAAATACTTGGATTAGTTCTACTCCATTTTATTTTGAAAGAAATGTTTTGTCACTCGATGAAAGAACACGGGATCTTCTAGTTTCTTGTGCAGCAAAGCTAGTATCAATGGTTGGAATGGTGTATTGGAAAAGAAACCCAACATCATATGATAATCATTTCTGATATCATTTTGACAAAAGATAAATTGAAGGAATTAGATTGTTGCATGTTGCAACAAGAGAATATTGGCTGTGCTATTGTGTTTGTTGCTTGTGAAATGCAGGACTTTTTGGAAATGTTAGGTCGTCGGTTAATCAATGGATTCATTTTTATTATATAAGAAATAAGTAAAATTATTAATACATTATCATTTTAAAAATGATAGGCACATGCGGTTGACCCCATATGCTGATTTAGACGGGTTAGCACTTGATGGTGTTTAGTTGCATGGACAATGCCTAGTCAGTAAAGACATCTAGTGATGCTCCTCACTCATTTTTAAGCTGAAGATTTTTCTTTTCCAATTTTGTCCAGTCCTCCTCTTTAAACTTCTTTTTCTTTAATCTTGCAGTGGCAACAACTGTTGTTACTTTGATTGGAGTTGGCAAAGGCAGCAACGTATTGTTATTTGCTCCACCATTGTCAGCTGCGGTGGCAATGACAACTATTGCTGCATTCGACGGCATTGGTTGTAGCCATTGTTGCCACTATTGTGGACATTGGTTGTAGTAACCAGACACCCTTAATCACTGGGTAGTTCTACACATACCCTACACGTATGATTAAAGTAGGATGAGGCTTTTAGTTTAATTATTGCTATCAATAGGATTGTAGCAGAAAAGTAGGTACTCTTAAAAGTAAAACATGCTAGTTTACTAAACAAAATGATAGGGTTCCCCTTGTATATAGTGTTAATTATAATCTTTAAGCAAAATAAAAATACGCACAACATATCCAAAAGTTGTACATATAAAAATGCCCATAGGTCATCGTCCATATCTGCACTAACATTGGCTCGCACGTGTTCACTTCCTTGCCTAAATAACTTGGTGGGGTAATAGTATTTTTACCTACAAAATAAGGTCTATAGTAAGTAATCACCTAGTAAGTATAAGCCTTTATTGCTTTATTTAGATGAGCATGTATAAGTCATGTATATAATATTTTAAAATCATCGTCATAAGATATTTAACGGTAATAATGTCATTCTATGACTTCTTTAACAAGCATAACCCTACAACATAGTATATGCACAATAAATAGGTAAAACTCTACATCAAAATAATTCAAAATGCTTACAGCACATGTAGGAAACATAGCACATTCATGGAAAAAATATACGCGTACTCCCACATCACACGTCATAGTAATATATATATGTGCACTCTTACATCGCACTTCGTAGTATATACATGCACTTCCACACCGTATGTCGTTGCATATACATGTACTCTCATATCGCATGTCATAATACATACATGTATTCCCACACTGCATATCATAGTATATACGTACATCGCATCTCGAAACATATTTGTGCACTCCCATACTGCATATCATAAAAAACGTGTGTACTTTTACATCACACATGATCATATATGCATGCATACGATATATTTTCATCACAATTCATATATTTTTATGCTTATATAATATTTACATTAACATTGAGCTCATGCCTAGCTCATGATAATCATATTATTCGAAATATCATTTTCAAAATGCATTATGAATCAACGTATGCAATTTCGTACCGTACCTGAGTTTCGACACTTCTCTGGTATGTTATGGTATCGTATACCGAACAATACGTTTCGGCATATTATTCGGTATATATATTTATAATTATAAATAATATATATATAAATAGATATTATTTTTTTCCTCGGGCGACGTCGCCTCGACAACGTCGCTCGAGATGTCAATGGGTGACGTCGCCTCGGGAGACGTTGCCTCCCATCTCGGGCGTTGTCGCCCGAAAAGTAAAAAAAAAAAACTGATTTTTTCTATTAAAAAAATTGGAAAAACGACCCTAGAAAACCAAAAAAATAATTTTTTTATTAAAAAATAAAAAAAATCATATCGACCGGTAGCAGATGGTCTGCATACCGCTATCCTGTCGGACTGGTATGTACCACCCGTATCGGACGGTATTATTCGGTATTGCATACCTTGTTATGAATATGATAATTATATGATTACTATTTTGTAGTGAATTAAATCTATACTTGATTTAACTAAAAAATAAATATGCCAGTGAAAGACAATGTTCCTTAATAATCGTGTTAGGGAGCGGTTCACTTATTAAATTGAGAGCATAGGGTTATTAGATGTCTTAATTAAGAACCCTATCTTTTGAATTGTTGATTTATAATAATTCATAGTAATAATTCATAGAAAATTTTTGATAACATCCCTTATAAAAGAGATTACTTAATCTGAAAATTCATCTAAATTCCACAATAAATTTTTAAATAATTCACTTTATAATCAAATGAACTAGTTAGGATTAATCAAACTATTGTACAATTTTGCAAAGAAATTTTACTTCACCATTCTAGTTGACCAAACGATCTTGAATTATCATGAAATTTTACAGAATACTAGGATACATATAAAACTAAATACATACCAAATTTCAGTTTAAAATAGAATCATTGGAGGTTAAACTATTCTCCTAATTCAACTACTAACTCCTATTATGTTCTGTTGAAACTAGGTTGGGATTATATGAACTTATAAACCTCATCTCTTGGTGCAAAGAGATTTTATTCACTCAATTCCAAATCCCACAGAACTCTAAGGGAATCTTTTAAAACATATCAAAAGAATAGAGTCTAATCATATCCCTTACTAGAAAATAGAGGATTATGAGTACTTTAGATTGGAACACTTAACTCTATACACCAATCTCAGATTAAGCTCATACCAGAGGCCTTATAATTGTAAGAGATTTATGTATCCAAAGATTAATTTGATGCTTAGGTTACTTAAAAGCAATTGAAAGATTAGTTTGTAAAACTGAAATCCTAAGTATAGTAAGGCAAGAATTAGGTTTTTCTTATCTCAATCTTTCTTAGAGCTAAAGTTTCTTGGCCTTCATGAAGACATAGTAAAAAGCTGAGAGATTGGTTGAAGAAGGAGAGAGAGTCGTGGGTTATCAGGTGGCAAGGAGAATGAAGCTAAAATAGTGTAGAGGTGCTTAAGAGGTTACCTTAAGGACTTAAGGTTTGGGGTTCAATCCCATTAGGTCTCATTTCAAGTTTTTTTTTCTTTTACTAATATAATTTTAATGTTGCAGCAACTTCAATTGAGTCTAATTTGGTTTGATAAAGATGATATTTTTGGTCTAAGCTCATCATTCAATCTTATGTTTCTCAACAGTTTTAGTATGACACTCCTTTTTGATTTGCATCTCCATTTAATTTTATATTAATCCATCCATTCTAAAGTAGTTTATTATGCTCCACATACATGATGGTCAAACTTTCTTACTTTAATCATGATTAAACTCATTCAAACCTTGAGATTCACTTAAGGCCAATTAAAATTCAATGTTCACTTCTAGTCACTATATGCATGCTTATTAGCATAACTTAACCTTCTATTCGAGTACGCTAGCACGCTTTGGCTTGTTGCACTGTAGAACTGTGCCTTTTTACTACAAAATATGTTTAAAATAGATATTGATGCTTATGCATGTTCAACCAACATTTCATAGCACATCGTGAATAATATTTTTGGAAAGCATGTACTTCAACATTAAGAGCCAAAAACATGAGCATATCATTTATTATATTTACGAACTATAAACATCACAAATCATATCACTAAGTAAGGGTAATATATACATATTATTTGTGTTTTTATTGATATGTTAGTGGTAATTTAATGTGTGTAAGACTCGGACACTACAAGTTGGCTAGATAATCAGTCAACACCTAGATGGTCAATAGCACCTTAGCTACCTATTTAGCACCTATCGTTTTATGAGAATTCATATTATGATAAAATTTTGGACATTATGAATGTATATATTCTAAGAATTATGTCGATATGTTCTCACTAAATTTGGGATATGTGAAATGTATCATAGTTTATAATCCACTCATTGATCTTGCAGGTTAATTGGAAGAATTATTACAAAAGCTTGTTTCTTTTGGCATATCAAAGTTTTGGTGTAGTGTATGGTGACTTGAGTACATCTCCTCTTTATGTTTACAAAAGTGCATTTTCTTGGAGGTTGTATCAATATCAAGATGAGCAGACAGTCTTTGGTCTGTTTTCATTAATATTCTGGACATTTACTCTGATCCCATTGCTGAAGTATGTTATCATTGTCTTGAGTGCTGATGATAATGGTGAAGGTATGACTTGGGAATATTTTGATTATAGATTTTTTTCTTTCATTTATAATTTCTGAATTGCTTGCAGGGGGAACATTTGCTTTGTACTCTCTGCTATGCAGACATGCCAGATTTAGCTTGCTTCCAAATCAGCAAGCAGCCGATGAGGAGCTCTCAACTTACTATAGTAATGGGACCCGAACTGTGATTTCTTCTCCATTGAAAACGTTTCTTGAGAAGCATAAAAGGCTGAGAACTCTTTTGCTTCTTATTGTGCTGTTTGGTGCCAGCATGGTGATTGGTGATGGCATCCTTACCCCAGCAATTTCAGGTACATTGTGTATCTGTTTGAATTGTTAGTTCATGATGAATTTTCTCTTTTACTTCTTCTATTGTAAGCAATGACATTTGTTTTTCTGTGGATTACACTGCAGTTTTGTCATCTATTTCTGGGTTACAAGTTCGTGCCAAGAAATTGCATGATGGTATGTGTTGGTTGCTTATTGATATTTCAACATAGCATTGATATGTTCTGCATTTGCAATCTTTTTCCAGAAAACAGGTTTCTTTGCACTAGATTTGAATGTTTAGGTTCTGAGACCTTTTCTATCCATAGACTCATCAAATTTCATCCAAGTCATTATTATGTGGAATATAGACTACAATATGTAGATCTAGAATGCTAAACTTCTGTGTGGCAGTGAAAACTAAAACTTTAACTTAAGCTACATCTGGAAATCTGAAAATTTTGATAACTAATAAAGCAATGTTGGTTACCTCTTCGTATCATACTTGAGACATATGAGGGCATAAGCATGGCAAAGAAATCTTCATAGTTGGTATGGATATTATTATTTTCAAGTTAGATTTTTTGGCTGAATTTAGGGAAAGTAACTATCAAATAACATGATAGTATGTGCTTACATATATTTATTGTTTTATTGGATTTCAAAGAAGTACTTGCATTGGCGACAGTGTTTCAAAGAAGTACCTGCAGAAGGTATCTTGTAGGTATTGGATAATCGAAGAAAACATTGTTGGATGGTGGCTATCGAGTGTTGGAAGATTTACCATGCTTGTTTTTGAATTATTTATAGAAATCCCAAATGTTAATTAAACTGTAGGTTCAATCAGGGACCTAGTCATCCCCTGAATGAATTTTGTGGACCCAGTCAAGCTGTTGTAGTAGAAACTAGATTTGGAATTTGGATCTCATTCCCTTTTCTAATAGCTTTGAGATTAAGAGCTACCATTCATCCTTTACTTTTATCTTCTGTATCCTTTCGTCTTTGGACATTGCAATTTGCAAAATGGTAGTTGAGGCCTATTGTGATGGTCATAAGTAGCAAATAAAAAAATAGCAATATCTCCTCCATCTACTCTCATAAATAAATAAATAAATAAATAAATAAATAAATATATATATATATACACACACACACACACATATTGTCCCTTCATCTCTTATATAAATAGTTATTTTGCTTCTCTGTTCTTTTTTTCCCCTACTTTGAGGTTATCAAATCATCTAGAATTGACCAAAATTGGTCAAAATCCAAATGGCTTTGATTGATTTTGGCTGATTTAAGTTGACTTTTTGTAATATGGCAGAGAAATAGGCAAATCCTTGGAAAAAATCAATTCACATTGGGTGAGTTGTATTATATATTTGACCAATACCATGAATTATGCTTGAATCCAGTGACAAATAAAGCTTTTGTTATTTTTTAAATTCTGAAATCACTCAATACAAAATGGTTTGCCCACAGTACCCCTTAATTTGGCAGTATCTTGACAGTTTTTTTAATAAATAAAAAACTTGAACTAATCTTCCAAGATAATTAATCTAAACAGTGATAAATATAATCAAATTATTATCATCCATTTAATACAATCCAATAAATCTGAAATAACTAAGCATCTAGATCATAAATTCAATTTTGTGAACTGTGTTGATCGATGCTTGGTCCAGTACATTTCAGGTATGTACTACTTTACCAACACATGGTACACTTATATGTAATGTGGTATAACAAAGGTTCGAAAATTGTCAAAAAAAAAAAACTAATTTAGGGTTCTTTTACACTTCTTGATGAATATGAAAAATGTTGATGATAATAAAGTGATTTTAATCTATAAAAGAATAAATACTAATCCAAATATGTATCAGATAAGGAATTCAATCAATATTTAAAAAATATATGCACATAAAAGGGAGTTATAACTAATATGTAGACATAATAAATTGGCTATATAACTATGTATCCATGACAGGTGGACCTGGTGTCCTCGATATGATGAATTTATTAATGAATATGATAAATTAATAGGATCTATGCTTGAAACTTCTTGCATGGTATCTGTGAGTCGACGACAAGTGGATCTGAGTCCTTGATTTGATGAAATTGTAAATCAATATGGTATATTAGTAGAATCCACACATAAAACTACTCCCATGGTATTTGTGAGTCCACTACAGGTGGATCTGAGGTCCTCAATATGATAAAACTAAAAATGGATAGGGTATTTTAGTAGGATCCATGCATGAAACTACTTCCATAATATTTGTTACTGGTAAACACTGATGAAATGGTAGCAGTCATCGTCTCATCATCATGAATGATGAAATAGTAGCAATCATCATCATGAACGACCCATATGATAGGAAACCCCAGGGTAAATGGAGTGCAGCAGTGCTATAACCCTCATCATTATACTGTTGTTGCTTATAGTAAGATTTATTGGACTCAAAAGAAAATAATCAATTGTCACTTTGCCTTGGTCATGAGATCCACTATAGTAGAAAGACTGTGAATAAGATGAATTCCTATCAGTATCCGCATCAATTCTGTCTCATCTGCTCATAATCATCAACTATCTTTATTTCTTTATCTTTATGGTCATATATGATCCATGTGGATCCTTGTGCTGTGTTATTTGTGTCTTGGATGGCGTAAGTGAAATATTGTTCCTTGGTCTACGTCCTACCCATTTGGTTATGAGTAGTAGGTACAAGAGATTCGTCACATCGCTATTATTTCCATGGATTTCATGAAGCATGCACTATGAGGGAGGTGTCTTGTCACGCAGTTGAACGTGCTGTTTGACAATTGCGTCCAATAGATCAATCGACCTTGACCCTTTTCCTTGTTGTGATGGTTGGATGTCTCACGTTTCTGTGATGAAATGAAAGTGAGACATCAGATGAATAACCCCTAATCGACTGACTACCCAGTTCGGCTACATCTGGATATCAAGCCATGCCCTATAAGTTGTAATCACCACTAGGTTGTACTTACCAGTTACCACTCATCTATGACAGACAAATTGATTGAGGTAAATATAAGTTAAGTTGTAGGGTTTATTCATATTATCGAGATCTATATGATATCGCCACTATCATAACATTATTAGAGTACGTATCGAAATCTTTGTGATAGTCGCACCTATATCAACAGACCTAAATAATTAATGTATTATATCTTAGAACAAATTTTCATCAAAGCTAAATAAATTATTTGGTATACATCAATCCTAGCATCAATTTTATTGTTGCTTTTGGATTGAAGTTTGTATATCAAGTTGCGGAGAGCAAGGTTTGACATATAGAAGTGTTCCACTCAGTACGGGTGGTATATCGATATACCCTAGCGTATCGTGTGTCAATATGTTTGGTACAACTTGGTACAATTTGGTAAGTAGCATATTGACAACTAGTTGGTACACTGGTACAGACCGGTAATGCGAACCATGGTGGAGAGTCATCAACAACTTCGTTTTAGTGGCCAAGTTATACCAATCCTGTACAATAAATATAATGTTTCTAATATTATATATGTCTTAGATGTATAATTTATAATATAAAATTAATTATTATTTTTTGTATTGTGAATATCTTGGGACATCTGAGTATCCCATTTATGATCTCAATAAAAGCAAAAATTTTGAAATCATCGATGATGGCCCTTCTGATCTTCTCTCTTACTAACTTTGTAGAGTGAATCAAGTAGTGGTCTCTTTTTCATCAACTTTTTGTTGGACTATATGTAATAAAATAATCATCTGTGATGATCTCAATCATTGGATCCCAAAATTTAGAAGATAAAATATACTCGATTTTTTTCCCTTCAATGAACTAGAGTATTGGGAATTGGTCGATTGGTGGGTGTGAACATTGCTTTTAGTCTGATCTTATATTGCTGAAAGGACTTCAAAGCAATGAAGTTTGTGATAAAGCTGGTGATATCACAAGGTGATGTCAGACCGCAAGATCTATCTATATGTCAACTTTTTCATCAAGCCATGCGCCTAGTGATGGTTGTAGGTGCATCTGCTGATGCACTATGCCATTGTCATTGCCTTATTTACCACTGTGATTTCACTAATGTCCTTTATTGCTGCATATAATGTCTAAAACAAATGCTCTCTATAATCTGCCAATTATTGATTGACCTTGAAATTTTTTCCATTATTTGTCAGCACCTGCATAACATGCTCTGGTTTGATCTTCTGATCCATGAAAAGTTATCCATTTGTTGAAATAGATAATGAAGTAAATGTTGTTCATCCGTGTGGGTTTGGGCCAGCTGTCACATATAAGGAAGTTAATGATGTTCATCCTTGAGGGTTTTGACCAGCTGTTGTATATAATTGGAACCTTTTATCCCTACTCATCTAGAGAGGTGTTGGGAGTCTCTCTTGGGATTGACCTTCTCGGTAGAGGAAATCATGCTTTTTGCAGTGAGGGCCTTGGGCTGCATGTACTGAGACGCACTGAAACTTGAACTGCCATGTAATTGTTTTCTTAGTGTCTAATGTAGGATGAGTAACAACGGATTTTTTTTTCCTGGTAATAGAAGACTAGAAAGATAGAACTAGAATGATAATAATGATAAGATGATAGGAAAAGAAATAACTACTAGACTCTTTTTGGCTTAAGGAATCAACTTTTAGAATGGAAGCCTCGAACCGCCACATGTCTCACGCGTGGATGATGGAATCATTCGGTTGGAAAAACAAATATGGCCTCGCACAACTCACACACTATGTTAGATAAAGATTAAATTCATCCATCTTCTGATCATGCTTCATAATGTTTTAGCTTTGTTATAGACTCAAGTACAAGAGAAAAAGAGAAAAATATAAAATAAAAAATTATAATATTTTTGACTTGATTTAAAGACTATATGATCCGTTGTTTCAAGATAATATTTTTTGACTTGATTTGAAGAATAATTTTTCTTTTTGATGATATCCTTTATTAATAGATTTCTTTATGAGTTTTTATGATCTTTAATCAAGATTGTAATCTTCAATGAAGACTGAATTTGATTTTTTTTCCTGAATTTGTTTCCTTTTTCTCTTCCTTGAGTAGATATTGGCAACTTATGACATATGCAAAAATAGCCCTAAACTAATTAGGTTGATTCAGTAAGTAATAAAAGTAAATTGGTTCCGCATTAATGTCCTTCCTCTCCTTTGTTTATGCAGTGTCAATCCGTGTTTGTTTTGCACTCTGTGATGGGTAGGATCCATATTAGTTACATCAAAAGTTGACCTCCAACCAAATAAATTGATAAAGCCTTGAAACCCAAACTATCTTATGCTGCCTATTATGCTTAAATGACTGGTTACCACTACCATTGCCCTTGCAGGGCTTATATCATCATTTGCTTCGTTGATGTTTCACTTGCTATCTTGTGCATGTGCTATTGCTCCAAGGTCATGGTCAATGTCATCATTGTTGTGACCCTTGTACTCATCATAGGCATGGGGCTCTATAGTACGCCTATCATATTCCTCCAGTTTTACCTTTTCTTGCAATAATATTGATTTTTCAGGTATTGAGAATTGCTCTGAAATTCTTTCTTATCTCTTGGGGCACCTTTGTGTATTTTTCTACATGGGAAATGTCTCAGCCAAATCATTCTTCAGATGAATTATTTTTCATATCTGTCAACACAGTTGCAATAGATGGGTTGGCAATGAAGGCGTTATTCCATGCATAGATCTGTTTTACTGTACTGAATCCAAACTTTGCTATTTTTGGGCCGTTTTCTTAAAAAAGTTGCCAATATATGATCAGATCCGCCAATCATAAGATTTAATTTGTTGCATAATTAACTCTAAATTTGCGATGATCTAGTCTAGATCCGTTCACATCTAGCCAAGATCCATTCGGATCTAGGTTAGATTTGTGAAAGTCTAACTTAGTACCATGTAGATTGAAGATCTAGTGTAGATCTATACAGATCAAGCCTTGATCCAAATGGATCAAGCCTAAATCAATGTAGATCTAGACTAGATCTTTGAAGATCAAGGCTAAATTTTGAAAGATCAAACTTGGATCTTCATAGATCAAGGCTAGATCCATAAGGATCAAGCCTTGATCCTCCTGGTTCTAGATCTGATCTACAAGAATTAATGCTTGATCATTGTAAATTAAGCCCTAAATGAGGTCTAAATGCAAGAGATTTAGGTTAAGGTTGAAAGAGAACACAAATTCTTACCTAATTGCATGAAGTTCAACTAAAGATTACATTTGGATTTTGATCTGAAGAGAATTACATCAGATCTTGGCTTGAATCTTCTTTCTCAGCAAATTGCCCTCCCTTAGATGCTCTTTAATGATTTTGGAAGAGAGTTGAGGGAGTTGTAAGAGTGATTTATGAGTGAATGAGAAGCGAGAGAGACGGTGTGTGAGTGGATGGTAAAGAAGGGTAAAGGGAGAGGAGAGGCTGCCTTTAAACCAGCCAAAGAAATCTGTTGGAAACTTGAAATATGATAGTTATATAAGATGCATAAATTGTAATGTTGTGGAAATTTGAAATATTGAAAGTTATGTTCACAAGAAGCTCTGAAATCACAATAAGATCCACTTCCACTATTGTTATAACGTGCCACACTAGAATAGTATAATTTAAGCATTGCCAATTCGGGTACTGGACCCATTTTAGTGATCTGGTTGGACCAGTATATACCGGTCAATACTGTTGCATACTGGTATTTCAGAGAGGAAGAAAAAGGTGAAGAGGAAGGGTGGGTGGAGGAAGAGAAGGGAAGAAGGAGAGACATTGGAGGAAGAGGAGGAAGAAGGAAGAAGAGGAAGCGGTGGAGGAAGAAGGAAGAGAAGAGGTGGGTGTGTCCCTGGGGAGATAGGAATTGTCACCAGTGGTGATGTTGAACGACAACGGCAGTGGCAGTGGTGTCATGAGAAGATGGCAGCGGCAATAGCAGCAGCACGAGAAGAGGGCTTGCAAATGAGAAGATGGCAGCAACATCGTGAAGCAGCGGTGACAACAACAGCATCGTGAGAGGAGGGCTTATGTTCGCCAATCCTAGTTGCTATTGTAGGTTTTCTTTTGCTTTTTTAATGCTGAATTGGATGGCCCTATCGTGTTTCAGATTTTTTTTTCTTTCAATTTTTGACTGGATCAACCGAAACGGGGTGGTCCGCTTACCAGTCCACGCTCGGACTGGTACGTACCACCCATTTTGTACCATTTTGGGTGGTTTGATAGTCTTTGGTGTAATTGAAGTCTGATAAGTTTCTAACTTAAGGACATATGAACGTGCTAGGGACATGGCTTCGATAGTTGTACGTGAGTCCATTTAACATTGTGTGCCACTTCACATTTAGATATCTTCAATCCACTTTTGCCCACTGCTACCTCCTATATTTTCCATTCTTATCTAAATTTACTAAAACTATTTCATGCTTTTCATTTTAAAACTACATGTCGTAACATGACAAGTTGGGTATCACTAAGGATGTGGGAAGTACTTAAATTAAAATATTAAAAAGTCCTGCAGAAGTGTTTTGAGTAGATAGAACATTACTCTTTTTTATATAAAAAGATGGTGCGCACTTTGTTGTGAGTGCCATGTCCAAATAGCTTGTAGATGGCTTGATAAATCAGTTTGGTTTTTTATTTCTTGTTTTCTTCATTGGAAATTTGGTCCTATGATGAACAACATTTTGTGCACTATAGAAAGATAATCACCTCTTTTGCCTGTGTGCCTTACCTATGTGATGATTGGAGAGGCAATAAGGTGCCCATGTAGGATCTACTGGTGAGGTAATGTGGACCTCCCTGCTTCTTCTCATGGTAGCTGAGATAAATAAGGCTTCAGGCAGGTAAATTCAGAATTTTGACAATTTAAACTCACCTACTGTTTATGAAATTCTTTCTAATGAGGTGTCTGCCCTCGACACATGGCAGAGCATCAACGTTGGCTCTTATACACAGTACACAACTTCATATATGTATCAATTATGAAGGGGTATCCAAAAAAAATTCTTTCCAAGAGAATACTGTTTTCTTGAAAAGCAATTGTAATCTTTGGTGTCATTATCTAAAATGTATTCGAAATTTCTAATATCTATCTTCACAATGGTAGTGTTGCCCTTGCTGGAGGTTAAGCACACATTTGGCATACATAGTTTGCATTGTGTCGGCACTTATGGCATAGCTTTTCTAGTTCAAGATTTTGATGCCACTCTTTTCTGTAATTGTAATTGATATCCAGCCTAAGAATTTTGAGTAGTGGTTGGTGTGCGATCTTCATATCTTTGCTGAAAATGTCCAATGAAATTCTTTGTTACTGATCTGCATTATATTTTGGATCATGCTATTAATTTTGTTGTTTGAAACTTACTGCTCAAAAGTTTACTTGTATGAACAATCTCCAAGCAATTTCTGGTGTTGATTCTTATTAAATTGCTTGTTTAAGTTTCATTTCTTTTTATTATCATGTCCTTATAAACGAGGATTCTGTATTTAGCATTTGTCTTTTTCTGAACTTTGATTTTCACAAGATTTTCTATGTGATATACAGGTGAGGTGGTAATTGTTGCTTGCATTGTGCTCATTGGCCTTTTTGCTTTACAACACCGGGGTACACAAAGAGTAGCCTTCTTGTTTGCGCCTGTTGTTATTGTTTGGCTTTTGTGCATTGGTATAATTGGTTTGTACAATGTCATTCACTGGAACCCCAAAATATATTATGCTCTGTCTCCACACTACATTGTTACGTTCTTCAAGCAGACAGGGAAAGATGGTTGGATTTCTTTAGGTGGTGTACTCCTTTGTATCACAGGTAAATGGCAGGGAGCAGATTCAACACTTTGGTCATTAATGATTCCATATTTCTGTCCATAGCTATGTTATTCATCTACATTGTCCTAAATATTCAGGTACTGAAGCTATGTTTGCAGATCTTGGTCACTTCACTCAAGCATCCATTAGGGTATGATAAGCTCAATTTGTTTTTAAGTTTTGATGGATATTGAGATATAATAAGTCAAAAGTTCGTATGATAAATACCATCAATTAAAAAGCAATTGAAATAACTGAAATATGTTTCTCATTATCAGAATAGTTAAAGCGAAAGGTAAGTTTTGTGGTATCAAGAAAACTTTACATCATAACGATAGGTTTAACCATGACATTCAAGCATGCACTAGAATGCTTGCTTGACTAACAGGCCAAGGGAACTAGGCGACGTTCACTTTAACCAAGTTTTTGCAATTAGCACCATGAAATATATTTTTTCTCTTAATGTTAATGTCAATTAACAGTGAACAATAACTATAATTATTTTTGTATGGGGATAGTAGATTTCTATTACTTGTTCAGATTGTCTTGGGGGACGGCCATACTATTTTGTAGTGAGGATATCAACTGTCCTATGTTATATTTCAAGTTATGTATCTTATACTTTTTAGTGATACATCATGCTCTTAGACATATTGAATGCACATGGTATTCTTGTCAGTCCGTTGGTCGACCCTATACATGGAAACCTCAATGTAGCACACATTTGTTGAAATTTAAAATAAACCTAGAAAACCGTTTGATTGAATTTGTAATTTTCATCAAACTTCTAACTGAACTTTTTCTGCTGATGTTACTCATGGATTTTAGTTACCCATAGAATTAATTTTTTTTTTTGCAATTATTTAAAATTTTATATGATCTTTAAAATTTAACAGTTTTGTGTTGATTAAAGTTTGAATTATGCTTATTCATAGAGAACTCATAGGATTATAGACTCTTTTTAGTTGTTTTTAACTTCTCTCCAGTTGTTTAGTTTTTAGAGTATGATAGTTTCCTTATTCTTGGCCAGTTAATTTAGAAATCTGATTTTTTGTATCAATAATGAAAATTCTATCACTTGCTCATATTGGACATAGTATCTCTGGTTAGGCTTTTTGGCAATGACTATCAAATCTTTAAAATGAGGCATATTTATATTAAAAAACTTATAGGTGATTATGGATTTTGAAATGGTTTATCTGCATCATTTTTGAAAAATATCTTATTCTTATATATTAGGATTTCACTTCATATTTTCTGGCTGGTAGTTGTGGTAGAACTCATGGAGATGTTGTAAAATGTGTGGGAGCTCATGCATAATAATGTATGGGAGTCTTCTGTAAGCACATTACGATTTTGACATCTATAATGAATTTCTACCTTTCAGAATCCAATTCTCTAAATATGAGTTGAATCATATGACAATTTCCCTGTTGCCTAATCTATTGTCTATATATAGAATTGCCTTTATGAATCAAGGTATAAGCTAATCCATTGTATTCAACATTGCTAAGCGCTAGAACTTCTAAGGTGCTAAAACACCCAAGACATTTGGCGCTTGCTAAATATTAAAATTTTAAAAATATATGTAAGGAGTAATATGATCACTAATATAAAAATGACAGAATACGTAAGATTTAATGGTGATATTTAAAATATCACCATTAAAACATCAAGTTACATTCATTTACAGTAGCAAGACACTAGCTATGACCAAATTCAATCCTTGTAACAATCCTATGCTATATAACAAAAAAAAAACTATTATTAACAATGATTAACATTACAAAAGAAAAAAATAGAGAAGTATGGGGAAGTAATAGAGAGTGAAGCAAGGGAAGGGGCAGTCATTTAGGACTTGGGAGGGGAGCTATCGGGAAGGGGAAGAGTAGAAGGGAGGGGGGTTGTTGGGAGTCTCGATGGGGGCAACGACGAAGGAGAGGTGGTTGTCGGTTAGGAGGGGAACTATTGCGGGGGAGTAGGAGGGTGAGGGGCCCTATCGGTGCTCGGGGAGGTTGTTGATCAAGAAGCGAGGGTTGAGCAGAGCTTTCGGGGAGAGGAGTAGGAGGGAGAGGGGGCTTTCAGGTCCAGGATGCCGTTGGTTGGTAGGCAAGGTCCAAGCGAAGCTTTCAAGAAGGGGGAGGGGGGGTTGTCATTTGGGAACGAAGCTTTTAGTGAGGGATAGGAGTAGGATGTTTGGGGAGGGGGGCTATCGAGGAGGTGATGACAGACAAGGAACAAGAGTAAGAGAGCTCTAGGGGGAGGAGGGGGTGCACCACCAGTATCGATCACCTTACCCGCTAGGGAGAGACAGGATCCCATAGGATTCCAAGGGTCGCGTGGACATCGGGGGTTGGGTAGGGTGTTATTTGGCTTAGTTGAACTGAACTTGAACCAATTAGTTTAGGTTCAACTCAAGCTCAACCAATCTATTTTGGGCAAAGTAGGTGCTTGGGCCTAGGCATGCGCCTGGGCAACACCAAATCAAAACACTCAAGACATTTTGATGCGTTGGGGCTCACCTTGCCTCGCCTCGCCTGGGCGCTTAAGCAAGCTCCTGATTGCCCCATGACAACACTGAGCTAATAACTATTAAAATACCAGGGGAAAAATAAAAGATTTAAATTTGGGACATCATTGTTGTCTGGTTTGTTTATTAGAAAAATAATTTGCTCAATGTAAGAAATTTTACTTGAGAATCTGGATAGACTAGACTGGAACATTTTACACTTTGTTTAATTATCCGATGTCAAGACATTTAAAAGATTTTAACTTGTTAAAGCAATTATTTGTAAGCAACCTTCTAAACCTGTCTACTAAGAAGATTCTAATTGTTTGGTTGTCTAGCTGAAGCCAATGTTACCTATTTAAGGATTTAATAACCAGTTGGACCAATATGTATGGATTAATATATACCAACCTGATCAATATCTGTATCGAAACATGTCTTAATATTCTTACATATGTATTTATTTTTAATTATTTTATTCCATGATATCAGGTACAAGTGAGTATACTGGCCAGTATATTGGATACCGTATTAGCCCTATAGGTGACTGAAACCATTATCGGAAAGTATTCGCCTTTGACCATAGTTGTATCTTTGTCAGGACAAAGTCCATGTGCTTTGAAGTCTCTCAGTATTTGTTGATTTGGGCTATGTTAAAAACAACAATGTTGAGCATTGAACACCAGCTTTAAGCCTAGAAGCATGGATAATTTTTGGTTGAGATTGGCCCAACTTAGTTTTTAGTACTATGCTTGAAGAATAGGCAGCAAACTATTGCAAAACATGCTATTTACATTGATTTTATTAATATATTGTTTATTTTTATAATTAATAAACATCTAGTGCTACATTATTTCACCCATTAATTTGATAAGAAAATCAGGAAGTTTACCTCCAAAGATTGACAATGAAATAATAGTAGCAGCAGGGAAGCCGTAGAGGCCTAACTAGCCTTTTAATTCAGAAAATCCAATCCTAACTCTGGAATCGGATTGTACTGTCACAGACTTAGCTGAAATTGCCTAAGTCGTGAGGCACAATTGCGGCAAAGTCACGGACTTAGCTGGAGTTGCCTAAGTCGTGAATTACCATTGTGTTAAGTTCTCGGACTTAACTAGGATTGCCCAAGTCATGAAGTGCCTTTGCGATATGCGTCCACAAAGGGTTAGCCAATTTGCAACTTTGCTCAGGTCTCAGAGGACTTGTAAAACGAGCAAAGTTCATTAATTCGAAAATGAGCGGTGGACAAGTCTCGATATCTCGCGAAGATGACAGCTTTACAAGCAATTGAGCAAACAATTTGAGTGTAAGAGAGAAAAGAGAGGAAGGAGAAAATCATGATTTTAGAAGGCAAAACGAACAGTTGTAAGTCCACAAACAATTGCTCACCGGGTGTTGGGCATAATGGCAAGTTCCCGTCAAGTTAACGTGCGAACTTATGTAAACCGATCAATGCCCAATGCTACCCCGAAGCCCCATCCACCACTCATGCGAACTGTTCTTGTTTACATTTTTTAAATAAAAACACACAAAACCAATGCAAAACATGCTGCCAAGCATCTGTACAAGCATGCAAAAGTGACGAGCAGTTTGTTGAGCGAAGATGTTGTGGCTATGCGACGATCGTTCATGACAATACGATCAGTCCTAACTGCACCTCTTTCCGCCTTTAAGATAATAGGCTTCTTATGACTCCAAAAATAATAAAAAATCTAGGAAATAGAAAAGATATTAGAAAATCATAAAATTATTAAATACTTATGATCGCATACTTTTACCATATAAAAAACCTCAGGGCCTCTTAGGGCATTGCTTATGTTATTTTCTATTTAATCTTGAGTAAATTGTTTTGGCTAAAAGAGAAATCCACTAGTTAAGCAAAACTCGTAAAACAAACACCTTGGGCAAAAATCTGAGAGATATAACCCTCTCAAAAAAGCAAAAAATCAAATTAGTTCTAGCAAAATTAACCTTGACAAAAGAATTATAACATCACCAAAACAAGATAGCAGAGAGTTGATCTTTTGAATTAGATTAAGATTCCTTCAAGATGGAGAGCACTTCTGGCTTAGGGTGTCAGCCAATAGATAAGTCTGATATCATCCTGTAAAGCCTTGTGCAATCCCTTCCTGACTGCAACCACTTCACAGAAATGCTGCTTCTGCCATTGACCACACTGCATCCAGAAAATAAACAAACAGAGTTTCAAACCACAAAACCAACACCACCTTTAGAATTCCAATCAAAAAAACCTTTTGTGATATTACCTTTTGTTTTCTCTTTCAATTCCCTCTGGGAGGCTTCTTCGCTTCCCTAACACGAAAAGTATCATTGATGTCATGACTCTTAACAATTCGGTAGCAGAACATATCAATGCTTGGAGAACTTCTACAGCAATCACCATGTCCAAATGCTCCAACGAGGCTTGTACTTTGGCCAACAATCCTTACATGACACTACCACATGGTGATAAAGATGCTAAATGATGTGGCATTCATGCAATAAATATTTTGCAAGCTCAATGATTGGGTGAAATTGCGCAACTACCTACTTGGAGAAGATGGGTGAGTGGATCCTATCAATGAACACCATCCCTGCTAATAGTGCCTACCAAGCAACTTTTGACACCAAAACCATGTATAGAAATTTTTTATACGTGTACTTGCCATTGGAAACTTTGATGAATGTGGCATTGGCTCATGCTTCGTCATTGGCTAACTTCAGGGAGGGAATGTTTTTCGTGATATCTTATGACTGTCAGAAGCCCTTGGTGGAGCTACTTTATATCTAATTTGTGTGGATGCAACAACCTCAACTTTGTAGCAATACACAAGCATTTAGATGCACGATAGCAATTCAACTGCCCCTACTTTGTATTAAAAGGTGTGAGTTCCAACGTTTGTTGCTAGCAAACGTAAGCTACGTGAACCAATTGGATTTTTGTGCTGAATAGTTCTTTGATTACATGATCGCTCTTGAGGAATTAAAGATGCATGTTGCTGCTATTCATCTAGGTCGCACAATAACACATGATAGTGATAGCAATGCTACTTGCCTCAAGGAAACTGACATGGGAAAGGTTTGTATAGTCTACGTAACATTCTTTGGTCCTTGTGTGGTGATGTATGAAACAACTTATATATTAACTCAGTAGAGAACACGGTCAATACCAATTAAAATGTCTCAGAAACATGGTCCTCAGCCTGTTTAGAAATCAATTTATGGGGAATTTCATCAGCTGATTTTTATGTCAATTGAGAAATAAGGTACTATCCGCAAAGCTGCAAATGTTGCTTCATGCTTTTGATGAGGCGAGATTTGCTGAGTGACTTGCCTATTTGACATTAATTTAGACTTTCCCTTTGCTAGTCTGATTACCTTCATAACTAGACCAGCCATCTTGTTGATTAGATCTTTGCAAAATGTCGGTTCTTAAGGATGTAAAGTCTCATATTTTTGTTGGCTAGAAAAATTAGATTGAACCTTTGAAAAAGAATAGTATTTAGCTAAAGATGGAGATACTGACGGGGGCTTTTGCACTAGGTCAATAGAAAGTTTCTTTAAGATACCATACTGTTATAATTGCTTTAAACATCCAAGAAACAAAATGCTATTTATGTAGATGTCGGAAGCAGAAAAATCTGTCTATTTGTTTGGTTTGAAAGTTCCTAGCATGATGTGTGGTTGGTAAAACGTTTCAGAGGGCTGTTGCTATGTCCACTAACCTGCAATAAACATTTTTAATTCCATGTGGGGAATGTTTAATCTTGTTTTGAGTGTCTCTAAGCTTCTCAAATTACATGCGAATTTAGCAACAGAACCTGTTTGGCCCTCTGTGCAGAGGGCATATGGTTAGATGGCACTGTAGTCAAATGCTGGTACATTGAACATAAAGCCTGCTGTTCCCACGTCAAATGTTGGGTGAGCGAAGCAACTAGGGTACCCTCGAAGGATAATGATCTTGAGTTCTGTTATTACAATTTATTCTTGCCATGTTAATTGTCCTGTACCGCACCATATTTTGGCCAACTATGTAGCTTATGACTGCATATTAGCAGGCCCAATCCGGCAATTCGCAAGCTTGTGTTTGCATATTTTGCTACAAACTTGTCTGACAGCTTCAACAGCTTCTTGTGCTTAAAAAATTGCAGATCAGCATTTGATGTTATTGGCTTTAAATTTTATATTCTAACCTATCAATTATTCATATTGTTACATGTTGAATCTTCTTCAAACTTCTATTTCCAGGTAGCATTTGTCAGTGTTATATACCCATGTTTAGTACTGCAGTACATGGGGCAAGCTGCATTTATTTCCAAAAACTTCTCTTCTGTACCGACCAGCTTTTATGAATCTATACCAGGTAAGTTTTAGTATGGTGCAGTAACATTCAGTGTTGATAGAGTTGAAGCTTGACCAGTAATTTTGCCCTTTTTCTTTGCATTCTCTTTTGTTGCAGAACCTGTTTTTTGGCCTGTTTTTGTGGTAGCCACTCTTGCTGCTGTAGTTGCTAGTCAAGCCGTGATCTCAGCAACATTCTCAATCGTCAAGCAATGTCATGCTTTGGGTTGTTTTCCGCGTGTCAAAGTTGTCCATACATCTAGGTGGATCTACGGTCAGATATACATACCTGAAATCAACTGGATCCTTATGCTCCTTTGTCTTGCTGTGACACTTGGTTTCCGTGACACAACTCTTATTGGAAATGCCTATGGTGAGTCAGCTTATAATACAATTCAGCATTAGTGTGCTAAAACAACACTTTTTAAGCTTAAGCCATATTTTATTAAAGTCCGTTGGTTGTTTAGAGTTTAAGGATATCATGCGTTCACATCATCTGCATATATTCGTTTTTATTACAGGTACTTCAACTTATTGACGAACGTTTCCATAAAAAAAAAAAGCCTAGCTATTCTTTTGAACCAACAATATAAAATCATGCTTATTTATTCGGTAACACCCTAAAATGTATCTATCATTGTTTGTGGGTGTGACTAACATTAGTGGCAATCCTCTGGTAATAATTGGTTTTTTTCCTCGTGATTTCAGGTATAGCATGTATGGCAGTGATGTTTGTGACAACATGGATGATGGCTCTTGTCATCGTCTTTGTCTGGCAAAAGAATACCATCTTTGCGCTTTTGTTTCTTCTGTTTTTTGGATTTATCGAGGCTGTCTATCTCTCCTCTTCAATCATTAAAGTCCCCCAGGGAGGGTGGGCACCTCTCGTGCTCTCCTTTATCTTCATGGTTATCATGTATGTCTGGCACTATGGCACCAGGCGGAAATATCTCTTTGACTTGCAAAACAAGGTCTCGATGAAATGGATACTCACGCTTGGCCCCAGCCTTGGAATAGTTCGGGTGCCTGGAATTGGACTCATTTACACAGAGCTGGTCACCGGAGTACCAGCTATCTTCTCCCATTTCGTGACCAACCTCCCCGCTTTCCATCAAGTTCTCGTCTTTGTCTGCGTGAAGTCGGTTCCAGTCCCATATGTCCCCCCAGATGAACGATACCTCATTGGCCGTATTGGTCCTAGAGCTTACAGAATGTACAGGTGCATAGTTAGATATGGTTATAAAGATGTTCAGGAGGACGAAGACAATTTCGAGAACCTACTGGTATTGAGCATTGCCAAGTTCATTCATATGGAAGCTGAGGAAACATCCTCTGGGGGTTACGACGCATCTCCTGACGGAAGAATGGCTGTTATTCAAACTTCGGATACATGTGGCACGACACTGGTGATGAGGGACGCTGATCAGCATGCAGGTGACTCCGCCATGATCAGGAGTAGCAAATCAGAAACACTTCAAAGCTTGCAGTCATTGTACGAGCAAGAGTCGCCAAGCACAAGCCGCCGACGGCGGGTCCGTTTTGAGTTGCCCAAAGTAGAGTATATTGATCCTCAGGTGAAGGAAGAGCTACTGGCCTTGGTGGATGCCAAGGAAGCAGGAGTTGCTTATATCATGGGACACTCGTATATAAAGGCAAGGAGGACAGCATCTTTCTTGAAGAAGTTTGTCATCGATGTCGCCTACTCTTTCCTCCGAAAAAACTGCAGGGGCCCTGCGGTGGCTTTAAACATACCTCACATCAGCCTTATCGAAGTGGGTATGATCTACCATGTGTAGTTAGCGCCTATTGCCAAACAGCGTAAGCATGATTTTGATGGTGGCGGCGGCCATCGAACACGATAGGTACAACTAAGTTCGACAATGGTAAGAGGAAGGTTAAATTCTCACTGCGACTTTAAATGGTTTAGATGTTGGTCTAATTGCATAATTTCAACAGTGCTTGTACATATTTCTTGTGTTACAAACTTATGCTACTATGAGCAGGGGAACAGAAGTTGGTAGGGTCCATAATGTAGCTGCCATTTATTTGTTTGTCATGCAATGTCACCAGCAAATTGGATAACTCGTGTTCTCTTAACTGCGATAAATGGTGGATATCGTAGAAAGCTGTTCTACTTCTTGTAAAATTTTTTTTTAGCACAAATAAGTCTCTGTTAGGAATTAGGGTGCAGCAGTGTAATGACTTTAGGTGAAGTCGATCGGGATAATTTGCAGATCTGCTTTGCTTGTCGTTTTATCTTCCCATTTGGTTCGGTTCTTCTCGTTTCTTCTCCATTCCTTCTTGGTAATTGTACTGAGGTTTTGAAGTAGAAGCATATAGGAAAGTAAGAACATAAACTTCATTTTTAGTCAACTAACTTTGAGATGTAGTAGGCATCTAAGAAACCAATAAATGTTCTCCGTTTGCTGTCAACCAAATGACACAATGCTTAAGATAATGGAAGACTGCTTATAGTAAATGCATGTACTAATTTTGTTCTCGACATGAACTGTTGCTGCTGCTACCTGTAGAAGTGTATTCGTTTTATGTGTGTGGTTTAACTGCAACAAACAGGGAGTTTAATCCTCGCTAAATTGTGCCCTCGTGTGCGAGGTCAAATGGTGGTCTTCTACTAATATCTTGCTCTTGTTATTATTCCATGTTTATGAGGTACAGCCAAGATCTAATGTAGCTGTTTTTATACTATGTTGTGGTGCCGAAATCCTCCTATTGCTAGATGTGAAAAATGGTGGGTTCTTACTATTTAATGTCTTAAAAACCTGTTAGAACAGGGCGATTTGCTTGATGGCAATCCTAGGAGAATTTTTTTTGGTAATCTTATAAGATCTGCTCAATCTTTTTTTTGTTTTTGATCGATGATTGGAACTTCATCGGTTCAATTCCTATTGAGAGGTTTATTAGAGATAATTTTTTTTTTTAAGGATATGATGTTGCTTTTGTCCCTTCTAGATTATTAATTATGTGTATTAATTTATTTTGTTTTGTTACATATATGATGTGATATGTTTCCAAAGGATTGAATTAAGCTGTTTAAATAAAATTTTATTTTTCGACAGAATTTTATTTATTTTTATTTATTTAATTTTTTCTAAGAACATGCAACAAGCTTTGGCCGAGTTTTTTCATGAATAATATTCAATTTCTCTAGATAAATAAAAAAAATCTAGCTGGCACGCTACTTAGCGACAAAAGTCGTGTTAAATAACTTAGATCGATATTTCATAGATTGAATAATAATAACATATGAGAAGAAGAAGGGAGGCAACGTCATGGCATGATGTCGCATAATAAAAACAAATAAATATATTATTTTTGTGGAAGTAAATACCAGTAAATATATTATCCTTCCTACCTAATCCTGAAATGTTGTTGACTTTAAATACACGTATATATATATTTTTTTTAAAGAGTCAATCGATTTTGGTGATGTAGCTTTGTGTAAAATTTATTCCTCTGCATTTGATGCCAATGCTTTAGTTACAAAATAAAATGAGTTGAAAGATCCCACTCGATTGACTACAAAAATTCGCAGAAACAAAATAAAGACTCAAATTGATAAACAAGTTTTTGATAAATTAAAATACAAAGAGAAAAAAACACACTTCTATTTATTTTTTAGAAAATAAATTCCGTATCATCTTCCTTTTCGGAAAATAAAAAGAAATGAAACCAAAGATCGATCGAACTCGGAATAATTATTTTATCTACAAAATTAGCCATTCAAAAAATAAATAAATAAATAAATAACGTATTGGGAAACTCCGATTCCGCGTCGACAAGCTTTCCATCGATAATAAGAAGAAAAAGGAAAAAAATTAAAGATTTTGATATTAATTTAATATCAAAAACAATCTTTTCCACCTTCCTCGGCCCGCCCACCGATCTACCCACTCCTTTATGGGCCGGACCAGTGGGGCCCACATGTGGTGGAGGGGTTCGGTGGATTTTGTGTACGTACGAATTCTCCTCCCGTTTATATTTGGCCACTGCCGGTCTTCTTACATCAATCACGCTCGCTGACCTCCGCCTTCTCCCTAATTTAAGTCGAACTCGGTGGTTCTCCTATTTAGCCTTCGCCCCCTCCTCCCCCCTCCCCGTCTTCCCTTGGTTTCGCTCCGTCCGTCGCCAGGCTCTGATCGGGTCCGCCGGTGGGATTTCGAGCTGCGCACTGATCGTCGCGATCGATCGGAGAAGCTGTTGCCCGAGCCGTGATTCCTGGATTTATCGGGGGAATCGGATCGGTGTTCTTCTAGTTATGATGAAATGGCTTCCGTGCCTTGCATCGCCCGGTCAGGGCGATGCGGCGGACGAGGTTAAGGAGAGGAAGAAGAAGAAGAACGATGGGGAAGATGGTGCCGCTCGCAAGGAGTCGTCTTCTCCCGCCCCGCCGTCTCGTCTTGGCAGTTTAGGTGAGAGAATTCGGATCATTGATGTTATAGCTTGTTCTTTTATGAGAATTCTGTGCCGCCCTTTGGGGAATATTTGTTTAATTTGCTTTGATCCTCCTCCTCTTCGGATCTGTGGGACTTCCGTTCGTGTCTTGGATTCGGGACATTCGACGCCTCTTTCGAATGGTGCAATGAGGCTACATTTGAACTGAAATAGAAATAAAAGAAAAGTGTGAAGCTATTTGTGGCGCTCTTGTTAGATAACTCTTTTCTTGTCTCGTCGCATGCATCCCGTATCTTGTTCTGTCAAAGGCACTATGTTGCTTGTTTTGTCATTGAATTATTAGGATTCATAAGGAAATTAGCAGCTCATGCATGACATGCCATCGCGTCTCCATGTTTGAAGAGTAAATTGAATATTTGTTTAATTTGCTTTGATCCTTCTCCTCTTCGGATCTGTGGAACTTCCGTTCGTGTCTTGGATTCGGGACATTCGACGCCTCTTTCGAATGGTGCAATGAGGCTACATTTGAACTGAAATAGAAATAAAAGAAAAGTGTGAAGCTATTTGTGGCGCTCTTGTTAGATAACTCTTTTCTTGTCTCGTCGCATGCATAGATCACTCGCTCCCGTATCTTGTTCTGTCAAAGGCACTATGTTGCTTGTTTTGTCATTGAATTATTAGGATTCATATGAAATTAGCAGCTCATGCATGACATGCCATCGTCTCCATGTTTGAAGAGTAAATTGAATATTTGTTTAATTTGCTTTGATCCTTCTCCTCTTCGGATCTGTGGAACTTCCGTTCGTGTCTTGGATTCGGGACATTCGACGCCTCTTTCGAATGGTGCAATGAGGCTACATTTGAACTGAAATAGAAATAAAAGAAAAGTGTGAAGCTATTTGTGGCGCTCTTGTTAGATAACTCTTTTCTTGTCTCGTCGCATGCATAGATCACTCGCTCCCGTATCTTGTTCTGTCAAAGGCAATATGTTGCTTGTTTTGTCATTGAATTATTAGGATTCATAAGGAAATTAGCAGCTCATGCATGACATGCCATCGCGTCTCCATGTTTGAAGAGTAAATTGAATATTTGTTTAATTTGCTTTGATCCTTCTCCTCTTCGGATCTGTGGAACTTCCGTTCGTGTCTTGGATTTGGGACATTCGACGCCTCTTTCGAATGGTGCAATGAGGCTACATTTGAACTGAAATAGAAATAAAAGAAAAGTGAAGCTATTTGTGGCGCTCTTGTTAGATAACTCTTTTCTTGTCTCGTCGCATGCATAGATCACTCGCCCCGTATCTTGTTCTGTCAAAGGCACTATGTTGCTTGTTTTGTCATTGAATTATTAGGATTCATAAGAAATTAGCAGCTCATGCATGACATGCCATCGCGTCTCCATGTTTGAAGAGTAAATTGAATATTTGTTTAATTTGCTTTGATCCTTCTCCTCTTCGGATCTGTGGAACTTCCGTCGTGTCTTGGATTCGGGACATTCGACGCCTCTTCGAATGGTGCAATGAGGCTACATTTGAACTGAAATAGAAATAAAAGAAAAGTGTGAAGCTATTTGTGGCGCTCTTGTTAGATAACTCTTTTCTTGTCTCGTCGCATGCATAGATCACTCGCTCCCGTATCTTGTTCTGTCAAAGGCACTATGTTGCTTGTTTTGTCATTGAATTATTAGGATTCATAAGGAAATTAGCAGCTCATGCATGACATGCCATCGCGTCTCCATGTTTGAAGAGTAAATTGAATATTTGTTTAATTTGCTTTGATCCTTCTCCTCTTCGGATCTGTGGAACTTCCGTTCGTGTCTTGGATTCGGGACATTCGACTCCTCTTTCGAATGGTGCAATGAGGCTACATTTGAACTGAAATAGAAATAAAAGAAAAGTGTGAAGCTATTTGTGGCGCTCTTGTTAGATAACTCTTTTCTTGTCTCGTCGCATGCATCCCTTATCTTGTTCTGTCAAAGGTACTATGTTGCTTGTTTTGTCATTGAATTACTAGGATTCATAAGGAAATTAGCAGCTCATGCATGACATGCCATCGCGTCTCCATGTTTGAAGAGTAAATTGAATATTTGTTTAATTTGCTTTGATCCTTCTCCTCTTCGGATCTGTGGAACTTCCGTTCGTGTCTTGGATTCGGGACATTCGACGCCTCTTCGAATGGTGCAATGAGGCTACATTTGAACTGAAATAGAAATAAAAGAAAAGTGTGAAGCTATTTGTGGCGCTCTTGTTAGATAACTCTTTTCTTGTCTCGTCGCATGCATCCCTTATCTTGTTCTGTCAAAGGTACTATGTTGCTTGTTTTGTCATTGAATTACTAGGATTCATAAGGAAATTAGCAGCTCATGCATGACATGCCATCGTCTCCATGTTTGAAGAGTAAATTGAATATTTGTTTAATTTGCTTTGATCCTTCTCCTCTTCGGATCTGTGGAACTTCCGCTCGTGTCTTGGATTCGAGGACATTCGACGCCGAATGGTGCAATGAGGCTACATTTGAACTGAAATAGAAATAAAAGAAAAGTGTGAAGCTATTTGTGGCGCTCTTGTTAGATAACTCTTTTCTTGTCTCATCGCATGCATAGATCACTCGCTCCCGTATCTTGTTCTGTCAAAGGTACTATGTTGCTTGTTTTGTCATTGAATTATTAGGATTCATAAGGAAATTAGCAGCTCATGCATGACATGCCATCGCCCATGTTTGAAGAGTAAATTGAATATTTGTTTAATTTGCTTGGAACCTTCTCCTCTTCGGATCTGTGGAACTTCCGTTCGTGTCTTGGATTTGGGACATTCGACGCCTCTTTCGAATGGTGCAATGAGGCTACATTTGAACTGAAATAGAAATAAAAGAAAAGTGTGAAGCTATTTGTGGCGCTCTTGTTAGATAACTCTTTTCTTGTCTCGTCGCATGCATCCCTTATCTTGTTCTGTCAAAGGTACTATGTTGCTTGTTTTGTCACTGAATTACTAGGATTCATAAGGAAATTAGCAGCTCATGCATGACATGCCATCGCGTCTCCATGTTTGAAGAGTAAATTGAATGTCATGGGCATCGTTGGTCTCGGACACACACGATGCTCGAGTTTTGATGTTTAAGAATGTTATTACCCGTCTCTTGCTCTTGTAGCTTGCATAAATAAAGCTAATATCATAGACCAGCCATGTTTTGGACGCTCAACACCTAATTCGTTTGTTATTGTGGATTGCTTGGGGTGCCAGACGAATCAAAGTTGAGGGCTGATTCCAAGAAGGAAGCATCAGATCCCAAAGAAGGAAATCCTGAGCATATCGCAGCGCAGACATTCAGTTTTCGCAAACTTATTGCTGTCACTAAGAATTTTAGGCGAGATTGTTTTTTGGGTGAAGGTGGTTTTGGTCGTGTATACAAGGGAATGTTGGAAACCGGACAGGTTAGTTTCTTTTGTTTATACTTCCTTATCCATGTTTTATCTATTGACAAGAATCTTGATCTGTTGAACGAAATTGATCTACAATATTAAAGATGCCTAGTGTTATCAGCAGAAGTCTGTTTACGCATCTATTGCTATTGCAGAATACCCATTGATTTTTTCAAATTGTGATTGGGAATAATGGTTCCTGACAACTGAGCCTACAGCTGATATACATCGTTGCAGGTCGTTGCTGTCAAACGACTTGACAGAAATGGTCTTCAGGGGAACAGAGAGTTTCTGGTCGAAGTCCTCATGCTTAGCCTTTTACATCACCCCAATCTTGTCAATCTGATTGGTTATTGTGCTGATGGCGATCAGCGACTGCTCGTCTATGAGTTCATGCCGTTGGGATCATTGGAAGACCATCTGCATTGTTAGTTTCCTTTGTGGCTTATCTTACTTTATTTAGTTGTTTTTATTCTTCGTTGCCCTTAATTCTGCAGTTGTAGTTCTAGAATTACATGTTCAAAGTAATAATTGTCTATTCATGAACGACAGGGATGATTTGTAAAGAAACAGTTGTTATTCCATCATCTTGCATGAGCTATAAGGATCTTGGTGCCTTGAAAGAATGCTTAAAACTCTAAGGTGCATTGAGCCAGTTGAAGTCAGGCTTGTCAAGATTCAAGTTGTAATAGCCTTGGAAATTCGAAACCCTTCTTTAACTAAAACATGCAAAAACATACCTGCCTTGTTTTGTTGTGCTTGATTAGGTTAAACTAGACTGTAATGTTTGAGATTTTAAATCTTCTGGGTAAAGCATGCCATTGATCTTTTTCTCCATATCCTATTTGCATGTTTACCATTCTCGATGTCATTCGCTCCTCCCCAAAGTTGGTCATATATTTCAATCAGAATGGTTTACCCATGCTGACTAACTATCCCACTCACATAAGAGTGATTGATCTAGCATTCTGTAACAACCAATGAATAGTTTTTGTGCTAAAGCATCAACCTGAAAAAAAAAAATTATCTACCTTGGGAAGCTGCAGGTCAACATACCACATGCAGCATCGAGGGCATTGCCAAGGAAAAATTCATTTATGTTTGTGAAAATTAGAATGAGTATAAGATGTGGACTCATGACATAAAAAAGGAAAATTCTTTGGGTTGCTTGAAGACACATATTCCTTCTTTTATGCAATGTAAATCGTGTAAAGTCTATATATATATATATATATGTTTTAATTGTTTTGGAACCTGAATTGTAGAAAGTTTTCTCCATAAGAAACTTATGATGTCGTCTTTTCTTCCATATGTTAAATTGGTACCTTTTCTTTTTCTCCTATTGCATGGCAATTGATCCAATCGAACAAACTTCATTCAACTTATTCTTCGTACTTCCCATCATGGAGACAATGTGCATGTTAGGTCGTGACAAGGCTGCCCAAATTTATAGTAAAAGAAATCATGTCCATTTTGTAAAATACTTCATTGAAGTTTTAACATGCATGGCCATCATTCTGGAAAAAAAAAACTGCTTCTGTATTTGTTTTTTGAGAATGGTTTTTAATTTAGCTGAAGCACATCAGCAGCTTGTTTACTTTCCGCTCTTGTCTTTTTCTTGCAACACAGGATTGCATTTTAACAATATTGCAAGATCTATGAGATGCTGATGAAGGAGCTTGATGTTATTTTTTTCTTTTGTTTTTTAATAGATATCCCAGCTGATAAGGAACCACTTGACTGGAATACCCGGATGAACATAGCTGCTGGTGCAGCTAAAGGCTTGGAATACCTCCATGACAAAGCAAGCCCTCCGGTTATTTATCGTGACTTCAAATCATCGAATATACTTCTTGGTGAAGGATATCATCCAAAGTTGTCGGATTTTGGGCTTGCAAAACTTGGTCCTGTTGGTGACAAGACCCATGTCTCAACAAGAGTGATGGGAACGTACGGTTACTGTGCTCCTGAGTACGCTATGACAGGGCAATTAACAGTGAAATCTGACGTATATAGCTTTGGAGTTGTATTTCTTGAACTAATTACAGGCCGGAAAGCGATTGATAATGCTCGGCCTACCGGAGAACAAAATCTAGTTGCGTGGGTATGTTGCTCTCTGTTTCTTAAACTACATCTAACCCAGCTGACTCAATAGTAGGATTCGCCTGAAGGCATATTATTTAGTGGTGTTACGGTTCAAATTTTGATTATGGAATTTTAGATCCCAGTTGTAGTAACTATGGTTTCAGGATATGATCAATAAGAATTTGATTATATGTTGACCATGCAAACATTTTCAGATTGAGATGTTGACTAAAATTACGACTCACTTGTTGATGGTCTGCGCAGGCTCGTCCATTGTTCAAAGATCGTCGGAAGTTCCCCAAAATGGCGGACCCATTACTACGAGGGCGTTATCCCACAAGGGGCTTATATCAGGCACTGGCAGTTGCGGCGATGTGCTTGCAGGAGCAAGCGGCGACTCGACCTCTCATAGGAGATGTTGTGATGGCGCTTTCATATTTAGC
Source organism: Musa troglodytarum (assembly GCA_023547065.1). Taxonomy (NCBI): domain Eukaryota; kingdom Viridiplantae; phylum Streptophyta; class Magnoliopsida; order Zingiberales; family Musaceae; genus Musa; species Musa troglodytarum. The sequence goes on from CP097511.1 coordinate 53,816,705, forward strand.
TTCACAAAATTATGATCCAATTGCAGCTAGCATTCAGAGTTCCAAGGTTGGTCCGTCCATCCCGAGTTCCAGAAGTGGGTCTGGCGATCAACATGCTGTCCGGTCACCACATCAGAGTTCTTCAGAACTAAAGCAGAGGGGCCCACCCAAGGGAGCGAGCAAAGGTGCAAAAATCGGCAGAGATGGTTCCAGCGGTGGCTCGGGACGGAAGTGGAGCGTGGAGGAGTCTCAGATGGATAGCCCGGTCCATGCAGAGAGAGCGCGAGACTCTCCGAAGAATATTGACCGTGAGCGTGCCGTCGCAGAGGCCAAAGAATGGGGCGAAAGTTGGAGAGAGAGGCAACGGAGAAATGCGCAAGGGAGCTCTGACAGTACACACGAGTAGAGGTCCTTTCAGATAGATCCAATTCCTCGGATGGTTTTTTTTGCATGCTTCGCTTTCATCGAAAGGAAGAAACAGGTCAGAATTCAGCTGATCACCACACGATACATAACAGGTTCCGTCCTTCTACCAAATTCTCTGTAAATAAAATTCATTAGCCTCTTGTTTCCTTTTTCCTGAAAGATCTTGTCTTTCGACAAAGGCGACGGCACAGACAAAAGAAAAAAAGGGAAGAAAAAATAAAACCAAAATAGATATCCGAAAGTGTAGAGCTGCATTTTAGAATATGATGTATACATGCAATCTAGAACAAGCAATTCCCACATTCCAAGTTGCTCCACATTTCTGCACAGGCCTAAAAGTGCAAGAAATTGTCATCACATTTTTGTCCTTGGAATCCGAGGAGTTGACTTAGACATATCTGTGATGTACCGATGTTTCATAGGACTATCTATCTTTCTTAAATTTGTATTTGTGATGCACATATCTCTGTGAATTTATCAGTCAAGTCATTGTTGGATGTGGTGGTAGTTGTTTGTCTCCACTTCTGGTTGTGTTGTTGGTTTTTTTTTTGATAATATAGTTAATGTATGAAGATAATTCCCGATACATCAACAACAATAATAAAAATAATTGCAACTTTTGGTTGTGTTGTTGTTGTTGCATAGCCAACAATAATAAAAATAATTTGTCTCCACTTCTGGTTGTGTTGTTGTTGTTGTTGCATAGCCAATTGTGTTTGTTGATCATCATGCATTGCAGAAATAATTTGACAAAAGAACTAACTACCAAGCTTTAATTCTCTTCGGGACGATCACGGCCGACATAATCTTCTTTCACCACAGTGATGGAGGATATCTCGGCGTTACGCACATCAACATGAAGGTACACCACGCAGGACGTCACGTCCGACCCGTCACCTCGGGTCGGACGTGACAACGCTTTCGTGTCGCCCAGAGCCGCAAAGGATAGCTCGGCCCCAAAAGCTCGGGACGATGCTGCACGGAGCAGCCCGTCCCAGGGATTCCGGGATGGTGCCATACGGTGTCGCCCGCCTTCGGGAGGACCCGATGACACTGTCCCGTACAACTTCGCCCCACGCGAGTCTACATAATCTTCTTTCGCCATAGTGATAAGAGATATCCTGGCGTTACACATGTCAGCATGAAGGTACACACCGCATGGGACGCCACGTCCGACCCATCACCTCGGGTCGGACGTGATAACGCTTCCGTGTTGCCCGAAGCCTCACAGGACAGCCTGGCACTACATGGAGTAGCCCATCCAAGGGATTTCGGGACGATGCCATACAGCGTCGCCCGCCTCCGGAAGGACCTGACGACACCGTCCCGTACGACTCCGCCCCATGCGAGCCGACATAATCTTCTTTCACCATAGTGATGGGGGATATCCTGGCATTACACACGTCAGCACGAAGGTACACACCGCGCAGGGTGCCACGTCTGACCTGGCCACTGCCTGGACGTGATAACGCTTCCACGCCGCCGAGCCGCAGACATCCTCACCTGTGGATTCCGGACGGCGCCAGACGGCCGCCGCTTGCCTCCAGGAGGACCTGATGACATCGTCTCGAATGACTTCGCCCCACGTGAGCCGACAACCATATGGACAGAGGCACGCGAGCTGATCCCGAACACCCATGTAAAAGCCTTCCGCATGGCCCAAGGTGGAGGAGGAGGAGAAAGTCAACCACAACTTACTTGATCGTCGGAGGGGCCAAGTCGAGATCAAACCCGACCCATGCTTTCTTGGAGGTGTGAAGCCCATTTCGCCTCGGGAGCTCGCCTCGACAGCGGACTCGGACACTCCGATATTTCGACAATAGAACCAAGCCAACCCGACACGTCATCCAGTGGCCGCACCGATTCCACAACACATAGCTAGTCAATATGCTGCAGCCTCACCATAATTGATTTCAGTGTTTTTTGTATGACCATCAAACCTGGTCAATCAAAAGTAAAGAACAAGGATTTAGTGGTGTCAATTCCTCATCTGAATTATATGAGATGTATCACTGCTATTTTGCTGGTTCATTCTATCTATCATTGCAGTTGGATCTTCTAGTTTTTGGATATGTAGTGAAGAACCATTTGTTAAAACATGTCCTCACCACTTATCATACACACAAACCACCTTAGATGATCTAATGGCATCCTTAGGACCTGCTTAAAATGAATGTTGTGAGATGATCCTCCCAACCATTACATCTCACATTGTTGCTGATGTTGATGTGACTTGCCACCCAATGAAACATTTTTAGATCATACCTCATGAGTTCTAAGTTTCCCAATGATGCAGCCAACAAATGATAAGACTGATGCTTGCAATCCAAACCATTAGAACTTTAGTGTAACCTAACCTATGATTTGGTAAAGAAAACCATGTCATTTGTACCACCACAAAGTTGCAACCTCTACAAAAATAAAAATTATTTTCTTTCTTTTTTATAATATAGTTAATGTATGAAGATAATTCCCGATACATCAACAACAGTAATAAAAATAATTATAACAATAATGAAATCATAGAGTCCTAATAATTTGGTGCCGACCTATTACGCCAAGCGTCCCGAGAGGGTAGACAGAGTAAATTCTCAAGGATGTCACGATGATCACCCCAGAGGAAGTATCACGTCGAGCACCCCAGGTGGGGGTGTGCCCCAAGAGGCGATAGGCAAAGTGCATTTAGTCCCACATTGGTAAGGAAAGGAAAAGTCTTGAGCCTTATAAGCGTTGGCGCTGCACACTCTGTTAAGTCGATTTTGCGGAGAAAGGGTAATAGCCACGTGACAAGTGACACACCAAAACATGACAAAACAGACTACCAAGGATATGTACATACATGGGCAAGCGACGAACGAAACGTTGAACGAAGTTATTGCGTGTGTGCGATGACCGTTCGTGACAGGCCGCATGTAACTTTTGCAACCATTAAGTCCAAGATATCCCTTGATGATTTATCTTATTAATTCATAACCATGGAACCCACCTAGAAGTCATAGAATGTTCCACAAAGAAGTGGAAGCTTCACAATCAACTGACTCAGCTCCGAACACAACAAAATAGCAAAGACAAATTTTTCGCATAATTTCGATTGCCACATCTAATGTCAATTATCGAAAGATTACATATGGAACCGATGAACCTCGATTCCTGAGTTAAAAAAAAAGAAGATAAAATGCCACCCAGATTACTGAAATATAAATACAGCAAGGTAAACTAAAGAACCTATGCGACGCAGAACAACAATTACGGACGAGAAGAGTTACGTAACCCTCACACCACACTGCAATCTGCGATGTAAATATGCAGAAATATTAGTTTTACCTACGGATGATCGAATTCATCCTAGTACAACAGGAACCGTTGATTCACACAATTAGCCATCACACTTGGTTGAAAAAGCTGGTAATTACACAGATCTGGTGCTGCTTTGATAACTGTACCACTAAAAGCAATTTCATTCATAAATGTCATGAACCTACTTAATTTTGTGTTTTTTTCCCCCTCCTATTTACTTTCTTTTCACTTGTTGTCGTGTCCGTTTTTGTTTAAATATGGCCATGGAGGCTCTGCTCGGTGGGTGAACCAGGAGAAAATGGAACAAAACCTCTCCCACCGAACACTGGACGCATGAATGCATCGTCCAACTTGCGCCAGTAGTAGTGAACCGTATGAGTTGGTTTGCTCAGGAGCATTCGGAGGCTGGATGGTCGAGTTAGAATTTCTCCTCCACCGTCGACTTCTGATCCCTGTCCGTGTTCAAGAAGCGATGGCAGCAGGGACTGGGGACTTGATGGTTCGGAGGACACGCTGCTGCTGAGATGATTTGCACTATGAGGCAATAAGAAGCTCACAAGTGGTTTTGTCACCAATCCCAACACCTGAGGCATAACAAGATAACAATAACCAATGAGAAATTTCTCGACTAATAAATAAAGCAAGGGAACTATATCTTCCGATGAGGCAATAATCTTATTTTTCTAGCCAATGGTAACCAAGGTACACATGAACACATGATCAGTTGCAATCTTGAAACCAATTAGCATTAACTAGGAACATCAAAACCAGGTGATACATGCTTGATAAAAGAACATTTAAATAGCAAACACATCATCGTATTTTGTGTTGATATTTATATCCAAAGTGCAGAGTCAGTTGCATGGATTCAGCTTCATTTTCTAGTATACAAGATTTGCATTAAAAAGTAAAAAAAATACCAATTTAAAGTTGTACAACAAGTTAAACCATTGTTACCAAAAAAATAAAGCAAATTCCTACAAGGACATCGATGCTAGCCCGGTAGCAATACTTAAGCAAAAGAATGAACTAGGTCTTGATGGGTCAATCTGTCAACCGAGAAGTCCATAATAATAATATATCGAGTGAGGATTATAACATTTGAGGCTAAAAGGGAATGCTCTTGTATGAAGCTAACACTACACCAGTTTGAATCAGCAGGTGCAGGCATATTTATTTACCACAGTGCTGAAGAGGACAATTGTGATGGTGCTGGTGATCATAATTGCATTTCCTCGTAGTTCAGTGTGGCCAGATCTTGTAAACTGCAATTTCAAAATGCAGCTTGTTAAGATAAAAGAAATGCATAATCTTAGAATATAAAGTAACTTGAATATCCAAAAAAATAAAGTATAATAACTGAAAAAATGATCCTCCAGCAGTAGGATTATAACAAAAATTGGGGCTCTATTCATCCTTCAAATTGGTCATCCTCCAAATTAAGATAGTCAAAATGCCAGTAGGGGATACAAAGTTGGCAACACCAATTTCTGGATCTATTGATCCCAAACATGCTGGCATGCAATGAAATCAAGTTTATCTGCAATTATAATCTATTCTCAAAGAAATAACTACATGTACAATAAAGCCGTCAATTTTTTTTATCACAAGATGTTGTGTTTTATAGAGTAAGGGTTCTCTTTATTGGTCTTGATTACTGTGACTTTCCACTCATGATCTGTTTAAAGATGGAAAAGTAAAAGCTAAAACTTCTAATTATTTTGAATGCTGGGAGAAAAGATGTATGTTAGTTAGCCTTTGGCGAGTATTCAGAGCAACTGTCATGGTTAGGAATGCTCTGAAATCTGTATATCATCAATGGATGCCTCAAAATTTTCTCATCTGAAACCTAATGTCTCTGTTAGATGCAAAGTGGAGATAAAAACGGAATTGTCCTGCTGAGTGGTTTAAAGTCAGTACTGATGGTGGCCTTTGAGCCTCAATCATTCAGATGAGTTGATTGTCATTAGAAATACAGGTCAACTTACGAATGCAGGATTTCTGATTTTTCCTGAGGTTTCTTCCATCTAATGAGAGGCTTTGTCGTTCTTGAAGGAGCGAGGATGGCTATCAAAATGGAGCACAAACAGCTGATCATTAAAAGTGGCTGCAAAGTGCTTGTTATTACTTTTGGAGGACAAAGAAGCAATCGATTGGAAAACCCAAAATGTCGTGCAATATACAAAGAACTGCCTTGAAATTCTGAAAACATTGCCGCCTCTTTTTGGATAGCTTTATGGAGGCAGACAGAATTGCTGAAAATAGCTGACCGTGAGAATTGTCATGAAAATTCTGAAAACATTGTGGCTTTGTGATAGCCCTATGAAGGAAACTGTATGGCTGTTATGACAACAAGATATGGATTTTCTATTTTGTTAATCTCTCTTTTAGATTAATATTCGTAGTACTTGTTGGGCTGATGTTTGGGGCCAATTTCAAGCTAGCATAACCCCCTGTGGCCCTATTAAATACTAGGATAGCATCGCTATATCAGATTAAATGCAAACATAGCAGTGGTGGGTGCATCTATAGATTCAGAGGCTTTGTTTAAAATTATGGTCTCAAATTCATCTTTGATACAAGACAATATAAAAAAACTTAAAATGTGAATCACATTTAACCTGATTGTAAGCAAGTGCTATTGACACTGCACCTCTCATGAGACCTGCCCACCAGATTGTAACCTGCTAAACATTGCACAAATTTATTAGCATGATGGTCGAGAATAAATACAGTGAGAATGATGTTTTGCACTCACTTGTTGCTTGAAGATAATTCTTTCATGTGGAGAATTCTTTGTTAAGTTAGACAGGAATGAGAGTGGAAAAACAAAAGCAGCCCTACCAACCAAAACCAAGCCTAACAGAATGGAGCTAACGCTAAGTGATTTTCCAGGGCTGCGAAGGAAAAAAAAAAAAAGAGTATTAAAAATCAATTCAAAATAATATCAAAAGCCTTCTAATAAGTCATCAGTTCTGTCAGACACAAAAACAGACTGAGAAAAGACAATATGAAGTACATCAAAAAACTGCAAATTTTGCTAATTTAGTACATATTTGGACCATCTAAGATGAGAGATCAGATTATTAATCATGACAAATCATCCAACTAGCCCAGAATTTAAAACAAAGATTTAAAGGCATCATACATCCCAATGTGGTTGTGGTTATGTGTAAGACGCTCCAAAATTCATGCTGGGCCTAATTGAAGCACATGGCATGATGATAATACATGTCAAAGCACATTTGGACATGCTAATATTCTTTCAAACCATATAATGAAAACACAGATTATCACAAGAATACACAGTGCATAGCCTCCAATTCAAATCTCGGCTGTCATCTATGCATCTTAAGTTTTAGTCCAAGCTTGTGTTTCTTGCAACTCATAGGGTGCATCATATAATGTACTAAAGAAGAGTTAGTTAGAAGAGTTTTAAGCCCTGCTTAGAACTATATCATAGTACTGTAAGAATGTAAGTATCAGCATAGAATCAATGCACTCTCCTTTAAACATAGTTATCAGATTGAGATCAAACATCAATCTGGCCAAGCCTTGGACCACTGATTCACTGGATGGACAAGTAGCTCAAATGATCAGACCATAAATTCAATAAATATTTAAATAATAAAATTATACATAGTATAAAATATTTTTATGATAAAATATATTAAAAATTCATAATAAAACATAGTTGTAAAATGACTCTTTATTATAGAATGAATTTATGAAATTTAGTGATCGAAATATAGAAAACTAAACTTCAATGAATTGGCTGATATAAATATAGGTCAGCAGACTCAGCACCACATGACTAAGATTATAAATTGGCTAATAGGTATGACAGCATATTATTTGACGTACCACCCAAAAGGGTACAAAACGGGTGGTATGGTATGTACTGACTGGTGCATGGACAGCCTAGTTTGGACGGTTCTCCAGAAACAGGTTAGGGTTGGTACCGGTATTGTATCGATCGATATGGGTTGGTACCGGTTGAAATTTGACTAATACAAACCCAAATTGGGTCAAGTTTGACCCCAATTGTCAAATTGACCATTGGGGCCTCTTTTGGAGCTTTAGATCCTCCTCCCTCCCCCCTCTTTCACTCATTCACTCACTCTCATTCTCACTCTCTCTCATGCTCTCAGCTGTGATTAAAGTTTCTAATCGATGATTAGCAGTAATCAAGCTCTTGATTTGGATAAAAGAAGGATTGGAACTCAGGGTCTGATGGAATTTCTCCCAATTTAAAGGTACTTAGTAAATTTCTATGTTGTATATATCATTTCGTATAATTAGAGGCATATTGATGCATATATACGAAGATTAAATGTGATTAAGATCATTCTATTATGTTTAGTTCCAATTAGGTCCATTATCTTACATTTAGTCCTGGATTAGGGGTATTTAGGGCTAATTACAGATTGTTATTAGTTGTTTGATTATGAATTTATTGGTTGATTAAGTGCTTTTCCTTGTATTTATTGTGATTAAAATCTAATTAGAGTTACTTAGTGTCTTTTGATTGGTTAGGCCCAATTAGGGCTGCATAGATATAATTTAGGCCTAATCCCATCTTGTTATTAGTGGTTTGATTATGAATTAGGGTTCATTTTGAATTTAATGTGACTAAGTTCTATCATTTATGCCTCATACACACCATATTCTTATTTAAATACAATAAAATTACCATTAAATTAGGATTAAAAACTCTAAAAAGGATTTTTATGATTATTTCGATCATTTTTTGACTTTTTTTTCAAAAATCGGTACATGCTGATATATCGACATATGGTACATCGGTACTGACCAATATGATCGGTCTACTAATGGATTGATACCACCGATTGGCACAGTATGGTGGCCCATGCACCAACATATTGTGCTGGATCCATACTGATCCAACCAACGACTAGTTGGGGTTTAGTGTATGCATACATAGATACCGACACAAAGGTTCAAGTTACACAAGCAAGATTAAAGTCAAATTCATGTTTTAGAAGGTAAGGTTAGCTTACTTAACATTATTGCAATGGTAAGTCCTACTACTCATTGCATTTTTTTTTAAACTTTTACCCTTTATCTTGAGATTATACTAGGTTGTGTCTCAATCCCAACCTGAAAAGAATTGGGAATCAAGAGCACATTTAGATGATGACTCTAACACAAGATTAAAAAAATCTTGGGACTGCCTCCAGATTTAGCACTAAGCATATCTGAGCTGACCTGCAACTGATTTTGCCACACTGATAGATAATCAAAACAACACATGATACTCCAAATTACATCATCCTTGTTTTCCCTGGTAAAACTGATCAATATGTTTGATATTCATAATGAATAGTTAGAAGACATTAAATATGTTGTTGGTTTATTTTAAACAGTTTACTTCCTCATTTCATCACACTTGTTAAAAACAAAAAAGAGAAAATTAGACCTTAATCCATGTAATATAATTGGGTGATTTTCATAATGCATAGTGCACCATGCAGAACTTCATTTAACCAATTAGATTCAAAAGGTTGTCGTATGTTTAACTTTTTTTATTTTGACTGTGAGAAACTGATCTAGAAATGAACCTAATCCAGAGACACTAACAGGCCTTTGCTAGTATTTGACTTGACAACATAAAATAAGTAGTCTGGTACATTAGTATACTCCGTTACCCCTAAATGTTTGGGTACTGGTAACTGTGCAGCCTAAGCCTGAACCTTGGCAACACCATTAAATTATTAATTAAGCCTTTTATAAGAAAATCACTTAGAAACTTTAACTCTGCAGTGTCCCACACTAGAACCTTTATCAGAGGTGAGATAATGTTTTTGCAGAGTGAAAATTAAAAAGTACATGTAGAGAAACAACTTTAAGCAAAGAAGAAATTTTTGCCATGGAAGTCAATTCACATATGGAGATGAATGATATTCCCCAGTTAAAATTTTGTGCTTAACATAACCAATCAATTATGGTTTCAACTTTCAAGAAAGATCAGTCTTTAGCCATTTTAATTGAAAAATACCAGTGTCTAATAGGAGAGGGACCAGGATTATGTACTCAAAAGAAAAATGGAATATGTCATACCTGTTGCTAACAAACTTCCATTTTTCAATGTCCAACACATCCATTCCAACATAAAGAAAAAGAAAAGTCTCTGCAATAAATGACAATGTCGCAAAAGCATGCCTGGACAAAAAAGGAAAGTATGGGAGAGAGAAATGAGCAGAATATATTGGATCATCCAATGCTTCAGAATAAGTAATAATGAAAGCAGCAATTCAGCAGCTTAGATGAACTGAACAGACCAACATACTTGGTAGTAACTCTTGAGCACTCTGTCACATTATGCCAGGTATAGTGTGACATGACTATACCACAGAAGAATACTGCAAGTATACCACTTAAATTTAACAACTGCAAAGAAAAACAATGCTCTAAGAACATGATCAGCTCGATGTCTACTAATATAGGTTCTAAAGAACTTGTTTCATGTAATTTGAGAAGCATCTTACTTCAGTCAGCATATAGGAAAGGTACGCCATGAGTATCATAAGTGCAACTTCACGATTGGTGGAATGTCTGGGAAATGGAAAATAAAAGATATATCAACTCCTAAAACTCCAAAAAAAAATTGATTCAAGAAAATCCCATCCCACAATCAAAGTTCCTATGCATTGGATAGTTAAATAGTATCTATAAGCAAAATTATATGGCATAAGCACCTATATGGTCAAGTTGTAAAGTTCTACAACAGACCTTCCAATGTACAGCTTTTTGATAATGTATGCACTTAGCAATCCACCCTGCAATCGATAGAGTAAATATCTTCCGATAATAGAAAACCACAATATTTGTGAGTGTAGGTACAGAACTAGTACCAAGTAGCACAAAAGGCACTTACAAATGCTCCAAGGAGGGTGCTACTGAGAAATAAATAACCGAAGTCTACCACAATCTTCAATATGATAATGGCATCAATATGAGCATGATCAAAATTTTGAATTGCGTTGAAGAGTACAACCGACGTGGCATCATTGACAACTCCTTCACCGAATACTAAGCTATACAATAAGGGTGTTTCATCTTGATTAAGAACCTGCTTTGGAAGAAAGATTACGAGTACATAAGTTGCTGTTCTGATCAGGTAGAATAACAAATTAATGCAGAACTTCTTCAAGACCTGCAAGGTACAGACAGAATCGGTTGCAGAAAATATCGCCCCTACTGCTGTTTGAATAAAAAACAGAAATAAATTAGGATAAAAATATTGGAGCATGGCCAAATCATGCATTGTAAAACAACAGAGAGAAAACAAAGACAGGTGGCGTAATAAAATACTTTACCAAGAAAATCTCCAATGTCTAATGAACCAATATCCATGTTTCTGAGTAATTGAATTGCCCCTGAGTTCAGCATCAAAGACAGTCACAAGAACAAAGAGAGGATTAGATTAAAATTAAAAACACAAGTAAAAGCAACCTTTGTCAAAATCAACTGAATTCCTGTATAGGCATCAAAATCACAGTTGATAGCTGGATAATCTGAAGTCTGCTGTCTTCCAATAGTCCATGCATCAGAATAAAGTGAAACAGCGTACTGATAATCTGAAAGCTTGGAATGGTTTTATTTTTGTTTTTTTGTCAACAAGTAAAATACTAGACCTCTGACGTTTGTAAACTAATTAAAGTAGTTAATGGTACAAATTCACCAATCACACTCTTGATGATTCATCATTTTATTGCAAACGGTTCACTAGAATGCCACAGATGATAGACGGAAGTGTTAAAATGTTGTTGTCTTGGAAGTGCACAACATGAAATTTCCAATGCAAATTCAACTATCAGATTTCATGATACAAATGCAAAATATTAACAATTATTTGAGACTCTAAATAGTTCTTTCAGACTGCTAGGAAAGAGTTATTTTCCATAAGTTATTCCGAACTCTAAATAGTTCTTTCAGACTACTAGGAAAGTGTTATTTGCCATAAGTTATTCCGGACTCTAAACAGTTCTATTTGGCACATTTCCGGTCATTTAAAGTGTCTACTAGAAACTTGCCTATTTTCCCAATGTTTGGGATGGCTTTTTAAATAGGTCCTGAAGAAATTTGGTTAATCCTCAGACCACTTCTAGCCCATTTGCATTCCTTGAGTTCCAGTACTCAATATATCAAACGTGTATATGTAATCCAAATTCAACTCTTTGAAAGCAATTCTCATGTTCTTGTTAAATAAGCCCATTCACATTCTGCCAACATGACAAAATAATTCTTGGAAAGAAAGGAGTTATGCCCAAAACACGTAAAGATTAGCTTATGTTCATAAATACAACTTTATGAAGCAAGAATAAAACTGAAAATAAATGATCTCTGGACCTTTGAGAACTGCAGTAGGAGATAATATGCACCAATGAGTAAGAGATTACCAAAGAAAATTATGAAAAAGGATATTAATGTCCCAACTGCACCAAACAGCATGATTGTCATGAAGTTGCGAAAAAATTGTTTCTTTTTTACTTGAAACCTGGCAGTCAAGAAGAAAAAATAGTCGTTCCAGTGTCGAAAATAATCATTCTTAGTCAACATAGGAGGAAATTGTTCTGGTAGCAATGAAACTTAGTAACGAGATATCACAGGGAAAGTATTAACAAAATGATACATGACAAAAGATTTTCATAATGAAAGTGAAGTAACAGTTACATCATATGATTGAGATCTGAACCAAAACAAACCTTTTCTATCATGACGGTTCAATGCTACTTTTCTTCCTCTTTTAAGAAAATATGAAAATATAACACAATTACGAAATTGAAAACGAAACACAAAGTTTGTCTACCTCCGGCCACTAGTGGTATGATACTAAGTAGCTAATGCTAGCCATTATGCTTACTTGCACACACTGCAACAACTACAGGATCACTGATGTACCCGCACCCAGGAGATTACAACTCAAGCATGGCCGCAGATGTTCCATAATGTCGAGAAAGGAAAAATTCCAGGTTTATATGCTTTTAATGTTACTTGTTGCAGTAATTCCATGTTTATCTTTTTTACTTACAACATTTTAGTAAAAATTTAAAATTCTTTCAACATCCAACAAGCTCATTAAGTGTGCATTGATGCATTCACAGCACACATGCAGACACAAGCCCATAGATATGCATGCATACCTTTTAGATGACACAAAGCATGAAGCACATAGATGAGCACATAAGGTGTAATGTGTCTAGACTAAGTTTTTGAAGATGCCTTATGAATCTCTGCGTAAACTATGCCAATAACAGAGAATGTTTTCCTTAAACAAGTCATCATTAAGCACCATGTAATATATTTAAACACTCAAGAAAGCAGGCTTATAATTGTTCAACTGTATACATTAAATTAAATTCATAAAATTCTGTCAACCTTTTAAAAATTGACCACACCTTTACATCCATTTCATAAACTTGGAAAAATAAAGTCCCATAAGATCTTTCGAACCTTACAGAGGAACAGATCAGGAACAAACGGTAACAGTTCTAACCTTTTCAATTTTATAAACCTAATTTATCTGTTCAGTAGTGTGAGAAAACAGTAACATTCGACAACAGTAGCTAAGACACCACAAAGAAAATGATCTAAAATTCCTTTCAGAAATGAATTTATGCCTATTTTATTTAAGATTTTAACAGATACAATAAAGTAACGATATTGTTTCATTTGCTAACAATATGCTTCCTTTCCATATGCATGTTTGATTTCAATTTTTTACCAAAAAAAGACGTAAGGTGTGTGTATTGATATGACATGTCCCACAAATTAATATGAAAGAAACAAACCAACTTAGTTGCTCCATGTGCATCTGTCAGATTCATAATTCTACGCTGATGCAAGAGACTAAAGTTTTCTAATTGTAGACGACAGCTGAAATATCTGGAATTACAGGTAACAAGATTAAATCTTTACCGTGGTAAGTCCAAATATAAAGAAGATGAATGAAAAAACCGAGAAACCACTAAAATTATACAGAAAAATGAAGCACATAGTTAGGAAGCTCAAAAACGAAAAACATCCAATAAAAAACCTCATCTTTCTTTACTTACCCGGCATTGAATATAATGGGCGGCAGAAGGTAGATGAAGAAGAGGTCTTCGCTGAAGATGAAGATGTGCGAGCTCTTCCCTTTCGTCGTCAGCAGTATGAGGACTCCGGTGCACACCCCCTGCGCCATCAGAAGACCCAACAAAAAGCTAAAGAAAAGTTCAATCTTTACGAATGGTAAATCCGGGTAAAGGGGAACTCACGATGACGAGGGCGGTAATGGACTCATTCATCCAGCGCCTCTCCTCGAGAAGGTGCCCGATCACGATGCACCCGCAGATAAGCGCCACGAAGAGGTTAATGGAGACCACCGAGGCGTGATCCGAAGTCGCCAACACTTTTCCCAGGCGCACGAGCTGCTGCGCCTCCATGCCAAACGCCATGGCTGACCGGGAACCGGGAACCAAGACGACTAGAACCAAGCAATTCCCCGAGGAGCAGGTGGTTCACGTCTCCAAGGAGTCCACGGAAGAGACATCTCGGCCCGCAATCTCTCGACAACCCGAGACAAATTCAGGCAAAAACAAAAAAAAAAAAAACCAAGAACTTTTCACGAAAATGTGAGAAAGGATCCGAAAGAAGACGGCTTCTCGAACGAAGATTTCGCGGCGAACCAACGAGATCGCTGGTTTCCGATCGAACAGCTCGAGGGTGGACGATCAGTCCGTCGATTAGGGCGAGCTCGGAGCTCGAGAGGACCGTTTCGTCTTCCTGTTGCCGCACAAACGAACACATTTAAGCGTGGATGTACGAGAATACCGAATGATACGCGGCGGACACGGATTCGCTGAACGTTGTGTTTGCTGTTGGAGAACTGCGTACGGAAGCATCTTGAGATCCGATGCTGTCGGTCAATGAAGTCCAAATGACAGAGACTTATTGATGTGTACTAGAACATAAATTTGTTTAAATGTACATCAATATTAAACCTTTATACAAGCATAAATTTTAATAGATTTAATGGAGTTTTAATAGCGAAGTGGCTCAGCATAATACAACAACAACAATATTATTATTATTATAAAGTTTAATTATTTGAGATCGATTTTATGAGATAATTGTATACTGATTATGAGTGATCTAACATAATTTTTTTTTTATTTTTTCTCCTTCGAACTTGGGATTCACATCGACAGTGTTTAACATCAGAAATTTGAAAAAACAAAAAATAACTGTTCGAAGATTCTGTTTTCCATCAACTTTGAGCATTACTGACTCATAAACATAAATTGTTTAATTAGCAAGCATTTTTATGGGTTCATAAAACATATATATATATATTATTTTGTTATTACTTTCTTTTTGGTAGTTGTATGGCATATATATTTAATAGATGATGGAAAAGGAGTTTTTTTTAATAGGAATTTCCAACATATAACATTTACTAGTTAGTGAAAAAGAAAAAAAAACATTTACTAGTAGATGGCAACAGTGAAGGTTGAAGTAGCATTTTGGATTTGGACTTGCATGCTGTGTTGTAATGATGAATTAGAGGACAAGAAGAAAACACACAAAATAAGAAAAGCAAAAAATAAGAACTTGAAAGCTGCCTTGAGTTCTCATTCTAAGCCAAAGGAAATGGTTCAATAACCTGTTTGAGAACGACACATTATTGGTAGTAGGGATAACATCGCACACAAAGTCACGTAATAAATTAGATTTTGATTATGATTATTGGTTAATAGAAAAGAAGTCAAATTACAATAGGATTCCTTAGAGGATGTCTTTGATGTGAGAAACTCTCATAATAACTTATCCTAAACTCTTTACTTTCGTCTATAAATAAATAGGACCTCTAGGGATATGAGATACAGAAGAATATGAGAAGAAGAAATAAAAGAGTATAATTGAGAGATTACGATTTCTCTGTTGATCTCTTTATTACAATTTCTCTCTCAATCTCCTTAACCATCAATCTAAGTGGTTCTGTGAAAAGATAGAAATAAAGGAGAAGGTGAGTCTAGTTCTTCTTGCATATTGATATTTCAAATTTGACGATGATGTACTTATAGATCAAATAAATTTTATTTCTCTGAACAATAACGAAAAGTACGTATCGTATTATTGTTTAGATCTAGTGTTATTTGATTTTAGATTTTAGCATTAAAATTATTCTGCATAACAGATAGTATGAGTATAGATTTTATGCTAATAACAGTAGATACAATAGTAAATGTTGAAACAGCATTTTAGATTTTAGCTTGCATGTTATATTGTAATGATGAATTAGAGGACAAGAAGAAAACACACAAAATATAAGCCATAGGAAATGGTTCCATGTCTGCTTGGCTTAACCTGTTTGACAACTACACATTGTTGTTGTAGTGGGGATAATGTCAGCACACAAAAGTTCAATGACAAGCAAAAACTTAAGCAATCAATTGATTTGTTTGTAGTAGTTGTCATCCTCATCTTGTCGTCATTTTTGTTGTTAGAACTCTTCTTATGGCAACGTACTGTTAGATGTATTATCATCGAACATTCAAATTACTTAATGTGCTTAAAACATGATTATTGTACTTAAAAAATTTATATTGAGACTTCGAAGTGAAATAAATAATCTCATTTGTTAATAATATACAACATGTGATACTATATGTTGGATCGGTGTAAAAATGATAAGTAAAAATATAATTTTAACATCCCTTTTGTTTGATGTTGAAATTATCTTTTTGTTGGTAAAGGGATATTGAAATTATCGTTTTACCCATCAT
The DNA here is from genome assembly GCA_023547065.1 of Musa troglodytarum. Taxonomy (NCBI): domain Eukaryota; kingdom Viridiplantae; phylum Streptophyta; class Magnoliopsida; order Zingiberales; family Musaceae; genus Musa; species Musa troglodytarum. Next base: position 53,833,198 of record CP097511.1, read on the forward strand.
TTTCATGTTGATCTTTTTCGTTAATAGAATTGACGGTGTTAGGGCAAAATAGATTATTTATTTCATTTTAGGAACTATGGAGATCCTATTATTATTATTATTATTATTATTATTATTATTATTATTTGTACAAGACCGTGATGCTAAATAAAGTCCAAGCACATGAGATGAGGTAATATGTAATTAGCCCGCCCAAAACACTATATAAGAGTAACATGATGATGTCATTATGTTATAATATTAAATTAAACTTTCTAACTTGATTTAAGAGTTTTTAAGTCAATCTTATTTAAACTCAACCTCTTAATTTCAATCCTTTAGATAATGTAATGTATTAAATAATAAAAAAATAAAGATTAATTAGAATAAAGGAGAGGTTAACATAGTCCCTAGCCTAAGAGGAGATATATAGCTTAAGAGGCTAATTATAGATTATTCCATTAGTATCGTGATTCCTATACTTAAAAAAAAATTATATTATCATCCCTATAGTTCTGAAAATAAAATAAATAACCTCATTTATCCTAATATCATCGGCTACATTATATAAAACATAATACATGACACCATGTACTGGATTAACACGAAAGTAATGGACAAAAAGATGATTTTAATAAAAAAAATTTCAACATCACATGCTATGAACAGAAGAGATATTAAGATTACCTTTTTATGCATTAATTTTTTCATTGATCCAATATGTGATGTCATGTATTATGTTTTCGTAAATACAATTGATGATGTTAGGACAAATGAAGTTATTTGTTTCACTCTCAAAATTATATAAATCCTAATAGAAAATTTTCTAAGAACAAGGATTGCAATTCTAATAGGATCCAAATATAAGAGATAACATATAGTTAACCCTAATTTAAGAGATTGTGATTCATACATCATAAGTTATTACTTTCTTTTTAACAAAAGGAGATATACTAGACATACCAGTACTTATTGATAATATTTTCTCATTAAATTGATGGCTATAAAACTGATACTATATAAAATAGTCTCTCTAGATGTATCTTCATTTTAAATTACTAAACTAGATTTGAACTCTAAAACTGCTTCTTGATATTTTATTGTTGCTCTCTAGCTTGACCATCATGTGTCCCATTAGAGGCATCCTTGATGCAACCTTTTTACAAGAACAAAATAAAATACAATTAAATTTTATCTTCGATAGAAATTCTCCCTCCATCAAATTTTGCATTGTTTTTTTTTTTTATACCATATCAGTAATTTCACCAAGGGGTTTCCAAAACCAAGAGGAAATATATGGTCAAATCCTGCAAGTTCATTATTCCTAGCAAACATTATGTTTCCTGGTTTTGTAATGCCTTGGTTCAGGTACTACAATGTGCACAGCCAATGTGCATGTAGTCATTGACAATACTGGTGAGAGACCATTCATTTCATGATGTATACTAGCAGTACTTGAACATGGATATGTTCTGATATGTTCTTCACCTCTCATATCACTACTTGGACTAAATTCAGCAAGTATCATGGCATATTTTCTTTATAGCTGATCCGAAGAAAGAAGCACCAGAAAAAAAATAAATGTATTCTGCACAAGATAAACTTACAAGCATAAGGTAGTCATTTGAGGAAATCCAGCAAAGTCTTGTAAAATAGGAAAAACCTGCAAGTTTAGGATAAAGAAGAATGTCAACAATGAGCAATCTGAGTGATGTTCTAAGCTGATTTGCTTCAAACAGGTAATCTATGTATCATGGTTCACTGAACTCCAGTTGATGACATGCAGAACAGTAACTTGCAATGTTGTAATAAGGAACTCTGGTGGTTTTATTCCTTTTCATAAAATAAAGGATAATGGTTAACTCCTCAATTCATATTACCTTGAATTGGACCGAGTTTTCTGAACAACAGATCAGCGGAATTATATGTCAGCTCTGTGGATAATGAAATCTTCTGTCAACAGTTCAACCAGGTTCCGTGGGTCTCAGATTGTAGTTGCCAAGGGTACAAAATCCAGCATCTGTTTGCAAGTGTCTCAAGATGTATTTACACACAAAATTATTAACACTGTAAGAGGCATAAAACGCAAAGCGGGCTAGTACGAATGGTAAGGCAACCTATACATGGTATAAAATTTGCCATTTTACATGCATGAAGTCATATTCTTGGACATGGGGTAAAAACTATCAGAAGACTTGTACATGAAATATGTGAATTTTTCACAATGGAGATTGGAGACAGCTGTGCCAACTTCTATGAATTATGGTCTCATGCTACCGATGCAGGATCAAGCTTTTGAGATGAGCTTCACGAGTGCAAAAGATATCCAAGTGTCATGCCAACAAATGCTATGAAGACCACAAACAAAAATGGGAAACCAGCCTGAACTCTAGCACAACTCTTCTGTCTCAGCAAAGCCTGAACAAAGAAAATGGCAGTGTTAAAGAGTAGGCTAAAGACTGGTAACAATCAATTATAACACAAAGCATGATGAAATTAGATGACCACTCGTTGTTGCTGATCAACAACAACTACTAGGCAAAATACCAAATTCTCGAGGGGTTCTCCAAGAAAACAAATGACATTATGCATTTTACACATATAGCTTATGAAGAAGCCAATTTAAAACAAATGACATTATGTTCATGCCTCCCATCATCATTAGATTAACATGAAGAGTTACTGCAGCTGAAAAAGCATGCTCTACCAGAATAATTTTAGTAATAGAAGAGAAGCAGATCAAGAATGGAAAAGTGATCCATCCAAATGCAAACGGTGGAGAAGACATACGGATGTACATTTATAAAGATCATGTACTGTATGAGAAGTTTTGCAGCTGAAAAAAAAAAATGTTGGCTTGCCCGCAAATATCTAAGCAAATGATGCACGATATTTAAGCTCCACCTCCCTCTATATAAAATGTTTGTAATAGCATAGTAGTAAAGTCATTTACGGAAAAGATTACACTCACAATTTCTTGCTGCAATTTCTCTCCCTCTTGCAAGGTTGCATTATTCTCTTTCTTCAGACTCATAATTGTCTTCTCAGCCTGCAAAAGGTCCGTCCCTTAATTTACACAATTTATGGTCAGAACACATTTCCTATAATATGAAATTTAACCTCAGTTCTATTAGTTTTTAATGCTAATAGAAAAAAGAATATTGACTGTAAAAGTTGGGCCTATACAAAAGGCATCCTTTAAATTCATGAATGAGCACAATATATACACTAACCACAATGAATTTCTGCACATAATTTATGGCTCTACAAAAAGAACACATCTTCTGCAATTAATTTGACTGCTTATTAAAAATTCAGATCCTGCATTGGCGGAAACCCTTGGATTTTCTGGAATAACCAAAAATAGGGCACAGTATTTTATCAGAACATGATGATATTTCCACTGTGTAGGATCACTTACTGAGTGTTCACAATTGCCAGAGTTACAAACATTGAAAGCCAAAACATTGCCATTTTATGTGGAAGCAAGCTTGTTAAATCATGTCATGAGACAATGATGTAAGATCTTTTTTTCACTTCTTTCTCATTTGAATAAATTTTATTAATTTACGGCACTCTGTAAAAATCATAAGCTGCCACATGGTGACATTTCCAATATTCTACTTTATTTTCCTAGATTACCGAAGAGAAGAAAAAAAAGAAAGCAAATGAACAAAAAGATGGAAGAAATCAAACTTGGTTTAATTAAAGATTACAAATCGTAATGGAAGATTCCATCTCTATAAGGAGTTGTCATCATACTACAAATATAAAAGTCCATAAATTGGATATATTATCCAAAAGAAAGATCATTTGCTAAAACAAATCAGGAAAATTTTCTTCCCAGAAGAAGGAGAGAGTAGATGATCAATTTAATTTCATAATGTTATAATCCTTTCTTAATTATGAATTTTATTTTATTTGTCCTATGCTTGGGATCGATAAAAAGAGGGCAAAAATTAAAACTGAAAATCAATCCTTTTCCCACAATAAGTGCTAGTGGTATGATGTCACATATCAATTCTTGATGGTGTAATTCTATCGTCCAACATGTAAAACATGACTAGATGTGCATACCCTAGGAGCTATTTCTTGAATTGGAAGTCGAGTAGTTATTCATTTTTAAACTACCCTTTCCTTTCTCTCTCTTTGCTTTCCTCTATTCTCTAATAAAAAAGAATACACATTCTTTGCTTGTCACAAACTAGTCCTACATCACAAGTGAACGTTATCATGGGGCCTTAAGAATATATCCTAATACCAAAGCATAGCTACTTGATGAGATGAAAAATATTACAAATAACATTAGAGTTGTGGCATCAAAGAAATGCAAACAGCTATATTGAAATTAACTAACCTCATTTAGTTTCACTTCAAGATTGATGAGCTTGAACTTTAAGTCATCAATGTCTTTAGCAACCTACATAAGCATAAGCAAGGTTAACCGGCTGAATTAGATGAAGCAATATGGGGATATCATCCATAGAAAAATCATTTAAACATTGAAAATGTAGATCGTATCAAGTCTGATCTTAACAAATAGAAAAACATTATGCAAGTCATTGTATGGTTTTTTGCAACAACCACACATGTTTAGAAACTTATGATATATAGGAGATCCAAATTCTAACAACTTGATGTGAATAAACATGCATGTGTTGTTACTGGCTAAAGTAAACTTCTAGGAAAAAAACCAGAAACAAAAACATAAATTAGACCAGGAAGGAGATATTACTGGAGAAGAGATAATTTCAGGCACTCCTTTCAATGCTTGATTACTTGAAATACAAGCCTTTTCCAACAAAGGATTTTCATGAATGGCCTCATGTTTTGGAGCCCCGTTGTGTAAAACAGAAGTCTTTCTCAAAATAGGAACTTCATTAGCCCATTCGTGCTGCGGAGCACCATTATCAAAGATGCAAGTCTCAGCTGAATCAGGATTTTCTAATGCTGGCTCCTGTCTCACTAGATTGATTGGCTCTACCACTGGAGAATGTGGAGGGCTTCCAAGGACAACTCTCAATTTGTTCTCTTGGATATATCTACCATTTTCTTTAGAGAACTGTTGAACCAAAAAGGAGAATATCAAAACATACATAACATACTGCATATTCAGAGGAAAAACCATAATGTATACTTACAAAACTTGGTACAATATCCTCATCTGTAGTACCATAAGGAACAACAGTGCTCTGAACCAGAAACTTATCTTTTAATTGCATATCTGGTGGAGCTTCCTTTAGTGCTTGCATGGTAACTAAAATGGAATTGCATAATCATGTAAATAAACAAAAGAAGGCCCACCGATATGCAATACAGAAGCTAACATAAAATTAACGTGATTCGTTACACAGAATTCATTTATTTCACTTCAGTGCTAACTTCTAAGGCCTAAAATTCTCCTCCATCAATGTATGACAATCGTAAATCATCAAACAACTAGCCCATCATATGTTATTACACTGATTCATTGTATAAATAGAAGTAACTCATGATGCAAACTAAAAATAATATCAATTATTTAGAGTTATTAGGCAAAAAAAAACATAAATCTGTCCAATACATGAGAGGTTTCAACTACTGCAAGAACTTGTGTAACAGATTTTTCCATAAAAGCAAATAAGTTGTTTTTAATTGAGGCATTTTTAAAACCTCCTATGGGCATATTCATATCATTCTTTTAACGTTAACTATAATTTTAAGGCAGAATAAGAAAATGTATAATCAGAAACAAAAAAAAGTCCTTATGATGTATTCTGAAAAAAACATCCGCTAGGCATTATTTAAGTGGTTTGCTGTCACAGTTACGGCACGAGAAGTTATTGATGCATGTAATTCCACCCTTGCAGGGAGCTCTGCATCCAATTATTTCACTTCCTCTCAAAATACATGCACTCAAAAACTATTCCCGAAATAACAATCTGACTCTATAGTTTTACTTTTATATATCTGTCAAATTTGTTAGACAAAATTTAACAATGCTTGTTAAATGTAGACATTCAAGTTGGAATTTATCTTCATAAAGCTTCAACAGTTAAAGCTCCTACTTCCTTGAAATTGTAGTCACAAACCTTAGCAGGCCAAGTGTTTTGTTATAGTAGAATCAATCTCAAATTTTATCTTTGAATAGGACTATTGAGAATCAAGCCTACAATGAAATCAATTGTATCTAGTAATTGAACCCAGTGTTAAGCTCAATATAAGTTTCTTGAGGAATCAAATTAGACTAATGACCCATCAGTCTCCATCCCATTAAGTGGATAGAAGAGTCCTAGATAATTGCACCAACTAGTCGAAAGCCCATTGTACAAGCATGAAATTGGCATAAATTAAATTATCCATTACTACTTAAATTGGATCATCAAAATGTCAGATTCTTATGCTGCTCATAGGAATCAGAATATAAAAAAGGTTGGTCATAAGTATGATATCAAAAAATTAGTCAGTTGATACATTAACATATATTGACAGAGGAAAGAGTGATTGTTCATTATAACCTTCGAATGGAGAAAAATCTTGAATTTAATAACAAGGAAATCATCCAACTGGTAATTGACTATTATTTCTCAACAAAAAAATATGTTACTTAGGGTTACTATCCATATCCTTGATGCAAAAGGGCATTAATTGTTTTCTTTGTCTTCATAAATCACAAAGTTGACTATCTATGTAGGAAATTTTTTTATAGAACTCTTATCATATTAAATGTTGATTCTTAAACTAAAAAAATCTAAGAAGGAAGCTTAGGTTTATACTGACGACCACATATCCATATTTCTTATCCGCACTACATTTCTCTTCTCCATTGCATCTTATGTCTTCTCAAGGAAGAGTACCTAACCTAGCATCTTCCTGATGGAAATCAACAATCTGTAAATCTACACTAGGCATGGAAAGATAAAGGACCAACTAAAATCCCTTTGGATTGTTGATATATTTGGATTCAGATTCAACCAACATGCTTTCAAATAGTCTAGTTATCTTTTTCTGTTTCTTTGGAATAATTTTAGTACTTTAGAGTTGATTTCTGCAAAAAAAAAAAATGTTGGCAATATTGACTAAGTTTTTGCTTTAGTTCCCTAGATTGATTAAGGATAAGAAAAAAGGAAGTTGAATGAAGAAAAAATGAAAAAATATTTTTAAATATTTAAAGATAAGGCTACATATATTAACCCTCCCTAGACCTCATATTGGGGGAGCCTCATGCATTGGGTATGCCCTTTAAATCTATAAAAGATTTTCTTCCCTAAAGAAGAAAAAGAGACATGATTTATATGTCTTAATTATCGTGCAAATGGTGCAAGACCACTACCTTCACACACAGTTAAGAGGACTTGAGAGTATAATAAGTTGACTATTTCCTGTCATCCTCTTCTCTCATCCCCAGTTATCCACCAACATAATTCCATCATTATGTATCTCTAAATCCCCAAAATCCTTGTCGTCTGACAATTATTTTTGACCATACAAGATCTACCAAACCCCAAATTGCTGAAAACCTAATGTTTTTGGAGATACATGGAATTTGAAAATAGTGAATTAACTTTACAATAAAAAAAATGTCTCTCTCTCTCTCTCTCTCTCCTCAAGCGTGGTGTGCATTTGAATTTGCACCACTTGTATTTTCATTATTATGAACTGAGTGTTCTATAATTGAGCATGTTTGATCAAATTCCCCCTCTTTGATTTGCCTTTTTTCTCTCTTCTCAGTCTCCTATATCTTATCATCCTTTAGGTTGTCCTATGTCACAGCACAAAAGATAAGACTTCTTTGAGAAAAAGGACCATTAGGTATGGAAAACACAGAGGAGATATAAATAATCAGAAAACTCACAAGGATTAGTGGGTTAGGCATTACAATTACATTCTCAATGCAAGATGATCTAGGAAAGTTGAGAATGATGGGAAAAAGAAAACAACATTAGTGATAACTCCCTCATACAAAAGGCAAAAGAAGGCAATCTCACTCACCACCTATCCAGAATATCTATACATATACACAACTTATGAGGGACAAATCAGATGGATGATTTTGCTACTTTGTTTAAGTGCAAATTGTTTGCAAATTGTCATTGTTATTATGTGACTTTTAGAAAATTAATAAATATCCAACCATTATACCTTTGAAAATATAGAAAGGATTAGACTATGGCAGGAACTTCCTCATCTAAATAGTCCTTTATGTTAGTACTTTAAATGTGACATGACAAGAGAGACAATCAGAACAAACTTGGTGTCTATGGGCCATTATGAACTTTTGGCCACCTTTTTTACTCTTTCATCTATTCTTAATTTTTTTATTAACATACTTCAATAATTCAATTTATTATGCAAGTCCTAAACATGAATTACAAAATTGTGTTGTGCACTGAGCACAGATTATTTTTTCCCAAGAAAAAGTTTAAAACTTGATAACGATAGTGACAAAATACACCCGTTTGCATCAAAGAGAACCAAAAGATCTAGCTCAGGAGGCCAGTTTTCCTTCCACCAAGCACAGATCTTGCTATGTACTCACACATGCCAAATCTAGGCTGCATCACTAAAACAAAAACATAGAAGCTAGCTTTTCGTATTTCATGTGTTCCATCTAACTAGTTTGACTTTTATCGAGCAATGCTAAAATCTTGATCTATTCTATTCAACAACAACAACAACAAAGCCGTAAGTTCAAACTATTTGGGGTCAGCTACATGAATCTTTTGTCGTCATTGAGATATGTAAAAAGTCATATGTGTAGTTAAGTTCTTTAGTTAAAAACATTAGTCATATTCTTTTCACTAAGGATATAAGGATATAGTTAAGCTAAACAAGAAATTCCATTAAATAAAAAAAAATTAGGTATCTTAGATCAATTATTCAACAAAATGGAGAGATAGATAAGATATTATATAAAGGAATTTTATGAGATCACTAGACATTTCTCATATTAAAACGAAAATCATACATGACTATTATTAAATTAGGGATACTTTATGAATTTGAGTATTGAGCAGTTAAAAAACAACATATACAAAAAAGTATATGTCATTAAGATGAGAATGTTTAGGTAAATATGTAAAGTTAATAGGAATGATAGTTAAAAAAAGTTCTATTTGTGAATAATTAGATGTATTTTCGATAGAAGATAAGATGGTAAAGAATCGTTTAAGATGATATGAACATATGCTAAGAATACCTATATATACAATAGTTAAAAAATATGAAACTTTTAACATTAGTTGTAAAATAAGAGGTAGAGAGACTTAAAAAGACTTTATTGGAAACTATAAATAAAGATTTAAATACTCTTAAATTTAACCAAGAATATGATTTCTTATAGAGGTCAATAGTGGCAAAAAACCCATGTAGCCGACCCCAGACATTTGGGACTTTATTGCTAAAGCTTTGTTGTTGTGTTGTATTGACAAGAAGTATCAAACCACTAGCCAACTAGCTCAAAGGTGTGGCATGTAAAACAATCCTGATCCCTACAATGCATATAATAGCTGAAAAATATAAAACAACACCTTTGAGCCACATGCCACCACACTCTATATCAATCCCTAAATTTCCTTGATTTTGATTAGCTAGAATGTAGCCCACTTGTTGATGAAAACTGATGTCAAACTTTTCATGAATATTGTCCACTTAAAGTTGATACAGGATTGATGACTAGTGAAAATTCTCCAAGCTGACCCTGTCTTGATGGGAAAAAGGGTTGACTGATAATGATGATTAGTGAATACAATAATCCAATTGGATCCACCCATTTCCTAAGGCATCTTTTTTTTTTTTTTGCAAATGTATAGTAATTGCTTACTAGCAAATTTAAAGTGAATACAACTGATAATGATGATTAGTGAATACAAATTTTTTTTTTTGCAATTTTATTTTTGTGTTTTTTTTACAGACACAAAATAGTACATAGTTACAATGTTCAAACAAAAGTGAGATTGCAGACCTGTAAAGTCACATGTTGATCTAGGTAGAATGATGCCTGTATTTGGTCGCACACAGTATCTCTTAGGAGATGTAGTTTTAACCTAACCAATATAGATACAGTTGAATCAGTTACTATGATGAACCATTTATAAATAAAATGGAAATGCTGTAACGGAGAGACGGTGTTCATAATTATAAGTAGCTCCAAACAAAAAATCATTAGACCATTTCTAACATGTGTTTTTCATGTCGATATCCAAAGATAACTACAAAATGACTAGAAACATTAACCTCAAGTATGGGATTCTTAGCAAAGTTAGTAATGATAGCAGATATAGGTACCCAAAGCTAATAGAAAACAGGAAGGCAACAAGTGGGAAAGGAGAACACAGTAATTAGTAACACTTTGGTGTGAGAAAACATGCAAGAATGTAAACATAAAGTTTCTTTCGAAATTAACTGACCAAGCAATCAGTCTAACACAAATATTTAATTAATGGAATATTAGAGAAGCTATGTGAAGTATGAAACTTCCATGAGACCATTCGATAGGTCCAGAACACAGCTTTTGGTCATCCCATCTCTAAAGATTACATCTAAATAGGAGGTACACAGTTGGGGAGAAGCACTAACCTTGTAAGCAACATAATCTGTGGACTTGTTGACAAGTTGAACAGAACACGAGCTCTGCTTCTTCAACTCAACTAGAATGGACAAAGAAAGTGCATTATGCTAGTATCAACAAAAAAGACTAAACAGATTTGTTAACTTTAGATTTTAGAACAACTTCGACATTAACCTTAAAAAAATAGGAATCCAAAGCTTTATACAACAGATGCATTCAAATATCCTAGGTATAAAATGTATATATGAATCGAAGCCACTGCAATTACAAAAAGGACTAAGAAAGAATGATAGTAGGAATTGATATAAAATGTGCATATGAATTGATTACAAAAAGATCTAAGCAAGAATGATAGTAGGAATTGATATAAAATGTATCAAAAGCCAGCAAACAAAATGTATAAACAAGTCAATAAAACAATAAAAAAAAAAGGACACAACAAGAAAAGAGTAAGATAGATATAACTTGGTAGCATCTATGACTGTCATGAAATTGAATCCTAGTATGATACAAGTGTCAGTGCACACCACAATCTTCTATTTGATGTATAACATATCACCACCGTATGACCTGTTTCTTAAACCCATGAACACCAAGAAACCCATGCCATTACAAAAATAATTTTAAAAAAGAAAAGAAATCCTGTATCTTTAACCCATGAACACCAAGAAACCCATGCAATTACAAAAACAGCCCACAAAATGAGAAAATAATAACAATAAAAAAAGAAATCCCGGTAACGTGCTTATTTGCGTCACAGCATGATTCCCTTAACTTGTCCTGCCTATCCATCATCTTTCCGCATTCCAATTAACAACTTCTCATGCTGAAAAGAAAACTGAAGGATGAACGGGGAAAAGGTCATCTTTTGGCAAGCAACACCGCTAGCATTATCAGCAAATTTGCCGGACAAGATGGTTATCCACACAATCCACTTTGACAACTCATAGCACAATTTAAATACACAATAACGATCCTCCGTGCTGTTACCAAACGAAATCGATGTGTTTCGACCAATCCCCCGATCAAGGACATCAAGCAGCAAATGTTTGCGTCGAGGCTTACATGTGAACTTAAGTTCCTGGGGTTGGATTTCCACGAGCACTTGGTCCACCCCCATCGCGCCTTCGTCCTCCTCCGACGACGATCCAGAAATAGGAAAAAGGAATTAATTCAAGACCAAAAGCCAAAGATCGAGAGATCGGGATAGAGAAGAAAAACTACCGGTGATCGCAGGTTGGACTTTTGGATCGCGTCGAAAGCCGGCGAATTCGTCGCCCTCAGATCCCTTCAAAAGTATACAGACAGCATACAAGTAGACTATCGAGTAAAAGATAAGAAGAGTTGATGAACGGTTGCCGGACAACTTTTGGTGCGACATCTTAAAGACGGCAGAGAGATTTGAGGACGGATCTGCTGTGTCGTCGATTTGTTGCAGCAGGAGGACGTGTCGAAGATGGGCCCGTTTGAATGCACTAGTGGGACCACCGTTGATGACGTGTTGAATTGCGGTTGGACAAACTCTTACGCTGCTGTTTGCGGTCAGGTAGTTGGATTTGAGGTTAAAAGCTTTCTTCCTACCCACCTTTTTACCTGAGGAGATTTTTCGAAAAAGCCCTCATTTAGACTTTTTTACCGTACATGACCCTTTTCAGATTTTTATAATAATCTTTCTTTCTCCATCTAATTTTAAATATATTTTTTTATTTGACAGTCAATTTTTTTTTGTTTTATTATAAACCGATCTACAGGATGGATCAATCACTCGAATTAGATCGATTTCCAATTACAATATTTTTATTATATCATAGTATTTTTTTAATTATTTTTTAAGGTTGATTCCTATACATAGCATAGGTCTAAATCATAAATATTTTCTAACATTTTTCATAAGGATATATAAACAAGATTCATAAACATTATTCTAATATGTTTTCTGATTTTTCTAATAATCTTTCTTTCTCCATCTAATTTTAATTTTTTTTATTTGACAATCAATTTTTTTTATTTTCTTATAAACCGATCTACAGGATGAATCAATCTCTCGAATTAGATCGATTTCCAATTACAATATTTTTATTACATCCTAGTTTTTTTTATTATTTTTTAAGGTTGATTCCTATATACATAGCATAGGTCTAAATCATAAATATTTTCTGATATTTTTCATAAGGATATATAAACAAGATTCATAAATATTATTCTAATATGTTTTCTAATTTTTCTAATAATCTTTCTTTCTCCATCTAATTTTGAATATATTTTTTTATTTGACAGTCAATTTTTTTTTAATTTTCTTATAAACCGATCTACAAGATGAATCAATCTCTCGAATTAGATGGATTTCCAATTACAATATTTTTATTATATCACAGCATTTTTTATTATTTTTTAAGGTTGATTCCTATACATAGCATAGGAATCATAAATATTTTCTAACATTTTTCTAATATTATTATTCTAATAATATTGTATTATTCTAATATTTTCTAGAAAATATATTATTCTAATATTTTCTAAAAAATAATAATATTATTTTTCGAATAAGATTATGATATTTTTAAAAATATGTCAAAAACATATTGAAAATTATTGTAACTCTATGAGTCAGATTATTAGGAATGATTTTTTTTAAAATGTAGAACCATAACACAATCAAGAGTAATATATATTTTTAATTTATTTTCCTCTTGTTGTGGTGGTGTGTAATAGGTTTACAGTATTTTTGAAAATGCTTGTGATGCTTGCTTGGATTTTATGGTTCTTGATTTAATAAAATAAACATTCGAATAGGTTGACTATTATGTGAGTCATAATATTTTTTAATACGGTTATAGCCTTTTGATGTCTTTTTATAAAACACTATAACATGAGAAAAATAAACTAAAAAATATATTAAGAAAAATACTTATGAGCCTTGCTTGGATCTTAAGTAGATATGATTTCTTATTTAAGAAAATAAACATTCAAATAATTTGACTATATATTTTCAAAAATACTGTAACTTTATTACAAAACACTATAATAGATTAAAATAAATTAAAAAAATATTTATAAACCTTGCTTATATATCATTGATTCCCTCTCAAAGTCATTCTTCGGGAATTGGTTCAAATTGAACCTATCACCTTTCACAACGGGAGCAACACTTCGTGAATAATCCCTCCTCCAAAATCTCTCTAAAAGCTTACTAATATAGGTTTCGTGTGACAAACATAAAATACCTCGAGATCTATCTCTATAGATTTTAATGCTAATAATATAAGATGTTTTACCTATATTCTTAACGTCAAAATTTTTAGAAAAACTCATGAAGTAAGTCCTTATCATTAGTTGCAAGCAAAATATCATCCACATATAAAAATAAAAAATATATTTTATTCCCACTAACATTTTGGTATATACATTGTTCTATAACATTTTCAATAAATCCGAATGAAGAAATTACTCTATGAAATTTAGCATACCATTGACGAGAGGCTTGTTTTAGGTCATAAATAGATTTCTTAAGCTTACAAACTAAGTGCTCACCAATATTAGAGGAGAAACCTTCAAGTTATTTCATATAAATCTCCTCCTCTATATTTCCATTAAGAAATATCATTTTCACATCTATTTGTTACAACTCAAGATCAAAATGAGCAATTAATGCCAACATGATACGAAGAGAATTTTTCTTAAATATAGAAGAAAATGTCTAAATCAATTCATTCTTTTTGAGTAAATTCTTTTGTAATAAGTCTCGTTTTGCATCTCTCCTAATAAATCATTCTTGGTCTCGAAGACCTATTTACAACCAATAACCTTCGCCCCATTAGGCAACTCTATAAGACCTAAGACTCCATTGCTCTTCATGGAATTCATCTCCTCCTTCGTGGCATTATACCACAAATTGAACTCGTCACAACTTATAGTCTATAAAAAGGTTTTAGGATCATTTTTGGCCCCAATACTATAGTCAGATTCTTGTAGATATATAACATAATCACTATGAATCATAAATCTTTTATTTCTAATAGATATTTTTAGTATTATACCAATGTCTCCCCGAAGAACTTATGGTTCAATTAGTTGTTGAGGAGCTTGTTGTAATTCTTAAATTGTTTGATCTATTATAACATTGTTAGCAACTCATGAAATCTTAATGATTAATTGTTCAATAATAGTTTATACTCGAGAAGTGCTATGAACCATAATCAATCTATCTTTCGTGGAAGGTTGAGATTCTATATGATCTAAGTGTAGAAACTATGTTTCTAAACTGACTAATATATAGCACTTTTGGATCCCTCTAAGAGTATACTTGGATGGACAAATGATACGGAAAGTATCAACCCAATTAAGGCTTGACACCTAATAGCCCACTTAGCATGAGGAGATTAGGGCCCTAGTCAATAATTGAGCTATATGAACATCAACTTAATATAAAATGCTAGGCGAATATTTCATGCATATCACAAAATATTCCTTTCAACTAAATCGATTATAAAAAGCCCATCACACAATACTAATCAAGGTCATTTGTTGTTTGCTCTCGATTTCCACGTTGTTTTATAACTCACATGAGTATCGGAAGGATTGCATCAAGAAATCAATCCGATCTTAGCCATCTTATAGGTCAGTACCAAGTCAAACATTTAACATCGTCCTGGTCACACTTGAAGACCTCGCATGTGGGTTCAAACTAAGTTAGGTTTATTTAACTATTACCAATATTTTCTATAAGATGTTTGTAAATAGATCAAATCAAATCATTTCTATATTGATCAAGGATAATTTTTAAAAAAAAAACCTCTCATATTAATCTTTTCCTCATTAATGCATCAACTTTTTTTTTCCTCTTTGAACTTTCTTTCTTTTAATTCTTAAAATGCCCCTAGTAGGATAGATAATTTATTTTTATTATGTGCATAGGACCGGTCTATAAGGTAAATCACTTCATTGTTATATTAATTATATTATTTTTAAAATAAGATTATAGTGTTTTTGATACATTCATAAAAATATAAAAAAAATATTTAAGCTCTATTTAAAAACACTATAATTCATATAAAAGTTAACACTTTTACTTGTTTTTCTTCCTAAACCAGTAAAATGCCTATTTCAAACTCAATTATAATATTTTTTTATATGTTTATAGCAAGAATTGAAATATAGTACTATATCGATGTTTCAATACTTGCTCGGTATGGTACGTGATCGTGTTCCGAGCGATACACTAATTTAGGTATAAAATATATAAGAAATGACTCTAACAGTCAATTTGACCATTAGAGTACTATCACCAATTGGTAACGGTCGAAATCGATATAATCAAGTTGTGTCGGATGATAATGATCGAAATTTCAATCGTTACTGCCCGATATATCCCCATATCGTTCGACATGGGTCGATATTAAGCATTCCGTCCAATAGCGAACGGTTTGCATATTGATATCTTGTCGGATCGGTATGTATCGCTTGTATCGTTGAAAATTATATACCTTGGTTTATAGTTTCTTTGTGAAGGTGTAAAAAAATATAGTTCTTCTAAAAAATATTACAACTAGAATAGTAGTAGATCGATTGCTCGTGGAGCATGGATAAAAAAGCACAAAATAAAACCAACACCAAATTAGATGATTTTTCTAATAATTTGCCCAAATATTAGTCTTAGGTAAGATGCAGATTTATGGGTTTTTGGATGTACATTAAGATTGACCTAAGATAAGATGGGAGCTACTGTCTAGATTATGATATGATATAAATTTTCTTCGTGAGATTATAGAATCCATTCCGATGGATTAAACATTCCAATCCACTGATATTTTTCTCTTGTTTGTGCTAGCAAGATTAGTTTTTAAGATTTATGATTATATTATTGGATGTGGATATCATCTTGTGATAGCATGCATATTTAAATCTAATAATGAAAATTATTACGTTAGAGTATATGAATAGATTGAAATATGAAGTCGATTTTACAATATCTTCAGTATATGAAGACGTTGGATTTTTAATTTTTTTTTTTTTCAAGAGGTCTCTAATTGTGATATACATAATTTTGAGGAATAAATAAGTAGAATATGAATTATAAAGATATGAATTTGATATTTGACAAAAGGATTTGACATATGAAGTATTTTTCGTCCGTTTGACATGAATTTTAAGAATAATAATTATTGGGCAATTTATCTCCTGCCCATGAATTTTAAGAATATTATTCGATCACTCATCGATCCAATCGGGTGTTGTCATGACTTAACCTAGTGGGCTGACTAACTAATTTACCAATTTTATTTTTATCTATTAATCACTGATCAAAATATTTAAGTTGAAATTATTAATAATATATTTATCATGTCTATATAAGTCAATCTTAATCCCATCGATTTTCTATATTATATTAAACTAATTAAAGATGTTATAGGACAATAAATCAATATTGAGAATTAAAAAAAAGAACAGATTATAAAATGCGAATGTATTATCCTTCCATAAGTTTTCATGAGCATCATCTAGGAAATTATTATTAATTATTTATATTAAGTGCTCTAATTACAGGAGGCGAGAACTAGCCGTTATAGCACTTTCATGGCGAGTTGCACAGTCAGTCACCTGGGACCCAGGAATCTACTCAGGGTGGCGTGAGTTGCAAGTATTTGTACGCGGTGAAGCCGCCATCCACCACTAGATTATGTCCGCTGATGTACTTGGCCTCATCCGAAGCCAAATACACCGCCGCATTCGCCACGTCCTTAACCTCGCACTTCGTCCCCGCCAACTCCCCCGTGGCCTCGATCATCTCCTTCACCCGCCGAACGTCGACCTCCGGCATCATCTTCTTGATGGCGTTGATCCCGAACGGCGTCGGCAGCGCATGCGGCGAGATGCAGTTCACCCTGACCCCGTGCTTTCCGAGCTCCGCCGCCGCCGACCTCATCGCCCCCAGCACCGCCGCCTTCGACACCGAGTAGTCGAGCGGCGTCATCCCGCCGAGCACCCCGGCGATGCTCGCGGTGCACAGAATGCACCCGGCGCGGCGCGGGACCATCACGCGAGCGGCGTGCTTGATCCCCGCCACCACCGACCGGGCGTTGACGGCTATGGTGCGGTCGAAGTCGGCGAGGTCGAGGTCGGTGATGCACGTGGCGAGGGATCCGGCGACGCCGGCGTTGTTGAACATGATGTCGAGCTGGCCGTGCTTGGCGACCGCGAGGTCCACGGCGGCGGCGACGTCGGGCTCCTGGGTGACATCGCAGCCGACGAAGGCAGCGGCGGGGCCGAGCTCGTCGGCGGTGGCTTTGCCGAGCTCGTGGTGGACGTCGGCAAGGATGACTTTTGCGCCGTGGCGGATGAACTCAGCTGCGGCTGCTTTGCCCAGGCCGCTGGCGGCGCCGGTAATGACGGCAACTTTGCCTGCTAACCTGCTAACGGTCAAACGCTTGGTTTGGGTTTAAAGAGTTTGAGATTGGTTTTTGTTCATCCACAGAAAAATATAACTGGAGAATTATTCTCACAAAATTGAAATGCCATATAAATTATATATATATATATATATATATATATATGACTAACCTGCAAATGGTCAAACTATATACATATATATGTACATATATACATACCTATATACATATATATATATATATATATATATATACATACATATATACATACTTATATTCATATATACATACATATATATTCATACATATATAGATGACTAACCTACTAACAATCAAACTATATACATACATACATACATACATACATATATACATATACATATGTATATATTCATACATATACATATATATATATATATATATGACTACAAATATAATAAAGATGTTTCTCACTCAAATATTTTTTTATATTAGTAAAAAAAAGGAATGAGTTATTTCTAAATGAAATAACTAAATGCAATCAAATAAATTTAGTCTAACCATTATTCATATTTTTTCTTGTAAGAAAAATAAAGCAAATATGAAAAATAAGAGGAAAAAGGGGGAAAGTACTTTTTATAGTAAATAGAAAAACCAATCCAGAACATAAGAATTGTTCAATTGAATTTTCTTATTAAGCATTCATTTACATTTAACTTATAAATCCAACCATATTGTTTAGATGCATCAATTTAAATATATTAAAAAAAATTATTGCACCTATAAAATGCTCACACATGGATCCAAAAATATCACTTAGATAGGCGAGAAAATAATTTCACTAATTGTTTTGTGTTTCAGACATTATAAATATTTTACCCATTATATTACAAACATAAAATTAATAAAAACATGAATCAATAGACTGTATAATTTCATGATTTATTTATCCCTAAGCCCAATGGAGAAAAGCAGTGAGAAAGTAGTAAAGAAGATTAAGTTAGACCAAGAATGGTTGTGGCATTAACAGGTTTTAGCAGCCATTATCACAGAAATCAGCAAAATTTTGGAGTAATACTGCCCACGAAACAAGATGAAGACAGTTCCTTTCTCTCTCTTTATCATGTCTGATGAGTCCCAAAGAGAGCATGTCAAACATTGACATTTCTGCCTATCTACCTAGTCATGTACATTAAACAAACACAAAGGTTATGTCTAATTAGTTATTTGCAATTTATGTAGTTCAAACTCGTGTGGATATGTTTGGGTTCAAAGAGTTTGAGATTGGAGTAATACCAGCTGCATAGGCACATCAAGGGTTTCTTTGGCTCACTAAACAGGATGAAGACAGTTCCTTTCTCTCTCTTGACCATGTCTGATGAGTCCCAAAGAGAACATGTCAAACAATGACATTTCTACCTATCTACCAAATCATGTACATTAAACAAACACAAAGGTTGTGTCTAATTAGTTATTTGCAATTTATGTAGTTCAAACTCTTGTGGATGTGTTTGGGGCAATAATACTGCTGCATAGGCATAAGATGAAGACAGTTCCCTTCTCTCTCTTGACCATGTTTGATGAGTCCAAAGAGAACATGTCAAACAATGATATTTCAACCTAACTATCTAACCATGTACATTAAACAAACATAAAGGTTATGTCTAATTAGTTATTTGCAATTTATATAGTTCAAACTCTTGTGGATGTGTTTGGGTTTAAAGAGTTTGAGATTGAAGTAATACTGCTGCATAGGCACATCAAGGGTTTCTTTGGCTCACTAAACAGGATGAAGACAGTTCCCTTCTCTCTCTTGACCATGTTTGATGAGTCCAAAGAGAACATGTCAAACAATGGTATTTCAACCTAACTATCTAACCATGTACATTAAACAAACATAAAGGTTATGTCTAATTAGTTATTTGCAATTTATGTAGTTCAAACTCTTGTGGATGTGTTTGGGTTTAAAGAGTTTGAGATTGGAGTAATACCAACTGCATAGGCACATCAAGGGTTTCTTTGGCTCACTAAACAGGATGAAGATAGTTCCCTTCTCTCTCTTGACCATGTTTGATGAGTCCAAAGAGAACATGTCAAACAATGATATTTCAACCTAACTATCTAATCATGTACATTAAACAAACATAACGGTTATGTCTAATTAGTTATTTGTAATTTATGGAGTTCAAACTCTTGTGGATGTGTTTGGGTTTAAAGAGTTTGAGATTGGAGTAATACCAGCTGCATAGGCACATCAGGGGTTTCTTTGGCTTACTAAACAGGATGAAGATAGTTCCTTTCTCTCTCTTAACCATGTCTGATGAGTCCCAAGGAGAGCATGTCAAACATTGACATTTCTACCTATCTACCAAATCATGTACATTAAACAAACACAAAGGTTGTGTCTAATTAGTTATTTGTAATTTATGGAGTTCAAACTCTTGTGGATGTGTTTGGGACAAAACCAGGCACCTTTTAGTTGCCAAATCTGAGCTAGTTTAGCAGGTAATCATACCTTGCAGGCTGGGTGGAGAAGTAGTGCTGTTGCTGCAGATGGCTAACACCAGCTCTCATCGCCCAAATCCTCTTGCACCTGAAAACCATAACCAGAGAACACATCATTTTTTATTTCGCATCAATCTATCTTGGATCGAAGTCGCGGCAAGATGAAGAAGAACATACGCAAAAGTAGATCTGATCATCTTCTCAGTTTCTTCTCTTCTTTACCAGAAAAGATATCTGATGGAATCAAACAAAGAGTGGGAGACAAGGCAGCAGGTGGGGTGAGAACGAGTGATGGAGTCAAACAAGGTGATAGGGTTGGAGAGAGAAAACAATGACAGGCATGCAAAATGCAGCCCCTCAAGTCTCATCAACGCTGTTGATACATTGAATGCCCAAACTATTGGCATATTTATTTAACCCCAATGAAAAGGATGGTATATGGTAAAAGTAATATGAAATAAGGCATCTAACTACAGTAAAAAAAATATTGAAAAAATTGACCGGTTAATTTTTTGTGAGCTTTTTTTATGTCTTTGTAGGATTTGCAAAAACGAGAATTGGTGAGTATAAATTGTTGTTTTTATTTAGAACATCATTAAGTATTATTAGAGTATCATGCAAGAGACAAGAAAAAGGATATTAAACTCTTTGTGTAATTTTAGATGCATGAAATACATTGCCTACATTCATGTATTTTAAGTCATGAACAATAGACATTGATTTTATCATGTCTACCGTTGCCTACATTGATCATGCACAATAGACATTGATTTTATCATCATCACATTTTTAATGTTCGTGATCAACTGATACATAGTTGTTTGTTTCGTTAAATCTCGGATATTGATGATGAAACTAATTGATCGTGTTTTATTGTCTAACTGCGTTTTAAGTCACGCGGGTCTACTCGATCAGAATTAGACAGTTGACACAGGAGGAATTGACATTACGCCGGAGGAAATCACGTCAGGATATTGGACGTCGAGCCGAAGGTCCGGTCGACAATGGGTAGAAGACTTCGGACAAAGATATCGAACATCGGGCCAAGAAAGCAGGTTGCACCAAAGAGATCGAGGTTGCGGAGGTCAACCGCCGATTGGGCAACAGGCCGCAAGAGAGGACGATGTGCCGAAGAACCGGACGAAGCACCGACCAATGACGTGCCGGGCAACAGAATGTCAATTCGCGTTGTAATAACTGTCTAGATCGAAGTAGAATTAAGACTTATATGTGCAGGATTAACTATGATAACGATGAAGACAAAAAACGAAACAAAATACCAAAGTCAAGTGCGATGGTATCGTTGGAGAGTTCGGGAGTTCGACGGAAGTCCGAAGATTCATTGGGAGTGCTGACGAAACTGGTCGAGAATTAGTAGGGAGCTTGCCGAAGGGTTTTCATAAGTTCACCGGAAGGTTCGTCGGAAGTTTGCGAAGCTCGTTGAGAAAGATCGGAGTTCGCCGAAGAAGCTTGGAACTCATGAAGGTCATCATAAAATCCAGGAGCTTGCCGAAAGTTCGCAGAATGATGTCTGAGGGTTCGTTGGAAGCTCGTTGGAAGTTTCGCCGAAAGCTTGCCGGAGGAAGACTTGATGTGCCGAACTTTGTAATAGCTTAGAAAATGTCTCTAATTTCGTAGTTAGCACATAATTAGGGTTAGGATTAGGTATTAATCCTTTAACGATGAACAAATGGTCGGACTTAGAGAGAAAATCTTTTTCTTTAAATGCAAAAGCTATGAATGCCTTATTTTGCGCTCTATATAAAACTGAGTTAAATCGGATTTCTACGTACGAAACGACTTTGATATTTGGCACACACTTGAAGTCACACATGAAGGAACGAGTAGAGTCAAAGACTCGAAAATTAACATTTTGATGCACGATTTTAAGCTTTTTCGAATAGAACCAAGCGAGATCATCGATGACATGTTCTCCCGTTTCTAGGATGTCATCAATAGTCTAAGAGCACTTGGTAAATATTTTTCGAATTTTGAACTCAATAACAAGATTTTACGTTCTCTTCCGAAAAATTGGGATTCTAAAATAATCGCTATATAAGAAACTAAAAATTTAAATAATTTTTTATTAGAAAAACTAATCGGGTCATTAATGACCTATGAAATGACACTCTTAAAACATTTTGAACTCAATGAACACATAAACCACCTTCCAAAAAACAGGAAAGATTTGAAACTCTGACCTATAAAATGTCACTTGAGTGATGACTCAAGTGATGAGGATAATATTGAGGACCTTGAACTTTTAATAAATTTTAATAGGTTCATTAAAAAAATCTAAAATAAAAAATAAACTTGACTAGAGGAAGAGGCCAAAGAAGAGAAAGACACCCAAAAAAGACGAATCAAGAACTTCTAAAGGTGAAATAACATATTGGGCTTTGACGGCTTTCATCAACAAGATAAATAACTCACCCGAAATACTTTTACTTAATTTTGAAATTACATGATGTTTTTCATGAATGTTTAATTTAGATAGTAAAAAATAAAAAAAATATTTTTAAAAAATATTAAGATGGCTCCAGATAAAATGACATGAAAAAATTAACACAGGGATGAAGCTTACTATAAAATGACATGAAGATGGCTCCAGATAATTAATGTATAAATGAAGACTAAGAGACATACCCAATGGCTTGATTTTGAGCACTTCATCTTATCTTCCTCCAATCTTGCCAAATATCTAAACCTGGATTGGAACAGTATGTTGGTAGTATAACCAGTAATATGCGTTCATTCTTTACGAAACTGCCTGAAACAAGAACAAGACCAATACAACATACAATACCAATGAATTCGGGGCCATCATCATTCCGAGTGCAGCAACGATGTGCCTACAACTTGAAGTGATCAATCAAAGATCTACTGCTTATTTTTTTACCGAAGAAGGTCCCCATGAACTCTGCCATAGTGAAGTTCCTGTAGCGTGCAGGTTTTGCCGGTGATACCAGCTCCGGTATGGATCCATAAAAGACCGAGTCCCCACGCTTTCCAGGGTTGAAGAAGGTTGCAATGGAGACTCTGGCTTCTTGATGTGGATTAGCCAACACCCTGTGCTCCACACTTTTGTATTCGTCATTGGACATTATCTGCACAAAAGAGAAAAAAAAATATACATATCTATGAGCAACAAATTCCACGGATAACTTGGGAACATGTGGAACATGCAAAAAAAAAGGCAATAGGAAACAGATATAAATTGAGAGAAAGGGAAGGCTTTTACTGATACATGTAATCCAACAACGAGAATCTTACGAATGTATGCAATCTGGTTCCATAAAAATGACAACAAAGTTCCTCTTGCCACTACTTATGCCATATCGTGCGACCTCTCCACCTTTCTTTTAATTAGAACAGTTGCGGCAATGCAAATTGCCATGGCTGGTTTCAGATGATCGAGGAGGGATTGTAATTACAGAGGAGATAATGGTTGGCTAAGCAGAAAGTTGAGGGGCGAGATCATCATTCATGACCCCTTGCTCCTCTTGAGGCGCTAAAGCTCAAGTCGAAGCAAACCATGTCATCATTAGCATGATCATGAAGAACATACAGAAGAAGTTGAAGATGTGGGAGTAATTCTGAGGTATTACGAGCATATCAAACTTGTGGAACGATATGGACGGGTGCTCTAATCCTTTATGCTATGGCGTTCAGCCATGATGTGGCTTTGTCCATGGAAATCAATGTTGGTTCATTGAGAGCTTAGCACATCAAAATACCTAGTCCCAGGTCGATATCACAAGCAAACAATGCAAATGGAGCTAGAAAAGTTAAACAACATAAGGCTGTTGGCTCATTATCTGCTTAAGATCCAGCAACCAAGATTTTTCATTATGAGTTTTCTTGAAAATGAAAAGAAAATTACCAGTCAATAAGAAAGATCCACAAGTTTTGAAGGGAATGCATACGTGCAAAGTGATCTGATTGGAAGCATATGAATCCAATCAATAATAACAAAGCTGTACCAAAACCAAAAATCTCACAACCATGTAGCAATGCACAGGCTGATATTTACTATATATTTGATCCAAGTTGACTAATATAATGGTCAGCTCCGTTGGTGAATGCACTTGATATGGAATCAAAATAAGCCAAGCCGACTAAAAACAAGCCAGCCAGCACAATAGCAGCATAAAGGCCTGTTAGAAACTATGCAAAGCCAATTTTTGTCAACTGGTATCTTCGGTCGATCGATCACAATATAAGCAAGCAATTACTATCAACAGCATGGCAGAAATACTGAGGCAAAATGAAAGTAGCAAAGCATGCATTTTGGAATCAGCAAAGTAAAAGCAAAAGTATAAATTTATATGGTTCCAAACAAAGGTGACCACATTAAAGTGAGTCCGTAATGCGAAAACCAAAAGAATCATGTCTAGAGACTTAAGTTAGGATTTAACCTAATTGACTGAAGTTTATCCAGGAAGAGCTGTTTTAGGATCATGTAGTCAACTTACAGAATCACCAAACATTTAAGTGTACGCGATTATCAAATAAAAAAGATATAATCAGATGCAGAGAGATTTTTGTTGGGAATCTGCTCAAGATGAGCAACCAGCCTCAATTTCTTTCTGCCTGCCAACGATAGTATCATCTACAGATTTCTTGCCGGACACTTTAAGCTTTGGATAATATGCCGGAAAATAGGTCAAGCTATCACCATTGTTAGGTACCACTGGATTATCCTAAAAACTTGTTCTTGGTGATCCTAGTAATCAGAATCTCAAGCTCAC
This sequence comes from Musa troglodytarum, assembly GCA_023547065.1. Taxonomy (NCBI): domain Eukaryota; kingdom Viridiplantae; phylum Streptophyta; class Magnoliopsida; order Zingiberales; family Musaceae; genus Musa; species Musa troglodytarum. The sequence continues at coordinate 53,858,346 of CP097511.1, forward strand.
AATTCAATGTAATTAGGCAATGGCACAAAAATCAATTAATTTAACCAGCCTTCAGATCAAAGTCAATGTAAATTGACCAAAAACAATGATCTAATTTATAAATCATTAAACAAGTGCTCGACACAGTAACCCTATGTCTAATGATGTTAAATCATTTTGGGTCTATACGACAAATATAGTGTTAAATGCAATGCCTCTGTGTAGATCTAAGACAAAATATTAAATGTGAAATGATAACGAAGACAGAGACGTTTTATTTCTTCTAACTGCATGAGTCAATGGAACAAACAAGGATCCACAAAATGACATAGGTGATCAAAATAGTTTCGGGATAAATCATAGGCCGTTCAAAGTTTTATGGGTGGAGTGTAAGAAACCTAAAATAGACGTAATGATCAGAAAACCCTCATGGAATATAATATGATCGCATGCTAAATTAAACTATTGTGCCAATTTAAAATAACTCATGGCATCATATACCTTCATATGGATTCAAAAATATTTCAGCTCTAAAAGCATCCACAGAATTCACACATGTTTATGAGCACACATAAATCTACATTTTCTATAAACTAGCAGAAATTGTAGATTCATCAGAACTTGAATCAATCATGTGGTAATTAGTATCTAAATGTCTGAATGATTTATAAATATATGAGTTGCAACTTGCAGATCATTAATTTTTGGCTATCCATCATGCTAGAATAACCATATGAATAATCATAAATATTAGTTGCAGCTCTCAACTCACAAATTTAATATTTTAAGAACATGATGAATTTTCAGCATAATATTCACTTTGTTGTTTGAGTCCAACAGAGGCCAAACTACCAGATTGCCAGATGAGTTCTGTACCTGCAGGAGATCACCGACGTTGATGACGAGCGCCCCCGACGCAGGCCGTACGTCCACCCACTCAGACGCCCCATCCTCCCCCGTCCATTTCACCTGCAGCCCGCCGACGCCGTCCTGCGCCAGCACCGTCAGCACGCCGGGATCGGCATGCTCCGCGATCCCCACGGTCAGATCCGGCTCCGGGCACGGCGGATAGTAGTGGCACGCCATCAACCTCCCCTCGGCGCACGTCGTCGCCTCTAGCAAACCCGGGCCAGCCCCCAGGCCCTCCGACAGCAGCCCCATAACCGCCCGGCCCGCCGCAGCGACGTGCTCGTCCCACGCCAGAAGTTCCTCCCGGCACACCGGCGGGATCCGTTCCGGATCCGGGCGGGTCGGCCCCATTTGGAGCTGGATGGTGTCGCGCCAGCTGGCGGCGCCGGAGCGGAAGAGGTCGACGTTGGAGGAGTAGGAGACGCCGCCGGCGACGGAGCGGGAGTAGAAGGCAGCGCGGACGGAGGAGGGCTGCTCGTGGAAGGAGCGGACGGCGGAGATGGCGCGGTCGATGAGGGAGAGGGGTAGGCCGTGGTTGACGACCTGGAAGAAGCCCCAGTCGCATGCGGCGGCGGCAGCGGCAGCGAGGGCGACGGCGGCGGGGCGGGGGAGGGAGAGGTCGACGGTGGGGACGGAGAGGGAGGAGGGGGAGGAGCAGCGGGGGCGGAGGACGGGGTGGCGGAAGATTGGGGGAAGCGTGGCGGCGGCGCCGGACTCGACGAGGCCCCTGACGCCGGTCTTGGCCTCGTCGAACTCCTTCAACGCCGCCGTACGGTCGAAGCTCTCTGCGGTTGCCATAACCGACCACCGAAGTCTCGCCGGTGCTCGCGTCGTGTTGGAATTCGATTGCTTTGGTCGCAGGTGCTTCGAACGAGAAGATTTCGACGGTGGTGATGCACGTCACAACGAAATCATATATATATATATATATATATATATATATATATATATATATAATTATTCCACGTGGCTTGCTGTAGGCCACGACTTGGAAGTCCCCAGTCTCTGATTTGATCGAAAATATAAAAATATTTATATTAATTATCTTTGATAAAGTTTATCTATAATAATAATTATCAAACAATCATTAGGATAATATCATTTGAAAGTGCAAGTCACTTATTTATTAGGATGATAAGGTGAGTAAAAAAGATATTTTAAATTTAGATTTTGTTAAAGAAAAATGATAAAAGAGATAGAAAAAAGTCATCAAAATATGAAGACAATACAAAACAAACAAATATGTTATGCTGATATTAGAATGAGACCTTTGAAATTTAAGGTAGGAGATAAGGTATTCCTAAAAATAGTATCAATGAAAAATGAATTTTGAGAAATAAAAAAAAGAATAGAAGTTAAGTCCTTGGTATGTAGGAACATATGAAATACTTAATAAAATTGATGATGTGACTTACAAACTAGTTTTATTTCCTATATTTAGTAAATTTACATAATATATTTTGATGATCAATATTAAAAAAATATATTTCAGTTCTGTCCTAGAATTCCAACCAATATAATTAGGAAGGATAAGGAATAGAATCATGTAATAGAAGAAACAACTTGAAAAAGAGAAAAAAAAGATATCTATAACATGCATATATTATTATTAATTAAATATATAATTTATAATATCTATGATTTATAAACATGATATATGCTTTATAAGGGCATGACTCTTTTGCCCAATTCTTCACTTATTCAAGCCCAATAAACCTTGTTCTAAGGAGGATTAATGTATAAAGACCCAACCTTTCTATTGGGTTTAGTTTAACAGTTTATACATTATTATTTTTTATTGATTTTATGTAATCTAGTGTTCAAATTAAGATCAAAATTTTTTATATATTTTTTATGATTATGTTAAGATTCTATGGTTTCTTGAATGATTTCGATTTGAGTTTTATGCTTAGAGGAATAGATATATCAATTTGAAGCATGCATTATAATCTATTTTCTATGAGAGGGATTTGTTCAAATTAGTATCACCATTGGAGATATAATTATCTTCTACTCTTTTAATATGTCTTTTAGTATCACCATTAGGCTTTGGAACTAGATGCATACCATCTTTATATATTAAGATATAAGCTTTAGAATTTTATTCAGCTTTAACCCAATTTTAACATAATAGAATAGATGGTGGTAGTTTAATTGAAATGATAGTTTAGCCTTTAAATGATTCTTTTTAAGTTAAAACTTGGTGTATATTTAGCTTTATATATCTCTTTGGGTTCTTGTAAAATTTTATGACAATACAAGATGGTTTGGTTAGCAAGACTGATAATGTAAGATTGAGCGAGGACACACTGAACATTTTTCTCATGACACCAAGAGTGAATGATCATCTATTGATGCTCATTTGCCCTCGTAAGATTGACTACCATTCCCGATGACCGATTGTGCTAGATCTGAAACTTCCAGACCTATAAATCTAGTATCAAAGAGTAGAGTACTCATACAGAGCATCCTTGGTGTCTCAAGTCTAAGAACTAGATATACAATTGAGACCATGGAACCACCGTCTAACGATGAGGTATCTTTAACTATTTAGCATTCCGTGAGTAGATCATTTAATAAACTTATTTTCCAACGAGCACCTGCACTATATCCCTTGTGTCCTATCACAAGCAATTATAAGACTAGTTACCTCCATCATATGGGTGGGGTCTACAGTACGTTGGTCTTTTTGATTATCTCAATGTCCCTCTTAAGTAACTTATGATCGGGAATATTTAGGGTTTGTGTTTATAGGTGAACTAGTCTCATTATCATAATCTCATCATGTTCCAACTCTCATTGTATAGATTCATGAATATCATAATATATCAATCAGATAATATAAAGTGAGAAAATATAATAATAATAATAACTAAAGAGACTGTGTAGTGTATTACATATGTCATCACTTACGTGATTAGCTTGTAGAGCACTTGTAATTGACACCTTAAAGATATGATTAGGCTCTATCCTTTTGATATACTTTAAAAGGTCACCTTAAGGTTGGGTTTATAAGCTTAGATAGTCCTAACTCAATTTCAACATAATAGAATATGTGTTGGTAGTAAATTAAGAGGATGATTTAGCTCCCAAATAATTTTATTTTAAGCTAAAAATTAGTATGTATTTATTTTTATATGTCTACTAGTTTCCTATAAAATTTCATAATAACTCATGATCGTTTGTTTAAGTAAAATAATGAAGTAAAACATTTTCACAGAATTATGTGATAGTTTAATTAATACCACCTAGTTCATTAACTATAGAGTAAATTATTAAAAACAATTAATAGTGAAATTTAGATAAAATTTTAGATCGAGTATAGTTTACTTGATTAGGGATTTTATTAAATTTTTAATGAATTATTGGTATAAGTTATTATAAATAAATAATTCAAGATATAAGATTCTTAACTAAGGTATCTTATGAAGGTATGTTCTCAATTTGATAAGTATACCACTCTCTAGCACAATCGTTCATTAAGGAACATGATCTTTTACTATCATCTTTAATTTTGAATTAAATTAGGTAAGTACAAATTTAATTCACTATAAAATAATGGTTGTATAAATTATCATATTCATACTATATTTTGGAAGCATGTATGGAATGATATGATTATCATAAGCTAAATGTGAATGTAAATATTTTATAATCATAAAAATATATGAATTATGATAAAAATATCTTATACATATGAATAAAAATATCTTGTATGAGAGTATATATATATTATGACATATGTTGTGTGAGTTCATTCATATATGCACCTATATATTATGATATGTAGTATAGGAGTATATATATATATATATATATGTTATGATATAGAGTATAGAAGTTTATGAATTTACTATGTTTCCTACACATACATATAAACATTTTGAATTATATGGATGTAAAATTTTAGATGTGTTTAGCATTAAATATCTTATATCGATGTCTTTAAAATATTATATACATCACATGATATATCCTCATCTAAATAAAGCTATAAAAGACTTATAATTACTAAGTAATTAACATTTATATGTATATTACTTTTGGACATATTATGCAGGCGTGTTTTTATCTTAATTAGATATTATAATCATATACATATATCAAAATTATTATATACAAAGTCACTAAAATAATTTAGGAATGTGATAGGCTTCAATTCAAAAAATGGACAACAAAACAGTCACTAAATATCTAATTTATATTTATCAACATAACTCATCCATCAATCTCCTTATTACAAAGTCATAATGACCATGCCCTAATATTATTAATTTGGGCTCCCAATTCTACTCAAACTTACTAATTTGGTTCAAATTCTAATTATATATATATATATTTATATATATATATATATATATATATATATATATATATATATATATATATATATCTTCCATGCTCTCATGGGATTGGAGACCAAATTTTCTTATTTTGAACTCAATCCGATTTCGACTCGAGTTCGACTCCGTCTCCAACTCGATCTGATCCGCCCGAGTTGCACTCCGATACATGGATGGTCTCGAACTCGATCTGAACCGCCCGAGTTACAATCCGAAACTCGATCTGAACCGCCCGAGTTCGAGTTGGTCTCAACTCGATCCGAACCGGCCGAGACCAATTTTAGGCCCATCGATTCCTACCCGACTCGCCCGCGGCACACCGTTCGCTTCATCTCCTCTCCACTCGTCGAAATGGTATCCGCGGCGGCTTCCAGGATGCTGACCGCGGCCTCCACCACCGCCGCTTCCCTGGCTCACCGCCGCCCGCTGACGTGCCGTGCCACCGCCTCCGCCGCCACTGCGTCTCGCCTCGTGCCTCACCCGGCCGACCTGATCCATTGGGTCCGCCGGGAGGGCGGCTTCGTCCACCCCAACCTCCGGATCGCCGACGGCGACCCCTACGGTCTCGGCGTCGTTGCCACCAATGAGATCCCCCTGGGGTCGGAGCTCATCGCCCTCCCCAGCCACCTGCTCCTTCGCTTCGACCGGGCGCCGGAGTCGGATGGTGGCTGTGATGGTCCTCATTCCACTCTGGTGGAACTGGCTCGCCGGGTTCCAGGTACTGGATTTTGCTTTTCTTTAATTGTTGGTTCTGATGTGATCTTGTTAGCAGTATTTTTCTTGAGATTGTCATAGCAGCTTCATTGTTTACTTGATTGATTCAGGCATTGTTAAAATGGAAAAAAGAACAAAGAAATTGTTTCCCGTTTGCTATTTCACTTTTTCTTAGGTAAATTTATCCACCCCAGATTTATGTTTTGGCTAAGGATTTTTAAATGCGTTAACAGTTTGATTCTAAGGATGTATGATGATGGTATGTATCACGACGGATCTCAGTTACATTTGTAGCACCTTCAGTGAGACAGGAAATTTTGTGAATTGGGGTTTATAAGATCAAGTGAGTTAGATGACAGATTAATCTTTAAAAAAACTGTTGTATGAACTAAAATCTGTTTACTTCATCTGTTATTTGTAGAATTTTTTTTTCTTCTAGGTGCTGACATGTCCCATTTTCTTCTAGGATTTTGCTTCTCTTTGTCTTTTTCTTTTTGATTTATTGGTTCTCATGTTGTCTTCTGTAGTATTTTGCTTACTATTCTCTCTTGAGATTGTTCTATTAAATGAATCTATGAGTTCAAACACTTTACCAGAGATAGCAGCTTCATTGTTTACTTGATTGCTTTGATCTTTGTAAGAAGAGAAAAAGTTGATTCCCATTTTTAATTAGGCTTTTCTTGGGTAAAGTGATTGACCCTAGCTTCATGTGCTACCTGAGGATTTTTAGGTATGTTAGCGGTTTGATTTTTAGAGATGTATGGTTAGCGTATGCTATGATGGATCTCTGCTACATCCATCACACATTCAGTACAGGACAGGAAATTTCCGTAGTTTGATTTATAGGATCAAGTGAGTTAGATGACCCAAAAGAATTTTCAAGAAAACTGTTGGATGAAATAAAATTTTTATCCTCATGTTTTTGTTTGTTGAAGTTCAATCTTCCAGATGTTGACATATCCCATTGAGTATTGGTTGTATTGTGTTTCATGAAATGCATATTAAATTTCATGAAAAAGTCGTCACGATTCTTTTAATGGTATGAATCTGATTTCAAGCTATTCAAAAAATAGTGCCCAATTCATGAGGAATTCAAAGTAAGGAAAATAAGGAATTGATCAAAACCTAAAAGAACAGGAAGCATGTAGGGCATGTTTCTTGTTGGTTTCAGTGTAAGTTCATGCAATTATGAAATAATTCTTTTAATTTGCATAGGTTTGATAAAGTTCAGCAGGAGGATATGAGAAACCTATTCTGGTTCTCTGGCTTGTCTTTGACATTTGCATATTAGATTTTGACAACTTAACCAGATACCATTTATACAAATATAACACATTCTTCTGCATCATTATGTAATTAATGTCTCCTATATAAAACAATCTCTTTTCAAAATATAGGAAAACACATGAAGGATTCCTTTTCCAGAAGATAATTTTGAAATCTATTAGTATTATTGAATTGCATACACCCCCAATAATTTTCAAAATTCCTGGTTCCCAGCCATGCTTTCTTGGTTGAGTTTATATTTTTCTAAGTTGCTTCCTGTTGTTCTTTGTGTGGTGTACCAACCATGATATAATTTCAGCAAGAGTAAGCGTTGGAGAGAAATTAGCATTTATTGCATAATAGTTTTCTTTGAATTTGTAAACCTTATAAAAAATACTAAATAAATCTTAGTTCATGTTTGAAAATAGCTTTTGCATGTTCGAACGTGGCTTTTATATTTGGTCTTCTACAGAAGATAAGCTACACATAGAGCCAAAAGGTGTTTCTTATGAATCATTTAATATAGTTGGTGGTACCTTAGGAGCATACCCATTGATGGCCTAATTTTTTTTGTTTATGTCTATATTATAATAGTTACAACATGGTTGAAGATTCTGAGCCATCTAGGGTCCACTTCCGAATCCGTCTAGGGTTGCGTTGTAGAGATAGCCAATTGATGCTAGGGGAATACCCGACAAGGTCCTCATGCTTAAGTTAGTTTAGATTGGGGATTCGACAAGTACCAAATCTATAAGGTTTAGTCTGAACGAATGAGAGGAGAGAGTCTGACAGTGTACCCAAGGTTTTTTATAGTGTGACACACGATTGTTGGATTGAGATCATGGTTAATGTCGGGAATGGTTATGCATACCATCCAACCATAAAGTTGTGGAGTAATGTGTTGTGTCAAACTTGGCAATATGGAGTAACGACTACACAACTATGGCATAGCACATGGAGCTAAGTCAATCTCCTTGTTGGCGCCATGCTATCTACCGTGTAGGTTTTGATCCTACATATGTCGGCTGAATGGGGTCAACGCGTTGGCCAAGTGAAGACGATGTGTTAGCATGGTGTCAGCTAGAGAGGGGTGGTGTGTCAACTGTTGTCCATGTGGCACTTTATGGTTGATCCGACCATGCTGTAATTGTAGGATGCTTTATAGTCAATTAGGTAGTGTTGTCGTAAGGCCTTTTATGGCTGATTTGGTTGCGTTGTAAGACACTTTGTGACCTACCGTGTCACGTTATCATTATAAGGTGTTTTATGGTCGACTCGGTCACGTTGTAACTATAGGATGCTTCATGGTCGATTCGATCGCACCTTGGTGTCAAGAATCCTCTTTACGATCGGTTTGACTTGTGTTGGTGTTGACATAGTCCTCGGTAGCTTGTGCCATTTGCATAATTTACCTTTATCGCTTTGTCTTCAAGCTAAGAACACTGTGGATTTGGAAACCTACTTTCGATGGTCTGAAATGTCTTCCTCTTCTTCCTAATTGGGACTTAGACCGGTCGTCGATCCTATTGCCTCCCCTCAATGTCGACTGGGCAGACTTCTTAACTCCTACTCGAGCATAAGCGTCTCAAATTTAGAGAATATTGGACTAGTGTTTCCTATTTTGGCCAAGTACGAGCTTTGTCCTATCCATTGAATCACTACTTTTGCATATACATGATCACACCAGAGGTGGGACTCTAATTGCCCTCCACTCTTTCTCTAAAGTCTTTCAGTTTTGGAAGATTTTTCTAGCCCAGTGCATTGAACTCTTGGTGCTATCTTGCAGCCTTTGTTGGAAGTGTTGAAGGTAGCATTACATGACATTGGCCCTATTGCACTCGTGCTACAACATTTGCTTTAGATGGTTAGCTTACTTCCTCTCTGCCCGAAGCGACTACAAAGTCCAAGGGGCTCCCAATTCTAATAAGGGTTGGATAGGGAGGTTCTTCTACGTTGCTTCGAGGGTGGGTGGCCTTTTAGCTTGTCTTGGGCCTCCTAAAGGTTTGCCGATGCTTTCGAGGTTGTATGAGAGCTGAGAAGGAGCATTTGAGAAGAAATGCTCTTGCGTTGCCCAAGTCCACTGCCTTCCTGCAGATGAGTGAGTAGTGGCACGTGGTCAGAGAGGTAAGTCCCATGTTGCGAGTGGGTATGCGCACCCTTTTTTTCTGCCTTTTTTTCATTTGGATTTGAGTTTGAACCTTCACCATTTTGAACAAACATGGATCTCTAGAATAGCCTATATTGAGCCATCGATAAGCGTGGAAAGAGAGTCAAGCATGTTGGACCGTCTTGATCCTCCCACCAAGGAGAACAGGCAGCTCGGGAACAACGGAGGGATCAAGCATCGCTAGATGTTTGACCTTGAGCCTTGCATCGAGAGCCCCTCTGTGCCGGAGGCGAAATGAAGAGCCTTAACTTAATGAACAGGTGTTGCACCTCCCTCTCTTCACCATCGCCAAGCTTGCGTTGAAGGATGGATGAATCATCCCTTTCTGAGCGCCAAGGGGAACAAGTTACTCCCTCCACTAGGCGGAGTATCTTGAGCTCCCAACTCCTTTCGCACTAGCCGCAACCACAACAATAACAACAACGGGAGCGATGGCAGTAGGAAGAGCAAAGACCAACTGCTGCATCAGATCAGCTAGGCGGCCTATCGATCCTAGTGTTTGGACTATGGCCCTATTGAGCAAACTTCATTTCTCTGCAAGATGATGCCGAGTTGGTCCAATGTGGGAGAGAGTCCCCTCCAATTTAATTGGAAGCTTATAGTAGAAAGTCGACGATGGGACGTATAGCGATAAGCGACATAGTGGAACTAAGGCATCATGCACCTTGGTTTATTGAAGGGTCTCTGTACCAAGTCAATCGAGACCCTTCTCGCCAAAGCGCATATGAACATGATCTTGGTAAATGGTCGAACCCTTAATTATTACTTTATTACATATTCATTTGGGTTTTGATTTGATTACTTTTCATTGCACTCTTTGCAGAGCTACTACTAACTCTAGACCGAACCTAGGATGCTTCGATCGCCATGTCAGTGTTGATTACTTTATTCAATATTAATTTGGGTTTTGATTTGATTACTTCTCATTCCACTCTTTGCAGAGCTACCACTATGACTGTAGACCGAGCCTAGGAAGCTTTGATCGCCATATTAGCCCTAATAAAGGAGCATTATGAACTCCAGAGTAACATGGTCGAAGTGTTCTAGTACCATAAGCAGGGAACTCGGCTTCAACTCTGAGTCAGTATGTTGGAGCATAACTCTTTAGTGGCGACAAGGCTGTAGGAACTTGAGAAGCAATAGGAGGTGGAGAAGCGTGCTGTAGAGGATGCTCAGGCCGACCGACAATGTTCTTGTGAGATGGTGAGGAAGCTAGCATCACCTCCCTCCAACATATGGTGAAGTGCCTCATCGTGCAGTCAATGCTGAGGAGGCTTATTGTCCGGAATACAAGGTCAAAGGGGTGGCCAAATTTAAGGGCTTGTGGTGATTATGGATGATAAACCGAGCTCGAATCCAAGTTTGGCCTGTGCAAAGACTCAAGTCTAAGATTAAGTTCGACCAAGGAGCACGAGATCCAATTTGGTCCCTGCGATCACCAAGAGTTGAAATTGTATTGAGAAGACCTCATTGATTATGAGTCTAGGAGTCCCCTGTGTGGGACTAAGAGTTGGACTCTAATGAAAGTCCTCTAGTTATTAAAAGTCTGTGAGTCCCTGCGTGGGACTATGAGTTAGACTCTGATTGAGAGTCCTCTAGTTAGGAGTCTTCCCTCTTCACAACTATAAGGGGGGTTGGCAACCCTTGGAAAAGGAGGAAAAAGAGGAGAGAGATGATGACAAGAGCAAAGCCTCAAGAAGATGAGCATGCATGCTCAAGATGTTTGAGCTATTGCTCAAGAAGTTAGAGCTTGTTGTTGACGAATTCTATGCAATTGCATGATTAGGTATTCCTTTATCAAAAAGCAATCTCAATCCTTTTTCTCTTTCATATTTTCTCTTATTCCAATGTCCCTATCAACCCTCCCATAAGGCGTAAATTCACTTGGAGGAAGGATTTGATTATTGAGTCCTTCCCCAACTAGTTCACGTGGTATCAAAGCAATGATCCTCTTTAATGGATAGCTAACACCAAGCAAGAATATAAAAATTTAGGTGAAGAACTTCACGAGTTGGAGATGCAACATCAATTGTCGAAGAAAGAGACAACGACACGATGGTAGAAAGGTCTCTAACAGCATCATCAGATCTTGATGCCGAAGTCATATCACTTATGCAAAAGATGGAGGATGTGGGGTTGGATCTGATCCTAAGCTAACACGACAGCAAAAAATGTAGATAAGTGCGGTGTAGCAAAGGGGAAGGAGCTATCTTCCATCAAATATTCCGTCAAATACCAAAATTGGTTTGACAAAGATGCACTGCGATAATGATGATGACATTGTAAAATCGATGACAAAGATAAGGTTTCGATCGTTTCGAGTTGAGGCTTGGATTGATATTCCCACCTACAATGACTCCAGCAACATAGAGATGTTAGATGCATGGTTCGATCAACTTGACACTACTTTGCCCTATACGGATATAGTAGCGAAGACAAAGTCATGCTCGTGCGACTCAAGTTGATAGGCCATGCTCTAGCATGGTGGAACACCTACCTGTGAGCCTACGACGATGGAAAGATGACATGAGGGCAATTTGAAAGACTCATCCGACATGAATTCTACCCGATGAGCTACCTCGAAGATTAGTGGAAAAGCTGACATAACTTACGCCAAGGACGACATCAATCTCGGCAAAGGCTACACCATTAATTTCGACGCATAAGTCGGGCACGTAATCTCCCGAGCAGCCATTCGACAAAGTTGATGTTGACCACCGGCTCAGGTATGCCCAAATCATCACCCTGTTGAGCCTCTTCAAGTTTCATGACATCTCAAGCACTAGTAAGATGCTATAACAACCGAAAGGAAGAACAGAATCTACAGCAAGAGGACTACTAAGAAGGGCAAAGAGGGCTACTTAAAGGCCAAGAAAAATTCTAAAAATAGTAAGAATGCTTCTTCCTCAAAGAGAAGTGACGTCTTCTGCGATCACTGTAAAATTGTAAGACAAGACATATAAAGGAGTAGTGCCAAATCGTTCACCTAGATTTCTCAAAAAAGTGAAAAAAGAATGACCAAAATCTACAGACAGCAACTGCCACCATCGATGATGATCCTACCAAACTTGTTGCTTTGAAATACTATTCATTATTGAAAAGGAAGTTCTCAACCTCTTTGTGTCTCTTGCACCCCGTATCAATTCGGCTCGGGTGCTTTGAGATGGCAAAGCAACGTGCGTGTTGCCCCTTCCCTTGTGTAGAGCCCTTGTGAGCACCATAATTCTCATCATGAGATCCGCTATGATGTCTTGCAGATGCTGCATGGACTCCTTCGTATTTTTCGTTAGTCGGTCAACCCAAGAACCCATCATATCGATCCGAGATTCTACTTTCTATTACGAGTTCTCTCCCATAAGAACTTTCGCTAACCTTGGTAGATAGTGGGGTGGAGGTAGATGAGAGGAGAGAGATCACATGAAAGAGAGAAGGAAAGTTGGGGGAGAGAGAGAGTGGAAAGAAAGAAATAATAAATATCTGTCAAAACTAGAAAAAAAATGATAGGGGCGCTAAGTATTAAGCCCTGTGGTTTTAATAATTATATCAGACTATATGTTAGTACAATAATTATAGTGGTTTAAAAAGCGCTAGGCGCCAAGTTCCCAAAATGCCTGAGGTGTTAAGCACTCGTCCGAGCATAGCGAGGCACTTTGAAATATTAAAATATAAAAAATATATAATATAATTGATAAATATGATTATATAAATAAAAATATGACATTAAACTATTGTTAATAGTAGTTAGAGGGGTAGAAAAGTATTGTCAAGAGGGAGAGAAAAATTCACGGACAGTGGAACTTTCGGACGACGGTGGTGGCAGCAGAGGAAGCTGCGGATGATAGCAACGGCGGAAGCTATTGATGGTAGCAACAACAGCAGTTGCGGATGACAACATCGTGGGTGGAGGAAGCTTCAGAGGTGTCCGCTGGTGACGGAGAAAGCTGCAGTGCTCTCCCTCGATGGTGGAAGGAGCTACACACGAAAGCAACAACGACAGAAGTTGCGGACAAAGGTTAGGCCATCAGACTTGTTTGTTGGCGATAGAGGAAGCCTCGGTCTGCTGTGTCTGTAGCAAAGGCAGCCACAGAAAGCGTTGTTGGCGGAGGCAGAAACTGTGCTAGGGTTGATGGCTCGAGGTCGTGCGAGAGTGCGGGGGGTGGCTTTTGCGGGAAAGAAAGCTAGTTAGTTCAACCGAACCAACTAGCCACTATTGAACCGAACCAAACTTAAAAGTCTAGTTTGGTTGCTTCATTTGAACCAAGCGCTCGTCCGAGGCACCTGGGTTCAGGCAAGTGACCAGGAGTCGCCTCACTGAAGCGCGTCACCTGATCCACCCTTGAGGCACTCGAGCCTCGCCTCGCCCGAGCACCTAGGCGAGCGCTCGAGCGCCTATTTAAACCACTGGATAATTATATTGGATAGTAAACCTATGAAAACTAATGGTTTGCATAGCGGTTGGTATGATTTATTCTTTAAACCTTGGCATCAACAAACTACCGGATTATTGAGAAGCAGTTGTAAGCCTAGTTTTAACTGTTTTGAGAACTAGACTTTAGGACCTTGCTTACTTCTACAGTTCATCTTCCTGTATTATCGACAAAGATGCCTTTTAGTGGTGACCAAGATGATTTCCGTTAAGGTGGCTAGATTTCTAGTTTACTAAGAAAAATTATACAAGAAACTGTGGTATATGAAAAAGAAAGCAAAGGAACACTATTTCTTTCAGACAACAATCTCAAGGCTCATGCTTCCTCTGCCTATGTGACTCTGAACTAGGATGATCCTTGCAAGTAACATTGACTTCAATTCCTTCATGCTGCATTAAATACATATCTTCTGTAGCTTAAGGATTTGCTTCATTTCATATAATTTCCAAATTCAATGGGGACTTGTAGCTTTTTCCCCAGTCTACCACATGTCTTCCTCATTACATTAGATGGTTTATAGTTTGACTTGAGAGATAAAAAAGGTAGCAGCAGCAGCAAGTAATTGCATGATGCATACTTTTGGTGGTGCTTAAATTTTTCTTGTTTGATTTAGCCTGTGACTCTTATTTTGCAAATTAGGCTATACTGATTTTTAGTAAGGAGTAAATTGGACCCTGTGGGAGCATGTGACAGACGAACTATGGGCGATGAGGTTGGGCTTGAAACTTCTTCAAGAAAGGGCAACCACCCGTTCCTTTTGGTGGCCATATATTAGCAATTTGCCAGAAACTTTTAGTATACCTATTTTCTTTCCAGGGGACGACATAAAGAACTTGCACTATGCTCCACTAATACATCAGGTATTGGATATATATATATATATATATTCTGGTCATTCAGGTTTAAGATATATGTCGATATACTATCTCATAAACATGTTCTATACTGTTCCAGGTAAATAAGAGATGTCGTTTTCTTCTTGAGTTTGAGAAAGAGATAAAAAGTATTCTTGGCAATGTTTCCTTGAGAAATCATCCCTTTGGAGGTCAAGATGTAAATTCATCTTCACTTGGCTGGGCAATGTCAGCAGTTTCTTCTCGAGCATTCCAGTTATATGGTGAAATTCTTTACAGTGACAAGCATAAAAACATCCCTATGCTGCTTCCGCTCATTGATATGTGCAATCACAGTTTTGCTCCTAATGCTCAAATTGTTCAAGAGCAAAATATGAACAGCCAAAACATGTCAATAAAGGCAAGTTCCTCTGGTGTTCTATACTTCAGTAAGGTTATATTCATCTTTGTACAAGCTCATTGGTTGAACTAGTAATGCATCAACGATCAGTAGTTTCTTTGTTTCATCTGTCTTATGCCTGCTGTTCTCTCTCAAGAAGTCTCTCTACTTTTCTTTTTTTCATTTTATATTGAGATTTAGTTATATATTTATTGTCTTTTTGTTTTTATCCACTCTCAATAGGCAACAACCTTTGTGCACATGTCCATGGGCTTGAGTATGTGAATGAATGAATAAACTTGTCTGTGGTTGGGATGCAGGAGTAATCAGCAATTTGTATACTTCTGAGCTTGGCTTTTACACTTAATTTCGTAGGTCTTGTTATATATATATATATATATAAGAGAGAGAGAGAGAGAGAGAGAGAGTATAAGTTCAGATCATGCTTATGATGGGTTAATGAAATTATGGTTGTAATCTTTGAAAAGTTTTTTAGGCTAGATTCCCTAAAGCCTAGTGCTTGTTCTATAGTATAAACAAAAGTTGGATATTGTAAATGAAAATAGTTGCAAATCTCCCTTCATGTGATGCCATGTCATCTACCGGTTTGAGGTTATCTTTGGCATATTTCTGCTTTTGAACTGAATTATAAGTCATCTTTTTTGTCCATTTTCCCTCTGCTTATTTTAGTCTTTTTCTTTTGTCTTCTGGATTCATAGCTTAAGAACTCTTGTGGAACCATTATCCTAGAACCATTCAGTGTTGTACTCCTTCCTGTTGCCATGTTCTTCTCTTTTCCTTCAGCTTGAAAAGTCTTTCTTGAACCACAAATCATTGTGACAGAATCAATCAAGTAGACAATTATATGCCTTATTTGCTTTCTGGATTTAAGACATCTCGACTAGAATTGTCATCTAGGGTGGTATTTACCTTCATCTGTGGCAATGACCCAACAACAGTTACCGCGTATGCCTCAATTTATTTGCCCATGAATTAGTGGCCATTTGGATGAAAACAACGACCATCATGACTTTGGTTTCTGCATTCACATGGACTTCCAGACTAAAGTTGAATTTGTTGTCCAAATCATAATTTGCCTGGAAACTAGTTCCAGTGGGTTTGCTGGCAAATTTCTGATTGTGACAAAAATATATTAATCTGAACCACTATATGTTGTAACCCTAACATTGCGAAGTATTTTCTTTCATCTCGTGTCATTACATTATTGTTTTGTATCTTTATGTTATTAATTTGGCTTTCTATATTGTTAAAATCCCTTCTTGATGCATAAAGAGCAATGCTTATTTCATGCATGCTCAAATTATCGGGCACACAGGTCCCAAAGCTGAGGTAGCATTTCTCATTTCAATGGCATTCTTATATTGAATTTATAACAAATCCTTCATGTCTTCTGTAAGTTACTAGGTGTTGCTATAACATTATTAAGCTGGCATACTGAAATTTTTTGAAAATGTTGCTTGAAGCAATTTGCTTATTTTTATATGCTTTTCCATATTTTTTTTCTTTTCCTGATCTTGTATATAAACATTAAGATTTGATAAGATGAAGGAAGATTTTATGTGCTATTTTTTTGGTATTATTAACTGCCATAATAACACTATTTAAGACATCAGTGGTTAGGTGACCATTCACATTTGAATACAAGGATTGCTATCTGCAATAACACATATGTTGGATTTACTTACATTGTAATTCCAAATTATTTTGACAATGCATCATTTCTTTACATGTATTGATTGACAAACATCTTTGTACCTCGTTATCCATGTTGGGATGCAACCTCAATATTGGCATGTGTTTGTGCTAGGTTTTTGTGTCGACCGTCCACTGAGTCAATAAAGTTCTGCTCATCTTCTATAGTTCCATGGTTTTAGGCTTATGTTTTGTTGTTTATATCAAACAAGCAGGTTGTAGCAGATATGCAAATTAAGCAGGATACACATGTCTTGCTCAATTATGGCAGTTTAAGCAATGACTTTTTCCTTCTGGATTATGGTTTTGTGATTCCATCAAATCCACATGATCATGTAGAACTGAAGTATGATGAGGCTCTTCTTGATGCTGCTAGTTTAGCAGCTGGAGTTTCTTCTTCCAGCTTTTTGTCTCCATCTGACTGGCAGCAGGACATACTATCTCGCCTAAATTTACGGGGAGATGAGGCTCTTCTCAAGGTTTTCCTTCTCAACTCATGAATTTACAGCCTCAATGACAATTTCCAAATATTACATTTGAACACGGAAATTTAAGAAGATTGCGGAACAGAAGCTTTGTAAAAATATTTTCTACAGCACAAGTTAATCAGCATAATGTGGATGGAGTGCAGGAGATGGTTCTACTAATTTTAGGACTAGAATGACATGGGCAAGCTACAAGGAATAAGGTTAACGCTAGACTTGGCCATTGGGATCACGCTGAATTGGGTCATCAGATTAGATTGGTTGGAATCCATCATCCATGAGAATGAACATAATATGTTGGCGGTAAACCCACAACTTTGGTCCTATGAGCATTAGATAATTTTGTAATTGAAGAAAGCTATCCATTATTTGAAGAAAGAGGCAGTGTTCAATTATTTGGTGCTCTCTTATGATTACCATTTGGGAATAATGGAGAGGGGATCCAACCATGAGAACTAATTGTGCTAAATATTCGAGCACTGCCCCCACAAGGATTCAGACATAGAACATCTTTAAAATGAAGAGGGGACCAAATCACTGGGCCGAGTCCTGGTTGGAAGTACTCCTTGATATGTTCAAGGCAGGGTTTTCTGTGGATTCCAAGGTTGGAAGTAAGAGCATATTTCATAAATAATCACTCAAAATACTAAAGTTCAATTCATCGACTTAGATACACGTGGGAACATTCTTTTATGATCTATTTTAACTCAACATGCTAGATTCATTGTACCTGCTGGACATATGCTGAATAGTGCCTTTTTGGAATTCTTGGTCACTGACGATCATTCATAAAATTATAAATAGTTCCCTGTACATAATTTCTGGGCTATCATTTGCAGGGATGCTAATGGTCGTAAAAGGTAAGGGGCTTTTCAAACTTGTAACTATTTTCTTAAAATATGTTTCGTTTCGAAATATTTCAGGAAATTCTCGATTTCCAGATCTTTCTGAGATTTATTTCGTTTGTTTCTTTCAGGTGACTTTAGGTGGCCCTGGATTGGTTGACGGCCGCTTGTTGGCTGCCCTAAGAGTACTTCTCTCAAGTAACAAAGAAACAGTTCAAAGGCACGATTTGGACACTCTCGGGTCGGTATCAGAGGAAGCTCCTTTGGGAACGTCCACCGAGGTTGCAGCTCTCCGAACCGTGATTGCTCTCTGTGTTGTTGCACTGGAATCCTTTCCCACAAAAATAATGCAGGATGAATCCATCTTGAAGACCGCCACATCCTATTCGACCGAATTGGCTGTCCGGTTTAGGATGCAAAAGAAGTTGACGATCATAGATGTCATGCGTAAGCTCACTCGGAAGGTTAAGAAGCTATCCGAGATGGAATCAACTGCTCGGAATTAGGCTTATATGACTTGTAGTGAGTTTTTCCAGACTCTTTAACTAATGCCTTTATTTCAAGAGACAATATACTTTTGATTGTTTCCTTGTTTTCGATTGTTATTTTTTCTTTTTCTCCAAGTTTCTTGTCATGATCATAGAGTTCATGATTCGCATATTAGCGGGAGACAGTCTTGTGATGGTTGGATTTGCTAATCTTGTTATCTCATGCTGTGCTTGTCCATGAGAACATGTGAAATCTTGATATGTAGAGGTTTTCATCTAAGAATGTCAATTAATTTCACACTCATGGTCTCATTTTTCCTATTTTAATGTAATTTTAATCAAAACAAGTCAAAATTGAATGAAATATCATCAAAATCTCAAACAAAAAATTTTAATTGCAAAAATATATAACACAGGAAATATTCATAAAGAGTTTATGAAATTATATATGAAAAAAAATCATCTTTAATATAATTATAAAAATCTTAAAATCACCAAAATAAATGTAACTTGCCATTTTGCATAATGAAAAAAAAATAACCAATGGGAAAAACTTACAAAAAAAATTCAAGGAAATATGATCTCATTTGACCTAGTTATATATATATTTTTAAATTAGTGTTAAATAATAGTGTGATTCTATTCAGAATTAGGATAACTAAGTGTTTATGTATGATTTTTGCAACTAAAACTCACTGGATCGTAATATAATGTAATGAAAAAGTTTGTAATGGAATAAACAACATTATATGCAACTTTCTGATAAAATACTTAAAATTAACACACTTTCAACTTAAAATAATTTAAGAACAGTGTAACTTACCAATTTGAGCTATGAAAACTTATATATTTTTTTAAAAAAATCAATGTGAAAGATTTTAAAAGAATTCAGTGGAATATGACTTTATTTGACATAATTATGCTACTATTTGAATAGAGTTAAAAACAATATAATCAAATTCAATATTAGGGTAAGATGAAACTATTAGATATTGTTATTAGTTATTACTTATAAGTAATGCATTGTTCATAACCATTTCTTATATTTTATTTATAAAATTTTTATTGTATTATTTTTATAATATTAGTAGAATATTGATATTTGATGTGTTAATACAATGACACTCTATTTAATTAATATTTAACCATTATTATTATTTTAATATATATATATATCCAAATTTAATTAATACATTATTTTTAGTACTATTTAAAAACAATATAACCAAATTCAATATTAGGGTAAGATGAAACTATTAGATATTGTTATTAATTATTACTTATAAGTAATACATTGTTCGTAACTATTTCTTATATTTTATTGATAAATTTTTTATTATATTATTTTTATAATATTAGTCGAATAATGATATTCGATTATTTGATGTGTTAATGCAATGACACTATATTTAATTAATATTTAACCTTTATTATTTTTATTTAATATATATATATATATATATCCAAATTTAATTAATACATTATTTTTAGTACTATTTAAAAACAATATAACCAAATTCAATATTAGGGTAAGATGAAACTATTAGATATGGTCATTAATTATTACTTATAAGTAATACATTGTTCATAACTATTTCTTATATTTTATTGATAAATTTTTTATTATATTATTTTTATAATATTAGTCGAATAATGATATTCGATTATTTGATGTGTTAATGCAATGACACTATATTTAATTAATATTTAACCTTTATTATTTTTATTTAAAATATATAACCAAATTTAATTAATACATTATTTTTAGTGCTATTTAAAAACATTATAACCAAATTCAATATTAGGGTAAGATGAAACTATTAGATATTGTTATTAATTATTACTTATAAGTAATACATTGTTCATAACTATTTCTTATATTTTATTGATAAATTTTTATTATATTGTTTTATAATATTAGTCGAATAATGATATTCGATTATTTGATGTGTTAATGCAATGACACTATATTTAATTAATATTTAACCTTTATTATTTTTATTTAAAATATATAACCAAATTTAATTAATACATTATTTTTAGTGCTATTTAAAAACATTATAACCAAATTCAATATTAGGGTAAGATGAAACTATTAGATATTGTTATTAATTATTACTTATAAGTAATACATTGTTCATAACTATTTCTTATATTTTATTGATAAATTTTTTATTATATTATTTTTATAATATTAGTCGAATAATGATATTCGATTATTTGATGTGTTAATGCAATGACACTATATTTAATTAATATTTAACCTTTATTATTTTTATTTAAAATATATAACCAAATTTAATTAATACATTATTTTTAGTGCTATTTAAAATCATTATAACCAAATTCAATATTAGGGTAAGATGAAACTATTAGATATTGTTATTAATTATTACTTATAAGTAATACATTGTTCATAACTATTTCTTATATTTTATTGATAAATTTTTATTATATTATTTTTATAATATTAGTCGAATAATGATATTCGATTATTTGATGTGTTAATGCAATGACACTATATTTAATTAATATTTAACCTTTATTATTTTTATTTAAAATATATATATATATATCCAAATTTAATTAATACATTATTTTTAGTACTATTTAAAAACAATATAACCAAATTCAATATTAGGGTAAGATGAAACTATTAGATATTGTTATTAATTATTACTTATAAGTAATACATTGTTCGTGTTGAATCTCGGATTTTGATGATGAAACTAATTGATTGAGGTTTATTGTTTAACTGCGTTTTGAGTTACGCAGGTCTACTTTCGATCAGGATTAGACAGTTGACGCTGGAGGAATTGACGCTATACCGGAGGTGATCACGCCAAGATATCGATGTCGAGCCGAGGTTCGGCCGACTATCGCAGGAGGCTTCGTGACGCCGCATCGCCAAGAAGAGCGTGTTGCGCCATGACGGATATCGAGGTTGCGAGGTCAACCGCCGATTGAGCAACATGCCGCCAGAGAGGGCGATGTGCCAAGGATCGATGAAGCGCCACCAATGATGTGCCGCAACCGAATATCAATTCGCGTTGTATTAACTATCTAGATCGGCGTAGAGTTTTTGGTGTTTGTTTGTGCAGAGTAACTACGAAAGGGATGAAGACGTAAAGCGAAATCAAGGGTCAAGTCAAGTGCGATGGATCGCTGAGAGTTCGAGAGTTTGACTAAGTTTGAAGATTCATTGGGAGTGCCGAACTAGCCGAGAATCCAGTAGGAGCTTGCCGAAGGGTTTTCTAAGCTCGCCGAGGTTCGCTTAAGTTCGCGAGCTTGCCAAGAGAGATCAAAGCTTGCCAAAGAAGCTCGAGGAACTCGCTAAGATCATCGTGGAGTCCGAGAGCTTGCCGAGTCCGCAGGATGGTTTCCGAGGATCGCCTAAGATCGCTAAGTTCGCTAAGCTCGACTAAGAAGACTTGACTTGCATGGACTTTGTAATAGCTTAGGAATGTCTTTAAAATTCGTAGTTAGCACGTATTTTGGGTTAGGATTAGATAACCCAAAGTAGGGGCCCATTGGGCCTTGATTAGATGAGTTTAATTTGCCTAACCAAACCAACTACGTGCTGTATAGTAACATGCATGCCATGCATGCTACTGCAGCAAGTGCACTGCAGCATGCTACTGAAAGGGTAATCAGAGTTTCGGTATCAGCAGGCCGGGTGGTCATTAGCGTTGGGCGTAGCACCGCTGCAAGCAGCGTAGTAGCATTGCACGCCGGTCGCTAGTACGCCTCGCACAAAGCGGTGTATCGGTCGGGCGGTACCGCTTCAGACGCCACCAAAAGATCGACATAGGCGGTGAGTATCGCTTCGACAGCGTAGCACCGCTGACTCGCAGAACATGGGAACCCAAATTCACTTGGAATTTGGAGCCCATTTTTGAATCCACTTTGGATCTATAAATATTCTCCTTCTTTCTCAAATGTTTTAAAGGGAACCTTCGAGCAAAAATCTAAGTCTTGAGTTCTTGAGAGCCTTGAGAAATTGTTGTTTTGTTTGAGTTCACCTTCCTCTTCTTCTTGTAAGATCTTGTACAAGTGTGAACATCTTGTAAAGGGTTGTAAAGGGGTGTTGATCCTTCCTCCAAAGGAAGTGCTAGTGGAAGAGCGAGCCTCATCGAAAGGGCTTCAAGAGTGGATGTAGGTCATTTGACCGAACCACTATACATCGCTGAGTTCATGAATGTGTGAGTTTTTACTTTGCTGCAAGTTGTCATTTCCTTTACACAAGTAATTGCCTCTAAGCTCTTTCCGTTGAATCAAATTTTCCTATTAACGCAGTGCTTTAGTCTAAATCGCTTTCAAGAGCACGATTTTAATCTGCACTAATTCACCCCTCTTAGTGCCTTCCGATCCTTTCAATTGGTATCGAGCCACGTTCTTTCTCTTTCGGATTTACACCGTGAGAAATGGCTCTAAATGGTTTTCAAGAGGGCTTTTGATTTTTCGTCCACCGTTTTTTAACGGTTCGGACTACACATATTGGAAAACTCGAATGAGAGTTTTCATGCTTTCAATGAACTTGGATTTGTGGAACATCATCGAAAATGGCTTTCAACCTTCCTCTAAACCGACGAACGAATGGTCGAATTTGGAGAAAAGGTTATCTTCTTTAAATGCAAAGGCTATGAATGCCTTATTTTGCGCTTTGAACAAGAATGAGTTCAATCGGATTTCTATGTGCGAAACGGCTTTTTGACATTTGGCGAACTCTTGAAATCACGCATGAGGGAACTAGTAGAGTTAAAGACCCGAAAGGAAACCGCTTGTTGCATGATTTTGAGCACTTCCAAATGACATCAAGCGAAACACACGTCGACATGTACACCGGCTCCACGGATGTCGTCAATAGCTTGAAAAGTCTTGGTAAAAGTTTTTCGGATTTTGAACTCACTAACAAGATTCTAAGATCCCTTTCAAAATGGTGGGATCCTAAAATAACGGCGATTCAAGAATCAAAGGATCTAAATAATTACTCTATTGATGAACTCATTGGGTCCTTAAAGACCTATGAAATGGAACATGATGAATATGATAAACATGATGAACACACATGAACAACCTTCTAAAGAACAAGAAGGTTTTTGAACTCCGAACTATGAAATGCCACTTGAGTGATGACTCAAGTGATGAGGACAATGAGGACATTGAACACATAACAATGAATGTTAACAAGTTCATTAAACAAAAAGTAAAAAACACAAATGAACTTGAACGAAGAAAGAGGCCAAAGAAGAAGAAGAAGGCTTGGAAAGAAGAATCAAGAAAAGAAGAAGGAAACTACGCTTTAATGGGCTTCGACAATGAGGTAAGTAACTTAACTTCCTTGAATTATTTTGAAATTACTTGATGATTTCCATGAATGCTTAACTTAGTTTGTAGGATTTTTTTTATGCTTTTCTTATGTTTTTTAGAAATTAAAATTTTCGAAATTATACTATGCTTTATAGTATTTTTAAAAAAAGGAAAACATATGAATGATGCAAGATTTGTGATAATGCTTAGGATTAATCTATGCATGTGGTTTACATTGTCTCCAAATATGATGCTTGATGATTTTATATCATGCATGAGCTTTTGAAGTAATAAAGTGTCATATTGTGATGATGAAACATATTTTTCGAATAGATGCATGATTTTGACAAAAATTTGAACATGGCCTTTTAACATAAAAATTGAAAGGTTGCTATCATTTTTACATATTTGGTCTTGACGATTTTATGACTAAGCTTGTGTTTTATTTTGATATATATTTTCATAAAATTTTGAATATGCGCACATCAAATTACTTAAAATGAAAATTTTTTTTTTATCCTATTGAGATGAATGAATTCATGTTATGAGTCTTGTGAATCTCATGAAAATAAACATGATGAATATTTTAAAAAATGTGCTTCATGTTTTCGGTCTTAATGATTTCTCTTGAAACTTGCTTTTTTTATATGAAAACATGAGTATACTCATATGAACGTCAAATCACTTAAAATGGAACACAAAAATGAGAAATTGCACTATCATGATGCTTTACGTGTAATGCTTTTAATCTTAATGGACTACATGACAACTTGTATTTCAAAGTAATACAATGATGATTTTCATATATATAATTGACATACCTTATGTAATCATCATTGATAATGATAGTTGGTTGTCATGCTTAATGATTTTATGATATCATGAGTATTTAAAGACATTATATCTTGATGACAAACTCATGTTTTGGTCTTAAATTTGATACTCATCTTTTGAAACATGAGCACACTTGTTTGAAAAAATGAAACACATTATCATGATAAGTTGAATCTCATAATGTGTTATATTGTTGTCTTGACAATTTTTATAATGAAGTTTGTCTTTCGATGTTGAATGTTGATATTTCTATTTTATTTGACATTAAAAGATAAAGGCATGTTTATTTGAAGTAAATTATAAAAAGGAAATGCATGATTCTTGAAAATTTTTCTATCTCCCTTAATTCATTTTGTTCTCCTATATTTCCTTTTATTTACCATAGAGGAGAATCTTCTAAATGAATTATGAAATTGATGATTTGATAATAAGTGTTTATCAAAAATCTATTTATCATTTTGCAATCTCTAAAAGTTGATAATCACTCATTCATGTTGTGAATCTCAAAAATGTTTTTGATTTGATTAGAAGTTTCGAGTTGACAAAATGAGTTTGAATAATTTTATGACTCCTCTCTTGATCTCTTGAAATCATGACGTTGAATTCTTGACTTGAGATATTTTTGCAAATTGAAATACCTTCCTCTATGATTGCTTCCTTTTTCATTTACTAAAGAGGAAAACAATTCAAGTCTTGATATATCGATAAGTGATACTTGAAATTATTTTTATGATTCATGATGAATTTAGATCTATCATGTATAAATCAAGTTGTTGCTCTCAAATGAATCATGAGCCCCGACATCACATCTTTTATGATATAAAAATAATATGATTTCCTTACCTTGTATGCCTTTTGTGATGATTTGAACATTGATATAAAACAAAATTTATATTCTTCCCTTTCCTTTATTTCCTTCTTTAACGACAAAAGGGGAAAGAAAGCATGTTAACATCATTAATCATGACTTGATTTTGATTTCTGAACTATATGTTTAGAATTTGTTTGAAAATCATGATCTTGACCTTGCTAAAATGAATGGTTAATGATATCTTTTGATCTTGACCTTTCGGTTTTGAATATTTTGATTTGACATATAAAGGCAAAAGACATACTTATATGAAACATAAAGAAATTATATTTACTATCTTACCGAGATTAATGATTTCATGATATCTTAAGAATCTCATAAATTATAGAAGTGATTTCGATGAATTGATTATGATTTGATGATTTGAACTTTTCTCTCATGTTTCAATACTACTTTGTATGCTTCATGACTTGTTGATTGAAATCATGATGTAGACTTTTGATGTATCACTTGTCATGATGGCTAGCATTTTGAATCTCAAAGATAATTACTTCTTGTTATCATTTACTAAAGAGGAAAATAATTCAAGTTTATATCATTTGTGAATCTCACAAACTATGGTAATAATTTTGATGATTCGAACTTGAATGAGCTTTGTCATAATCCAAGTCTTGATAGTTTGATATTTGATACTTGGAATTCTTATACATGAATCTAGTTACTCTTTGTGCTATATTTTTTCAAATGGATCATGAGCCTTGATGTCATATATTTCATGATCTTAGAAGTGATATGATTTCTTTGCCTTGTGTGGTAAATTGAATATTTGATTTTCTTTATGATAAATTATGAATCATGACTTGATCTATGAGATTGATATGCTATTATATATCATGATTCTTGGTTGTATGATATTTACCTTGAATTAAAAAATAATGAATCATGAATGATATCTTTGGTTGTGATCCTTGTTGAATTGATATCCGTCATGACATGATTTCTTTGTATTGTTGTCTTATTTGCATCATGCAATGATTGAACAATTGATGTATATTTTTATTGATGCAAACTTTTAATTGATATGAAAAATGGCTTGTATAATGATTGAAATTTTTAGCCATTTAGTCATTCCTTCTTTTTGACAAAGACAAAGGGGGAGAAAAATTGCTACCTTGCAATTTCATAAGAAGAAGAAGGATTGCTATTTCAAAGGATGCAAATAATTGCTATCTTGACTATATCAAAAGAAGCAAATGCAAAACTTCAAAACTTGAAATGTTGCATGCCTTTATGTTTGTATGTGTAAATGAAAAGTTAGCATATATGTTTAAAGTGATCATACATAATTGCTAGCTCATTGCAAACAAAAGTTGATAGCTTGCAAAGGTGAAACTTAGTTACAAAAGAGAAGAATTGAAAGGAAGCTAACTTATGTCACAAAGTATGTTAGCTTGCTTATCATTATTGATTGCTTGCTTATCATCTTTTATCTCATATCTTTATTTTTGACTCCTTGAATTCATGACATAATATGCTAAAAATTCATATTGTAAATTTGTTATTTTGTCATGATCAAAGCATTGGCTAATTATACTCCACTTTTTGACAAAACAAAGGGGGAGAAGAATTATTGCTAGCATATGTATTGCGAAGAAAAATTTTGCTAGCTAGAACATGCAAAGGAAGCAAAAAAGTGTAACTTGCACATCTCAAGAAGCAAGTAAAAATTACCATCATTGCCCATCTTTGAAACTTGCTATGATTGAATGGTATAACTTAATGTTGTATTGCAAAATGTTGTATGATGTTGTAAAATCTGCATATCTTGCAAAGTGCAAGCTAGTTTGTTGTAAAAATCTGCATATCTTTTAAACTAGTTATAATGCTACTTCTCCTTTTGTTGATGACATAGGGGGAGAAGTAGATTGATGACTTCATGCATTGATTGAATATTTTATATATTTGCATGATGGTTTGATGTATTCTCTTAACATGAATGATGAATGTTGCTTGGATTTGGGATAATCCAAGTATTCTATCAATGGCATATTGATAGGGGGAGTTTGGTTAAACTCCGGGGAGTTAAGGTTAACTCGTTAGTCATCAATTAGTTGTCATCATCAAAAGGGGAGATGTTGAATCTCGGATTTTGATGATGAAACTAGTGATTGAGGTTTATTGTTTAACTGCGTTTTGAGTTCGCGAGTCTACTTTCGATCGAGTTAGGCGGTTGTATTTGGAGGAATTGGCGTTGCGCGGAGGTGATCACGTCGATATATTGAATGTCGAGCGGAGGTTGATCGACTATCGGCGAGGAGGCTTACGTCGTCGGGCATCGGGCCAAGAAAGAGCGTGTTGCGCCATGGATATCGAGGTTGCGGAGGTCAGCGTCGATTGAGCAACATGCCGCTAGAGAGGCGATGTCGAAGGATCGGATGAAGCGCCCGACCAATGATGTCTTAGAACACTGAATATCAATTCGCGTTGTATTAACTATCTAGATCGAAGTAGAGTTTTTGGTGTTTGTTTGTGCGGGAGTAACTACGAAAGGGATGAAGGCGTAAAGCGAAATCAAGGGCGAAGTCAAGTGCGATGGATCGTTGAGAGTTCGAGAGTTTGTGAAGTTTGAAGATTCATTGGGAGTCTTTGCGGAACTAGCCGAGAGCAGTAGGGAGCTTGCCAAGGGTTTTGGAAGCTTCACAGGGAGGTTCGTCGGAAGTTCGCGGAGCTTGCCAAGAGAGATCAAAGCTTGCCAAAGAAGCTCGGGGGAACTCGCCAAAATCATCGTGGAGTCCCTGAGCTTGCGGAGTCCGCAGGATGGTTTCCAGGGATCGTCGGAAGATCGCCGGAAGTTCACCGGAAGCTCCACGGAAGAAGACTTGACTTGCGGACTTTGTGATAGCTTAGGAATGTCTTTAAAATTCGTAGTTAGCCGTATTTTGGGTTAGGATTAGATAACCCAAAGTAGGGACCCAGTGGGCCTTGATTAGGATGATTTGGGCCAAAATTTTGGCCCAAACCGGGACCAACTACGTGCATGCTACGGTAACATGCATGCTACTGTAGCAAGTGCACTGTAGCATGCTACTGTAGCAAAGACACTGTGGCCCAGTACTGTAGCGGTGGAATGCCTTTGCTGAAAGCGATAACAGCTGTGCGGCTGAGCTGGTAGTACCGCTGTGCGTGTGTGTAGTGGAGTGCATCTTCTGAGATGCAGCGCTGAGTGAAGGCGGTATGCCGCGCTCATCGATCGAGTAGGCGACATAGGCGGTAAATACCCGCCCGGCCTGGACCTTATAGCAGCAGCATGGAAACAAACGTAGGAACTCGGAATTCACTTGGAATTTGGAGCTCAATTGAATCCACTTTGGATCTATAAATACCCCCCCCTTTCTCAGCTGAAAGGGTAACCCTTTGAGCAAAAATCTAAGTCTTGAGTTCTTGAGAGCCTTGAGAAATTGTTGTTTTGTTTGAGTTCACCTTCCTCTTCTTCTTGTAAGATCTTGTACAAGTGTGAACATCTTGTAAAGGGTTGTAAAAAGGGTGTTGATCCTTCCCCTCAAAGGAAGTGCTAGTGGAAGAGCGGAGCCTCATCGTAAAGGGCTTCAAGAGTGGATGTAGGTCATTTGACCGAACCACTATACATCGCTGAGTTCATGAATGTGTGAGTTTTTACTTTGCTGCAAGTTGTCATTTCCTTTACACAAGTAATTGCCTCTAAGCTCTTTTCCGTTGAATCGAAATTTTCCTACGAACGTGTGCTTTAGTCTAAATCGGTTTCAAGAGCACGATTTTAATCCGCTGCACTAATTCACCCCCCCCCCTCTTAGTGCCTTTCCGATCCTTTCAGTTCGTAACTATTTCTTATATTTTATTGATAAATTTTTTATTATATTATTTTTATAATATTAGTCGAATAATGATATTCGATTATTTGATGTGTTAATGCAATGACACTATATTTAATTAATATTTAACCTTTATTATTTTTATTTAAAATATATATATATATATATATCCAAATTTAATTAATACATTATTTTTAGTACTATTTAAAAACAATATAACCAAATTCAATATTAGGGTAAGATGAAACTATTAGATATGGTCATTAATTATTACTTATAAGTAATACATTGTTCATAACTATTTCTTATATTTTATTGATAAATTTTTTATTATATTATTTTTATAATATTAGTCGAATAATGATATTCGATTATTTGATGTGTTAATGCAATGACACTATATTTAATTAATATTTAACCTTTATTATTTTTATTTAAAATATATAACCAAATTTAATTAATACATTATTTTTAGTGCTATTTAAAACATTATAACCAAATTCAATATTAGGGTAAGATGAAACTATTAGATATTGTTATTAATTATTACTTATAAGTAATACATTGTTCATAACTATTTCTTATATTTTATTGATAAATTTTTTATTATATTATTTTTATAATATTAGTCGAATAATGATATTCGATTATTTGATGTGTTAATGCAATGACACTATATTTAATTAATATTTAACCTTTATTATTTTTATTTAAAATATATATATATATATATCCAAATTTAATTAATACATTATTTTTAGTACTATTTAAAAACAATATAACCAAATTCAATATTAGGGTAAGATGAAACTATTAGATATTGTTATTAATTATTACTTATAAGTAATACATTGTTCATAACTATTTCTTATATTTTATTGATAAATTTTTTATTATATTATTTTTATAATATTAGTCGAATAATGATATTCGATTATTTGATGTGTTAATGCAATGACACTATATTTAATTAATATTTAACCTTTATTATTTTTATTTAAAATATATATACCAATATTTAATTAATACATTATTTTTAGTGCTATTTAAAAACATTATAACCAAATTCAATATTAGGGTAAGATGAAACTATTAGATATTGTTATTAATTATTACTTATAAGTAATACATTGTTCATAACTATTTCTTATATTTTATTGATAAATTTTTTATTATATTATTTTTATAATATTAGTCGAATAATGATATTCGATTATTTGATGTGTTAATGCAATGACACTATATTTAATTAATATTTAACCTTTATTATTTTTATTTAAAATATATAACCAAATTTAATTAATACATTATTTTTAGTGCTATTTAAAAACATTATAACCAAATTCAATATTAGGGTAAGATGAAACTATTAGATATTGTTATTAATTATTACTTATAAGTAATACATTGTTCATAACTATTTCTTATATTTTATTGATAAATTTTATTATATTATTTTTATAATATTAGTCAATAATGATATTGATTATTTGATGTGTTAATGCAATGACACTATATTTAATTAATATTTAACCTTTATTATTTTTATTTAAAATATATAACCAAATGTAATTAATACATTATTTTTAGTGCTATTTAAAAACATTATAACCAAATTCAATATTAGGGTAAGATGAAACTATTAGATATTGTTATTAATTATTACTTATAAGTAATACATTGTTCATAACTATTTCTTATATTTTATTTATAAAATTTTTATTATATTAGTTGAATATTGATATTTGATTATTTGATGTGTTAATACAATGACACTCTATTTAATTAATATGTAACCTTTATCAATTTGTTCTTTCTATTTAAAATATATAAATATATTTTATTATTCGAATAAGACATAAATAGAGCACTAGGCTGAACAAACTGAGAATGCCAACAATCCAGCAAAGAAAATGATATGATTATATTATTATTAATTTGTAAGTTAATTTTTAAGATTTTTTTAAAATATAATTGATAATATATATTAATATTTTTAATTATTACATAAATTGGCCTAGATAAATATATATCGGTTCACTCGGAAGCATTTGGTTATAATTGGGCTCGTCTTCGCGTTCCCTCTCGGTACCATCAAACACGATGGAGGCGGAGAGATCGGGCGGTGAAGAAGAAAGGCCGGAATCAAGCGCCCTAAAACCCTCCCTCTTCCCCCTCTTCCCCCTCTCATCAAACCCTTCTCTTCCCGATTCGTCCCCCTCCAGCGCTCCCCAGTGGCTTTCCAACGCCAGCTTTGCCTTCGACGTCTCCTCCCTTCCGGGAAGGGGAAGCGACCGGCCTAGCTGGGAGGAGCGGGCGAGCACCGACTCCGACGGTGAGGCCTCTGGCGCTGCCGCGGATGGAGATCCCGCGCCAGCGCGGCCTCCTCAACGGTCCTATGATCTCGTGCCGTCGTCGCCCTCGGAATCTTCATCTAAGGACGAGCGTCGCTCGAAGGGCAAGGAAAGGAGGAGGAGAAAGAGGAGGAAGAGGGAGAAGGAGAGATCGGACGATGGCGCTTCGAGGAAGTCGGAGGTTCGAGCTTGGGCGGGGTCCGATGCCCAGCCGTCGAAGGATTACTATTTCGATGCTCATGGGGATAGGGACAATTTGGCGTTTGGATGCCTTTACAGGTTCATGTGCTCTCCATAAAGCTTCGCGTATTTCTTGTGAATGTTGCTGAAATTTTTCTTTGTTTGGCTAATATTATTTCCCGCAACATAAGCTGGTCACCGTTAAGCCTCATTTCTTTTATATGCTCCGTTGTGTATCAGTAAACTTGAAATTTAGTGGAGATGATTGGGGCTTTCGTTTGATGTTTTTAGAATCTCTCATCTATTCAAGCCAAAGAAAAAGAAGATAAATGCAGAAAAGAGTGGAAGAAATAAAGTTCATTGTTGATTGAAGATATTAAAGATTCATCTCTATAAAGATGAAAGTCTATCAATCAATAATATCATAAAAAAAAAGAATATTATCTTTTTTGTAGGAAACAATAGATTGTATATTTTATTTTATGCGATTATAATTTTTTATTTCTGTAATTTCCTTTTTATTCTTGTACTTGAGCCTATAAAAAGGGGTTAGAACATTATAATGCATCAATCAGAAGTTGGTCAGTAAATTGAGTTCTTCCTATCTAGTGCGTGAGTAGTGTAAGGCTACATTTGTTTTTTTCGATGGAATTATTCCATTATCCACATGCTAGACATGTGGAGGTATGGTACCTTCATTCTAGGAGTTTGCTCCTTGAGCCTGAGTGAGTCTAATAGTTATCTAAGTTTTTTTCTATTATGTTTCAGTTATTATCTCTTTTTTTCTCTCGTTCTACCTCTCTGTCATCAGAAGAAATCCGTTGCTACTCATCCTACATTAACTAGTAATAGTTACATAGGCTTAATTAATATTACTAGCAGGAATATTTACTATTATAGGAGGAGATCATTTGCAAAATATGTGATACAGAAGTCTTCTTTCAGGTCCTTATACTAGGCACTGTTGCATACTCATTAAATTCAAGTTTTGGTCCTTATACCTTAATAATTTTGAAGCAAATGACCATAAGTGTGCAATTTTAACTGCTAGTGTCCTCCTCAGGCCATCTGTCACTAGCTTGCTCGGCGTTTTCCCTTCATTGCTACTTATTTGTCATGAAGTTTCACTGCATTATAATATTGAATTTTTTTTGTTCCGGAAGAGCTACTGGTGCAAGTTTTGTGATAGGTCATCTCTTTAGAAACTCTGCTCTTTATCATTGTGATGGGGTGATGGGATAAGTGATTGTAGGGGAAAAGGAAACAAGCATAATACCTAACATATAAGACCATCTGATCTAGTGTTGCATTATAAGCCCATTTGGTCTATAACATGTCAAGCTAAGAAGTGGTCAAACATCAGTCACTATGTCATTAAGATCCAGCAAACAAATATCTGACAATATATTTGTACTAACTAGTATTTACTGGTCTAACCAAGAATTAGTACTAGACCATATAGATCATTTTTCAGTTTTAAATTTTTTATTATTTTTCTGGTGATATTAGGAAATATGGGTTGATATTCTGGCCCAAAATAAAGGTCCAACCAACTTAAAATCCTTGAGTAAGATTTCCAACAAATTTGTGTATCTAGATAAATTTATATTTAGGATACAACAACAACAATAAAGTCGTAAATCCCAACTATTTGGGATCGGTTACATGGATCTTTTACCGTCATTGAGATTTGT
Organism: Musa troglodytarum; assembly: GCA_023547065.1. Classification (NCBI taxonomy): domain Eukaryota; kingdom Viridiplantae; phylum Streptophyta; class Magnoliopsida; order Zingiberales; family Musaceae; genus Musa; species Musa troglodytarum. Next base: position 53,891,946 of record CP097511.1, read on the forward strand.
AAAAGGCCATATATTTAGTTATACCTGAATTTTTATTTATAGTTTCTATTAAAATATTTTTAGGTCTCACTACCATTTTTAGAATGGTAGTTCAGAGTCCTTAAATTCATATTTAGGATGACTCTATGAAATTCCTAAAGCCTTTATTGCATTCTTTGCCACTTATCTTCCTACCATTTTTAGAAAACAAATTACAGTTAGTTTTCCAGTTCCAATCTGATTTGGTCCAATAATTTTGGGATCTGTCCACACTTAAGGTGTTTCCCCTTGATGTCAAGGTTCCTTGATGCAATGGTTTGTTTCAAACCAGTCTTTTTCAATTTTTGGTACCGAGCCCATTCCAGATCAGTGGCCATATCATTACAGGTCTGGTCCATTTTGATGTACCAACAAATGCTACATTGGGGTGCACCATGGTTCAAGGAGAAAGGAGCGGGGTGGAAGGACAGGCTGGAAGGGAGTGGTGGAGAAAAAGAGACGGGGAGGAGGCAAAGGAATTGGAGGAGGAGGATGAATCTTAGATGGGGGCAGGGGCGGTTGGCAGGCCCCTGAGGCTGCGGATGTGGGCCAGGGATGACGGGCAATGCCACAAGCGACGAATGCTGCGGCCTGTGCAAGGAGGGTGGGGGTTTGTGGATGGTGGTTATGGGTTTAAAAAATAAATAAAGCTGTTAAATTAAAAAAAAAAAGAACCATTTGACTAGCCCTGTTTCAGAAGTTGACCACTCGGTTAGAGCAGTCTGCTGTCAGTAACCTAATGGATTGATATGTATTGGGTGCTACATTTTAGATATGGAGAACCATGATTTCAAAGAAAACTTCAATCTGTGTTCAAATGTTATTCTGGATCAGTGGTTCAGTTGCTGATTCATTTTCTCTGAACTGGTCTAATAATTTATTGCAGAAAATGTTTCTTCTCCTAACGGTCTTCTTCTTTTTGTTACTTCTTTTTCCCTTCTTTTTTTCTCATGCTCTTTTTTGTACATCTTGTTCAAACTCACATTGAATGCGTTCTCATTATTGTGAATTGATGCATGTCTCTGTGGTCTATGGCTAGATATGTTCCTTATAGAAAGAAGTTGGTTGGTTCTTGGATTAGTATGAATATTATTCCATTATGAAATAATATGAAAAGTTACTTAAATTATTTATCTGACCACTGCATCAATGTTTTATCTGTAGCCAGTTTGTTGGTTTTGAGAAACATTCTTTGCTTCATATTTGGAATTTAATAATTGTTTTAATTCATGTTGTTTGGGTTGTAGAGCTCCTGAAGGAAACACATGAGATATATTGGCCTTTTGGTTTGCAGGATGGACATTGCTCGTTACAAGATTCAGGATTATGGTGAATCATCTCGGACCAATTTTTGGGCATTATATCGCTGGAGAACTTCAGCTTTAAACATGGATACAGAGGGAGATCATGATGTACTAGACAACAAGCTGAAATCAGGAGGCCGTTATTATTCTGCAAAATTTACTACGTTGGAACGTAATAGGGCTTTTAAGACTACTAAATTTGTTAATAGGGCGATGTCTTCAGTGATTCCTGGGGATTTCGTGCCGCTGTCAGATTCACATTCTTCCTCTGAAAATGTTCTATCGAAAAATGGAGAGCTTGAGGAGTCTTGGGAAGATGAAGTGATTCGAAGAACAAGAGACTTCAACAAAATGTCCAGGGATTGTCCTCATGATGAGAAAGTTTGGCTAGACTTTGCTGAGTTTCAGGTATTCACCTACCTTTTTGTTTCAGATTAAAGTTGGTGTTGAGATTCTATCTTATGATTTTGAACAGTTAATCCTTACAGCATGAACTAAGTTAAATGTCCTATCGTTTAACATTTACAGTTTTCTGCTCTTAATATCAATCTTGAGTTCACAAAGTACTTGGTTGAAAAAAATCTATTTTATATCAATGATCAGGATAAGATTGCAAGCACACAACCACAAAAAGCAGCACGAATGCAGATGCTTGAAAAGAAAATTAGTATTTTGGAGAAGGCAGTGGAGCTTAATCCAAATAGTGAGGAACTCTTACTCTGTCTCTTGAAGTCTTATCAAGGCAGGGATAGCATTGATACTTCCATTGAAAAATGGGAGAGAATACTCATCCGGCATTCTGAGAGTTGCAAGTTGTGGAAAGAGTTTTTACTTGTCTGCCAAGGAGACTTTTCTAGGTTCAAGGTTTCTAAAATAAGAAGAACCTATGCTCATGCAATTCAAGCATTATCCTCAGCTTGCGACAAGCAGCGTAGGCAGGTTCTATGTTTTCTTTTTTTTATAACACTGCCTATTTACTTTTACATATATCATTTTCTTTTATCATAATGCTTGGATTATGGATTGATTAAATATAATTATTAGTCTCCTTCAGCTTTATGTTGGGGAGAATTTACATCATTCCTTCCTTTTTGTTATATCCGTGTTGTTTATGGCTTTGGTGTTGTGACCTATAAGGCCTGATAGATCTCTTAAGTCACCAATCCATATTGAGTGTCAGTACGTTAATCTGTACTAGTACCATGCTAGTTTGTACAGATCGGTGTTAACACCAGAGTGTCTGTACATTTATCTGTACTAGTACCATGTGTTAGCACTGGACTGAATTTTAAACATTGGTTGGTACATGCAGAATTTGTAGAGTGCACATTAGAGGTGGTGTCTGGTGGATAAGGCAAGTGGTGCTTTTGGAATGGAGATGACTTGATGGCTTAAAAAGCAAAAGAAACTTTGACAATTTTCTATCGGCCAATCCAAGCAAGATAACTGTAGTATAAAAGAAATTGTTGAGATTTGTGGTTCTAGAACCTCAAAATGATACAATGGACTCCAAGAAGTACTTGCTGTGCTTTGGTGTTGAAAAATTGTACCTTTGGGGTTCAGAAAGTAACTTTCCCCCTCTAATGCCCTCTTCTTTTTCTTCTACAAATTCATGATTGAAGCAGATAATGAGTTGGGAAAATGATTTTCTTGTTGTTATATTCTTAATTAGAAAGTCAAGAGATCTTTTCTCTACTCTTCTTACTTTTTATTCATGTGCTTATTAACCTTGGTCTAGTATCTTCCTTCTGATGCAGGAATTTGCAAGTTTGCAATCAGGTGATTCTTCTCTAGTTCAACTAGAACTTGGCCTGGTTGATATATTTGTCAGCTATTGTAGGTTCGAGTGGCAAGCAGGTTACCAAGAATTAGCAACTGGTTTATTTCAGGCTGAACTTGAGTACAGTTTGTTCTGTCCTTCCTTAAGTCTCAGCTCACATAGTAAGCAAAGGCTCTTTGATCACTTTTGGAAAAGTGGTGTTGCCAGAGTTGGGGAAGATGGTGCACTTGGTTGGTCATCCTGGCTGGAAAAAGATGAGCAGAATAGGCAAAATACTATATCAGAGGATAGTGCTGCTGAGACTGAGGTTGGAGGCTGGAGTGGTTGGTTTGAACTTTCATCAAAACAGAATGTCCCAAGCAAAGATCCAGAAGCATCAGTGGAGCCTCCCATAGATAATGAAAAAACTGAACAGAACCTTGAATCTAAAGAGAACCTTGACACCGAAGAAATTCCTCCAGGAGATGACATTGAAGCTTTGCTGAAAAAGCTTGGGATTGACATAGATTCTGAGCCAAACAGTGAGGTTAAAGACACAGAAACTTGGAATAAATGGTCAAAGGAGGAGTTATTAAGGGACAGCGAACAATGGATGCCTATTCACGACGACTCTGGTTTGTATGGTTGACCTTTTTCTTCTTTTGTCATGGATGGTTTTACCTGCTAAATAGTTCTATTAGTCTGTCTTTTATGTACTTCCATTACTAATGATCCTTATTTGTATGAATAGGTGAAATTGGAAAGTCAGTATCCCTTCATTCTGATGATAATTTAGATGATGATCACAATGAACAACTTTCAAGAGTTATCTTGTTTGAAGATGTCAGTGACTATCTATTCTCATTGTCCTCAAAAGAGGCACATCTATCGTTGGTGTTTCAATTTATTGATTTCTTTGGAGGCAAGGTTTCTCAGTGGTTAGTTGCACACATGATAATGTCTTTTGTTATTATCAATTAAATCATGATCAAGAATTATGTTATTCTTTGACATCAAGCATTTACTTAAAGTTTAAAATATCGGTTTTACACAAAGAATCATTTTCTTTCTAGTTTCTTGTTACTGAATGACATTGTTTTTAGTTCTTGGATACTAAAGTTTTTAAATTCTTCTCTTTTTGATCTTGACCACTATTTTGTGTTTCGTGGTAGATGGTTTTCAACGTAGATAACAGATAGCATATGAGCCATAAGCAGACTTTGATATATATATACCACCAGAAGATGTCATGTAAATGGGAGATGGCCAAATGCTGTTCTTCATTTAGAGTTTACCATACATATCTTTTATGTATGTTGGATACCTTAGATGATATTAGAATGTCAAAATGAAACACGATCATCCACAGTTCACATGTTTTGTGAATCATGAAAATGTGAGGCCAGCATGAGTCACATAGAAAAGGGCAAGAGTGAGCATGAGAAATAGGGAGAAAAAAAGGAAAATTAAGAGGAAAACCTGGTTACAGTATGTACAGTGGGGTAAGAGAATAATTTCCATATGCCATGTAAAACAAGGGGGATTGTGTAATCGGAGTTCAAGAGTACTTTTTTATTTGGACCTCTCTCGTTAATTAACAATTTAAAATTGGATCAATCATAGTTACAAAATCTTACCTTCAGTGGATTCATGCTCTTTTCTAACTGAATTGTATGGCCACTGGGCTTCGGGCTTCCAGTTATAACATCCGTATAGTCTGCCATCACTAATTATTGGAGGCTGGATCAATAAATTTTAGCTGAATATTTGTAATTCGTTTGGTACTTTTGGTTATTATAAAGCAGTTCTAGTTGATATCTTAGGTAGCCTATGAAAACGAGTATTCGACTGAAGAACTATATATGGAATAGACATGTAAGACCATATATTGGTTGGACTTAAATGTTAGGGTTTGTTACATGATGCTCAAACACTGTATGTCCTTTGCAAATGTAATATGCAAAGTACATGTACAGCTAATCAAAATCTAATATGCTAAATCACCAAGTATAACCAATCTGGCCATGTAAGCCACACATGTAATTGGTATTGCCACACAAGGCAAGTAGCATGTCAACTAATATAACTAATGATTCCATATAGTAAAGTTTGGTCAATTCAGATAATTAGAAGCAAATTCAGGAATTAGGCTTGAATTTCAATAGAAATTGATATTTAAATTATAGATAGATATGAATTTGAATAGACCATGTGATGGAATTATTGTTAGGTCTGAAGTTGTTTGTAAAACCCTAGTTTAGGGAAGTTAGATTGTGCTTCCATCGATTAAAGACGCCGGCGCCGCTAAGCGCCGAGCGAGGCGAGGCCCGAGGCACCGGCACCTGCTTCACCTCTTCAAAAGAGGCGCCGCTGGCGCCGCCCGAGCCTGTTGCCGCACTTCGGCGAAGCGCCGTTGTCATCGCGACGTCTTATCGCTGCCGCCATTGCCGCTTCGCCTCTGTCGCTCATTGCCGGGCTGCGCTTCTCTCCAACTCGCCGTTGTCACTCGCCGCCGCCGCCGCTGCCGCCGCCGTTATCGCCGCCGCCGCCGCTGCTGCCGCGACGCCGCCCCAGGCGACGCTGCCGGGTGCACGCGCGAGGCCACGAAAAAAATTAAAAGTTAAAAAAATTATTGCAACGCCGAGCTGGGACGGACGCCGGTCCTTCGACGCCGCCGAAAGTCTTAAAACTAAAAATAATTTTTATTAAAAATTGATTTTTATTTAAAAATAAAAAATTCCGCTAAATGCGATGTGCCGTATTACGAAGTATTAACAATATATTAATGTGCGATAACAAAATTTTTTATTTATTAAATTAATAATATATTATGTTAATTTTAATACTACTAATTTTCTTAATTTAATAATATATTTTTATTTAAATAACTATATTTTTTAATTATATTATATAATTTTATATTTTAGCGCCTCGCTTCACTCAGGCTAGTGCTTGGGCGAGCGCCTAGCGCCTCGGGCGATTTTAGACCTTGGCGTCTTTTGGCGCCTAGCGCTTTTTAAATCATTGGCTTCCATGAAATTGTTCACAATTAAGATCATTAAAGAACAATTGAACCAAGAGTTAATTTAAATTGCACAATCTCAACATGAAATTTAAATTTATACCACAGTGAAAGTAAATAAAATAAAATAAAATAAACTGTCCATTCCAAAGGTGCTTATGTAATTCAATAAAAAAATTGGAAAAATTTAAAATTAGTGTACCAGAATTGTACCCAATTGGGTTATATTATGATTGATTCAAACCACAATTAGCTTAGGTATCACATGGAGATTGTTGGATCTTCCTTTGGTTGCAGCCCATTGGTTTTCTTAGACTAGGAGTGCATGGAATTTGGAACGGAATCGCTGTCCTGTATCTGGTTTCTAGTTGTATATTTGCTGGTTTTTATTGAGTTTAGATGTAAATCTAATTTGAAGATTTTATACAACACTAGCCAATTAGGTTCTTGGTGACTTATCCTGTGTAACTGTAGTTATTTACCAAATCAGTAAATTAAAAGATGTGATGAGGAACTAAGAATAAAGACGATAGATGCCTTACATTGCTTTGTGGGCCTTGCAGATAAGTTATTTATAAATGTAAGAAATAGATTCTTTACAGGGAAAACTATCTAAAGTTCAATATGAAAGGGGAGTGCCTTGAATACCCATATGGTTATTTAACTGGCTCTATCTCTCTATTCTTCTGTATCCATTTGAGCCAATCTCTCTCTCTCTCTCTCTATATATATATATATATATATATAAAATATGTGTGTGTGTAACAGGGTTTGCCTTTTCGGGTACCGGACTCGTTTTGGCAAATAGCTGGAACAATATGTATTGATCTATACCATGTATCGACACATGGTACATCGGTGTGTGTCGGTGGCTCGATGATGAAGAAAAAGAAAGAGAAATGGAAGGAGCAATAGAGGAACAAAGGAGGAAGGAGGAAGGAAGAGGGAAGAAGAGAAAGAAGTGGAGGAAGAAGGAAGAAGAAAGGAGGAAAAGAGCAACGACAGCAAGGCCATGCCATCTTATGCGATGGTGAAGCGATTGCGGTAGTAGCGGGTAGTGGCACCTTACATGACGGCGAAGTAGCAGAGGCGAAGCAGCAGCGGTGGCAGGGGCGAAGTGACGATGGTGAGGTAGTGGCACCTTACATGACGGCGAAGTAGCAGAGGCAAAGCGATGACGGCGAGGTGGTAGCATCTTATGCGAGAAGAGGGCTCGCGAATGCGAGCCCTAATGTCCTTTTTTTATGTTGATTTGGGCATGGGCCCCACCATTTCTTTGAATATTTTATTAATTTAACTGGATCGCTTGATATAGGGTGGTTTGCGTATCGGTTCCGTATTAAATTAGTATGTACCACCCGGGTGGTATATCGTGGCATGACAAACCCTGGTGTGTAATGGCTTACCTATTAGGTTGGGGGTTGTATGAAGTTTATGTTATTAAATAAAGAGAGGGGAGGAGTGATGAGGTCTGCAAAAGATGGTGAAAGATGTTTGAAGCCTTGTAACTTGTGCTATTTTCAATGTTTTATGTTGATTTAAAAGACCGGATACTTTTTACTTTTTCCCCCTGGTACCGCTCCTCTTCATTGCTTTAAACCTTGTTTCTTTATCCTGCTATCTATGCTTTCTCATTAGTGTGTCTTAATATAATGCTCTTTTCTTAGTTCTTTTACCTTCACCAGTATTAGTAGTCGAGGTACACCTTAATACCACATCATTGAGAAAATGGTTCCTTTTCGATTGACTTCTAAGATTTTCTCCCTTGGTTTTTTACAGTGTATACTCTTTGATTGAGGTTATTTTTCATGGTATCATATGGAAAATTAAGTTCCTAATGGTGTAGTACCATGCAAGGTCCATGATACCGTCTGTGTATCACGAGAGTTGCTCGATGCGATGCAGTCTGGGCGTCTGCAGCGGTACCGTTAGATCTTTATTACGATCGGTAGCGGTCGAAATCGACCGTTCTTGGTGTCTTGAGCGATAACGGATCGAAATCGGCCGTTACCGGTGTCTTGGCGGTAGCGTCGAAATTTCGACCGTTACCGCCCGATATATCTCCGTATCGACCCGTCACGGGAGATACTAAGCGTCGCCGGTAGAGGGCCGTCAGCGTCTGCGGTATCTGTCGGACGATGCGTCACGCCCGTCTGCGGCGGTACAATTTCAGCTGCATACCCTGGTACCATGTATCATTGCACGGTCATATTTGAGGGCCCCTTTAAATCTTCTCTCTGAAAAGTTCCATTTTTTTTCATTTTCTCCAGGGTTAGAATAATAAAAGGATATACGATAATGAATTATGTATTACTTTTGTTTCCTTTTGATTACGCTACTGCTCATGGAATGTTGCTATATTGTAATATTTGTTCTGCACTCAATACTGTTTCCCACTGCTTTTACATCTGGAAAAATTTTCTTGTGCCCTTTTGTGTGTTCTAATTGAAAGCAATTACAAGACTGTTTTGTCTCTTGCTTTTACAAGTTTTTTTCTCATTTTTTCTAATTGTTCATTCTCTGCCATAGCATTTGTTTCAATGGACATGTTTTTCTACCTTTTGTTAACTGTCCTTTTCTATTCAGGGTAAGTACAAATAAGTCAAGTTGGATTGAAAAGGTTCTCAGTTTAGAGACAGTGCCAAATATTATTTTAGATGACCTAAGGACTGTTTTCCAACTGGTAAACAAGACACAAGATCCTCGAAGCCATTTTGTGTTGGAACCCCTTTTAAGCCATGCAAGTATCTCATTGGGAACTAGTACCATGAAGTTCCTTCGAAATGCAATATTACTTTTTCTTGATATTTTTCCGCGAAATCACATGTTAGAAGAAGCCCTGCTTTTTGCCGAATGTTTGTTTGTGTCTGAAATGAAGTCTTCTAGTTGCTCAATTAACCCATCGCGAGTATTGGCCAAAAGCTTGTTAAAGAAAGATCGGCAGGTACTCTTAAATTCTTTACATTTATATATCTTTTCATTTACTAGAGTATATGTTTCTTCGAAGAATGTATGTGTATTTTCAGGCATTTATGATTCTAATTCGTTTTATACTGTATTTATTGGAGACAGATATCTGTTTTGTTTGTACATTATCTTTTTTCCTCAGTTTTGATGAACCATTCTTGTTCAAGAATATTTTGATTTAAAGCCAACTGATTTTATTTATTTATTTTACAAAATTGATTTGTGCATGTAGTAATTGTTACTTCTTCCAGAGCCAACACGTCTTAGGTTTACCTCTGCTAGCTTTGAAGGCGAGTTCCATGCTACAGTAAAGGTTATCCATATCATGATGTCTACCTATTCAACGTCAACCCAAATTGGAATTATTGCAATTATACTTTCTTTTCATAGTCTCAACTCCAAATTCTTCTTGTACTCCATTTTTGGGGATATTGTCAATCTCGAGTCTGAAGAGTAAAATATGATTCTTGGATTCGAGCTTGCTGTTTGACGAATATATAGAGATTTTCTTTGGTTATACTCTAACTTCAATATTTCATTTCTTGTAAAAAAGGATTTACTACTTTGTGGCGTGTATGCCCAAAGTGAAGCCACCTATGGGAACATTGACATGGCAAGGAAGATATTTGACATGGCATTATTGTCTACCAATGCACTGCCTATGGTAATTACTCAAATGTTCATTTACTTGGTAAACTAGATTTTTTTCTATATACTTAATTTTTCAGTATATCTGTTATACATCATTTCTGGAATCAAGTACTTGTAAATCTTAACTCATATCATATAATTAGGCATTTTTTATTTGTGCCCTATACATTTTGTCGGCCATGATTTTAAGCTAAGTGCCAAGCTTCATGCTTATTTTATTGTTTCATTTATCCATGTTTTAGTGATGTAGGTGTTGATGTGTGACTTTGCTTTTTATGCTTACCTAGTGCTGAACACAATAATCCAAGGTGGATTTGCTTGGCATTTACCCTAGATTTAGTCCGATCTTGTTAGTACTCAATAGCCTACATAGACTTATAGCCATGGTTATGGAAACTAAGACACCTTTAGAGTCTTCATTAAGAATGGAAAATGAAATGCCACTCGAATCCCTTTGGGTTGGCAATGAACTTAGATTCAAGTTTTAATCGAACTTTTTTTTTTATTTTAGTCTAGTTATTTTTTTCTTTCATTTGGAGTGATTTAGTACTTTAGGGGGGTTTTTAGAGGGTTTTTTGAAAGAAAATATAAATTTCTGTACGACAACAACTCCTCTGTTTCTATTTTTGTTTCTTAGATTGTTTAGAACTTCAAGTACAGTAAAAAAGGAAGACAATGAAAAAGAATGAAAGAAATCAATATTTAGGTTTCATTGAAGTTTTTAAATCCTATTGAAGATTTACCCCTAAGAGGAAGTCCCATAATAATAGAAGAGTCTACAAAGAAAAAGGTTTGTCAATCAAATATCTCACAGCAAGGAAGATTATTTTTTGAAACAAATATAAAAATGATCTTTTGCAATAAAAAGAAAGAATAAATGATTGATTTGCTTTATGTAATTTTGTAATTATATAATTTGTTTGTTTTGTTTGTTTTATTTCTTTATTTATGTTTAGGGATATATAAAGAGGGAGTGAGAGAGTATAACTAAATCATCAGCAACTCAGTGAATGAGTTATAGAAAGTTTTCACACAATGTGAGTGGTGTGAAGCCACAACCTTCTCCCAGTACAAGGTTGGAAGATTTGGAACAGTTGCAAAAACATTATCTATTTCATATTTTTCTTTTCCTGTCTCTCACTTATATTACTTAAATTCTACCATTGCATAAGACCTGAAGCCCCAAAATCTCTATTGTCCTAAATATTTTCCTGTCTCCCACTTAGCCGCACTTACATTACTTAAATTCTACCATTGCATAAAACCTGAAGCCCCAAAATCTCTATTGTCCTAAATATTTTCTTTTGTCCATGCTGTTTTATCAAACCCTATTCTGCTTGTTTGGAAGAAGTGGTTCAACCCCATGTTGAATTTACATTACTCGGAAAGGTTGACATCAATGTTTATCTATCTCCTCGAAATTAATGTATGTTAACATGTGAAGCCTTTATTTTCATTGTTGAATTGGTTTTTTTTATGAAACAAGAATGCTGGGGTTTGAAGTGTATACCCGCTTGTGCTTCATAGCAAAGCGTGTACTCGCCCAGTGCCTACCTTTTGCCCATCACCATTGGTTTGTCCAATCTCCTAGTATTTCTCTTCCTCCTCTCTAACTCCCATGCCGTATCAGTGTGTTGTATGTTGGCATGTTGGGACAAAGAAAGAGTTATCTCCTTCTCTCTTCACCTCCACCTCTCTGATTTCTCCTAGGTTTGAATGTGCTCTGAAACTAAAACTGCCTAACTCAACTGAAATCGAAATGGAAGAACACTCGACATAACATGGTCTTAGCATTGTGCGAGTTCGACTAAGGCTCTGTATTGATATTGGACAAAGATTTAAAATGTTAGTGCCAATAATGGATCTAGATTAAAATGGAGATTTAAACTAGATTTAAATGGATCTAGAATTTAAGCTAGGTGGTTGATGATCAAGACTAGATTCCGCAAAGTTCCAGGCTAGATCCAAATGGTTCAACCCTAGGTTAAGATAGATTTAAGCTAAATCTTCCATTTGGATTTAATCCAGATCCATGAGGATAAAGGCTTGGTCATCATGAATATAGTTTTAATCAATAATAATCGTATAGTTTTAATCAATAATAATCTGGTGATAAGTTAAGTACAAAAAGACCCAAAATTGAGTCTACATGTAAGAGATCTAACCTAATATGTACAAACGAACATTTGTCCTAACCTAATTACATGAAATTAACTTAGATATTAGGTTCAAAATTACCTTGATTTGGAGAGAAATTGGACCGGGTCTTGAGATTGAATCTTCTTTTTGTGGGAATCAACCTCCCTTAATTGTTTTAGAAGGAAATTAGAGAGATTTATGTGACTTTTGGGATAGTTTAGGAATAGAACGAGAAAGAAGGGAGTGTTTGAGAGAGAGACAGGGTGAAAGAAGGAGGGGGGGGGGGGGGTTGGTGGGGGGAGCAAATGAGTGGTTAAATAAAGCCAAAAGTATGCTACTCAATTTATATAAGCCAACCATGGGATGGCTATAGAATCAGTTTGACCCATGTTTGACTGCAGTTAGACACCTCCCTCAAAGGAGCTTGGATACTGGGGCTCAAATTGAGTTGAGGCATTTACTGGGAGGATATGGATGCATTTTGAAGGTTGTAGCTTGGACAGCAGACACACTGATATAGTCACGAGGGATGGCTGGGTCCCCCTAGTCCACTTAGGAGGGGTATGAGTCCTTGCTTGTGGTGCTTCATCACTACTGGGACTACGGATTCGCTGTCTGACAATAAAGTATCATTAACCATCTAGTATTTCGTTAGCGGATCAATCAGTGAACTCATTCTCTAATAAGCACCTGCATTGTATCATTAGTGTCCCCACACGAGCAGCTATGAGACCAGCTACCTCCATTATATGGACGGACATACAGTACATTAGTCTGTCCGATTATCTCGATGTCCCTCTCGAGTAACCTATGATCGAAATTATCTAGAGTCTGTGTTTAAAGGCGAATCAGTCTTATTATCATACTCTTATCATGATCCGATTTCCATTGTATAGATCCATGGACATCACAATAGATGCAATAGGCAATATAAAATGAGAAAAATGTCAAATAAATAATAAGCAAAAAGAATGCGTATGATGTCACACATGCCATCACTCACGCGATTGACTTGCAGGACACCTATGACTAGCAATTCTTACATTGCCTTATGGTCCCAACATTTCTGCATCCATTTTGTTGTTGTGCTTCCATCACTCTCTCTCTCTCTCTCTCTCTATATATATATATATATATATATATCCTACCTTTCGTTTTTGAGGAGCTAGGACACTTGCAAGCGAACTCGGTGGTGATGCTGTTTATGTGGGGGAATTCTATCTAATGTCCTCCAAAATACTATTGCTTATTTTGAGCAAGGACTCGATTTGAAGGAAACTCGTGGCAATAGGTCATTCCTATCCAAAATTCAGTTTGATAGTATTCCATATTAAGGTTCAATTCAATTACGAACATATCATATACAATAAAAATGGGGTAATCCTTTTTCCTTTCCTGGACCATTAAATAAGTTCATTATTTGACTTATATATAATCTATAATTGGCTAGTACCACTATTATAAAATGCTTCTATCTTTTGATGTCTGCCCACTATAGATGTGTATCAGGGATAGCATATGCTATGCAAATATTTTGACCATAATTATCTGGTTGTTGATTGTACTCAAGACTTCTTGTTTTGGAGGCATCTGCAGAAATACAATGCCTTTTCAAATCTAGCCTCATGTTTAACTGCTAAATAGTTGCAGGAGATTTTAGTTTGTCAATAACTTTCTATTGCTTATACTCACACACTTATTTTGTGCAAGTCTGTTCGAAGTTGTCTATATCAATTTTCGTAGCCATTAATTGCTAATATATTGAAAAAGATATTTTGCTTTTATAGTTTCTTGGAGCTCAAAAAATGGTTTTTGGTAAAGATGCAATTATCACCATATAACTTATTACTAAGGCTGTGCAGCTAACTGAACTTTTGACAAACTCAATATCTATTTCTCTAATATTTTGTGATTGAAACCTATGTATCAGGATCTTCGTGAAAATGTTCCACTTCTATACTTATGGTATGCTGATATGGAAATAGCACTATCCACTTCTAGCAGCAACACTGAGTTGTTCTCGCAGCATGCAATTCACATTTTGTCTTGCTTGGGAGCAAATGTGAAGTATACTCCTTATAATTGTCAACCATCGCCTCTGCAGATCCTGAGAGCACGTCAAGGATTCAAAGAACAAATTAGGAGCTTGCGAAATTTATGGGCTCGTGGTTCTATAGGGGAACATTCTATTGCTTTTGTCTGTGCAGCTTGTTTGTTCGAGCAATTAACCAATGATTATTGTACTGGTATTCAAGTTATAGAGGAAGCCTTCTCAATGGTACTTCCAGGTCATTCATCTGCTCTTCTCCTCTGTTCCTTTATTCGAGTTCATCTCTCTCTTTCAATTAATGGTACTTCATCTAGTATGCATGGGTACTTGTTATGACATAATTTTCTTTTTATCTCATGCTAACTTGATGTCAAATAAAATGCTATATTTAATTATTCCAATGCTTGTCCAAAGGAACAAATTTGACAAATGGAAATAAGTATTGCAAATAGATGGACCAATTTTCGGATTTATAGAGCATTATATTACTGTGCTCTTTTGATTATGTACCCCTGTTGCTGCTAGGCTATTTCCTTTATGCATGGTCTTGGCCTATGGTGACCAAGTTGCCTATCCAAAATGAGTGTCATGCTATTCAAGAACATTTTGACAGGATATTTGTGTCCTACCAAGTGTCTTCTTTGAGGAAATCTGTGAGCGAGAATAGCAAAAAGAGGGCAAAAAAATAGGTAGACTGGTAGAGGGGGGAGAAAGAGGTAGTTCTTGGACTCGAGGATTACATAGTCCACCTATTTACAGATTTTCCTCACCTGTTCCAGCATATAATTTACTTCATATAGGATAATACAAGCAATGATGAATCTCTTCTTGGATCCTAGTTAGACAAGGAACAGGGAGATGTCAGGTTGTTGCCTGTCCAATCTTATTTATGAACCAGCACAGCAGCACTTATTTAAGCCTCCAATGAGTTCTAATCTTCTAAGAGGCTCTATTGCAAGTTTGTCTTTGTGCGATTTGGAGTCACTCCTGTCAATCCAGTTGAGCTTGGGTTGAGTTATGACCAGTCGAGTGCATAAATGTCAGTCTGTAGTCGGATAATTACTAGAAATTGATTTTGTTGATCCATTAAACCTTGTCCAGACATGGTTATACTTGGTAGTGAGCTTATTAAAATGCTGATGTAAGCTTCCAAGGGGTCTTAAGCCAATGGAATGGCATATTGGCCCGTGTAGGCTGCCTATGATAGGGTCATCTAATATTCTGAACTCTAATTGTGAAGGGCTGTTTTGGCCCATCTTGATCCTGGGCTGGTCCAAATAAGACCTGAATGTGGTCTTTTGACTCTTCTCTCACAGGTAACAGAGTTGAGGAAGGATGCTGGAAATCAGCATTCTAGTACGTTTCTTGGCCTTTTCTTGGGATTATATGTGCTCTTGCTCCCTTGTTCTTATCGAATCGTGCAATAACTTTTTGGCATTTCCCAAAGAAAGTCTTGTGCCTCTCAGGTTTTCTTTTGTCTCAACTTGTATTAAAATCCGTTGTCAAGAACCCAAGATAATGGCAAATCCAACAAATAAAAATGCATAAGCCTACCACTAATAAGAAATCCAGGTAGGGTCAATGTACACAGCCTTAACTTTAAATATAGAGAGGCTGTTTTCATGAAGTTGCAAAGGAGCAACGTTACGTTGTACCATGGCAAAATTGAGACTCTGCATGAGCTTAGCTTTGTTTGAAGCTCAACCTTCCTGAGGTGAGCTTTAGATGCACCTTGTGAGCCTTTTGAAGGTGTCCATGCTCCTTAGCATGTATACATATATTTTTCACTAACATGGTCTACTATTAAGTGAGGGTCATGTCATTTATTTCTTTGATCTTATTTATTTGCTAAATAAGTCGAGGTCTCTTCAGTTTGAGAAAGGAAACATGATCAACTAGTATAGAGTAGGTAATCAGGTGAAAGGTGTGATTTTAAGGTCTCTGCATATTCTGTTTGTCTTTGTCATTATTCAGTTTTGATTCTTTTTGATCTTATGGGTGCTCGTGTGTTGTTTATGTTTTTCATTATTCAGCTTCGATTCTTTTTCGTTTATTCATTTACTTCCTCTCTATGGGTTCTCGTATGTTGTTTGTCTTTATCATTATTCTGATTTTTTTCCTTTTGTTTTATTTGTTTACTTCCTCTCTTATGGGTGCTCGTTTGTTGTTTGTCTTCTCCATTTCTTTTTTAACCTTTTTTTAATTTTCCAGCTACCATGGGTAGTTACACTAATTAGAATTAGCCACAGTTTATTGTAATTATTTAGACATTTCTGAATGATAACTACATCTTAGTTTATGCTTATATTCCAATTTTATTTATCCTGAGTTCTCTAATTAAATGTGCCTTACTTTATAGTAATGGTCTGAGTTCAAGAAGGTCGTGATATGAATCTTAACTTGCATCAAGTTATGGTTCGGCTGAATATAGTCCGACCACCGACAGCTGCATGGACCAGCACAAACTGGGTGCTCGGGTCCCGTTCTATTTATATATAGTATTCTTTTTTCCTTTGACTCGGGTTTGGGTTGTGACTCCTCATGCTTGCGAGATCTTAATCCACCACTCATATGCCATCTCTTCCTCTGCTGCCTCCTGTTCTTTTTCCTCTTCCTAGATCCTCTTCTTCCTCCTCATCCTTCTTCTTCTACCTCTTCATTCTTCCTTGTCTTCCTTCGTCTCCTCTTTTTCTCCCATTCTTGCAAGATCTTAATCCGCCAACCATGCAAGATCTTAATCCGCCATCCATACTCCTTTGCCGCATCTTCTTCTTCTTCCGCTTCCTTCTCCTCTTCTTCCTTCTTCTTATTCCTCTTCCTCTTCATTCTTCCTCGCCTTCCTTCCTCTCTTCTTTTTGTCCCCTTCTCTCCCTCCCCCAATGATATCATGGTATGTTCGTATCGTGTGTGTGCCGAAACGAACAGGGTTAATGTATCATGTGTTAGTATGCTGAAACGGATTGGGTTCATACCGGTTTGGCCATGGACCAACATGGGTCCAATAACTGAAACTGCAATCCTTGGCATAAAGGTTTTAAATACTCGTTTAATAGTTCTGACAACCTGTTAGACTAGCATGATACCTGATATCATTGAAGAAAATAAAATAACAATTTATTGAATGTTACTAAGTTGTTTGTTTATTGTGGGTACCTAGTTGAACCAATAAATAGTGTTTGGCACTAGTTTTGATAGATATTAAAATTCCTAACATGCATGTAAAATGTAACTCAGAGAACTAGAATGAAAAGCTAGCATTCTTTCATGGAGCTTTCACATACGAAGTGTTTATCGTAGCATCCATTCTTTTAAAAAAATCAAGACATAGAATATGCACTTTAATTTAGTTTCTTTCTACTTTCTATTGCTATAGATGGGTTAGTCTTGGTTATGACTACATTTAAGATTTTACAGTTGTGACTCTTGTTGGGAATTCAGTTCTGCATTATCTAAGGATTAGAGGGAATTTTTTTAGCTATGCAAATTGTTCCATCTTTTATTTTTAGATAATCTGAACTGAATCTTTTTCAGAGCGAAGAAGTCAGGACCTGCAACTTGAATCCTTGTGGGTCTATTACATTAAGGTGCTTGAGAGACATCTAAAACAGTTCAAGTTCTCGAGGATATGGAAAACCACATTACAAGGGTATCAAATATATCCTTATAATCCAAAATCATTTAGAGCCATGTTACAAGTGAACTACCATTATAGTGTGTCAAGCAAAGTGCGACATTTATTTGATGAATGCTGTCAAAGGTAAGGCTTCATCTCAAACAACCTTTAGTTTCTTGATCTTTTGTTTGAATTTAATTGAACAGTGTAGTAATGATGTTTTCTTTTGAACAGTTGAATATTTTATCATTTGTCCTTGAATTGTATATCTATCAACATTTGAGTTGAACTTTTTGACTCAGTTTATCGTAATAAGACTGGAGAATAATTAAGTTTATTTACGTTGTACTTTAACTTGATCTATTGTTTTCTGTCACTCGAGCTCTTTCTTTGAAATCTTTGTGCTTGTGTGCAAGGATTTAACTTTTGGCTAAGAATTAACATAGGCAACCTACTGGATCAATACAATATCGATATGGTGGGCAGCATGCTGACCTATACTGCCATGCCCAAGGCCATTGAATAAGGTAATAAAATAGTAAAAATGAATGAATGATACCAGTACTTAGTTGGACTGGTAAAAACTGGTTTGTCAACCTGTACAAATGAGATTTAGGACCTTTTTTTTTTCATGTTGGATAGCATTTACGTGGATTCAGTCTCCAGAAAAGTGACACCATTGTGGCATTTGTGTTTTGTGTGCAGTGGACTTTGATGCATTCTTCATGATCTCTTAGTGACTGGCCCCCGAGCACCTTGAACTGATTTGATTGGGCAACTTCGCATGTTTGCTGCCTACGCAGGTGCCTGAGCCTACAAACTGGGCGGTCTAGGTTCTCGCAGGCAATAAATATTGTAATCGTGATTCGGAATGTAGGATCTTCTGATTCTATGACCTAGATGGAAGTGGGTCAGTCAATTCGGTTTAATTGAATCCTAGCTGGGACTTGCGAGTTGATTCAATTATATAGGTTTAAAAGATGAGAAAAAGAAAACATTGATCTGTTCTAACTGACTGACCTGCTGTTAACCTAGCAAAGAAACCTTGCTGCCTCATCTTGTCATGCTGCCACATTTCAGCATCTTGCTTGGCCGCCTCACCTTATATTGTCTTGCCTCACTTCCTCACCACCCCAACTCATTGTCTTGCCTTGCTGCCTCTCTGCCTCACCTTGTTGGCTCGCTGCGCCATCTTGCCACCTAACTGCCTTGTTGCTGTGCTTTATGGTAGCTCCTCTTCTCCCCTCCCTCCTCTCTATTAATAACCCTCTGTCTCTCTATGATAGGACCCCTTCTCAAATCTGACATTGCACTTTATTGAAGGAGACAAACAACTTACAGCTACTTGCTATTATATGACTGTTATTATTGGACAGATACGATGTAGGAAAATGATTAATCACTTTAAGAATGATTAATTAAATTGATTAATCATCTGTTCCATTATTGTATAACTAGATAGGAGAATCTATTCTATTCTTCTTCTTACAGCAGTATCTAAAAATGCATTATTATTGCATAACTGAAAACTGTTCCATATTTTTTATAATTTTTATATTGGTGAGCACCTAGTTTTGCTCGGGTGAGTGCCAAAACGAGCACCTAACACCTCAAGCATTTTGGAATGCTTGTGCCTTTTGGTGTCCAATGCCTTTGACAATATTCTGAAAAGGGAATATGGATGCTTAACAAAACAATTTTTTTTTTTGGAGATGAACTTTGGTAGTAATAAGTAGTGAGGTCATCTGACGCTCACTTAGGTGCCTAGGTGAGGCAAGGCATGAGAGACTGGCAGCTGGTCTGTGTTGGCGATTGTGCTTGGGTGATGCTTATGTTGGTCTTGCGCATTATGTCACGGACTTAGCTAGTTATGCCTAAGTCGTATAACATCTTTACGTGTCTGTCTGTAAAGGGTTAGCCTCCTCATAACTTTTCAGGATCCCTAAGGATCTGCAAAAGAAAAAAATGAGTTAGTGGAAGCATTAAACTCAGGATCCCATGAGCAAACATTTTAGTAAATACTTGATAGGTAGTGCAAAATACAAAGATGAACTTTGCAAGCTTTGAACGATTATGCAATAAAGGAACCAAGGTAGCTCATCGCGCCCAAAAGTCCCCACGAACAAGTTCTCATGTCTTGTAAGTGTAACAACTCGATTAGTCTCATATTGGAAGTAGGCTAAAACTAAAATTAACTTATAAGTTTGATTGGTGAACTACTGTTAACTTTAGCTTGAGTATTTTGACTAATGGTTTGGGCCTCAACAAAGTTAATAGACTAGTTATCATATCAAGTCGGGTTGTAACAATTGGTATTAAGGCTGAGTTAGTATTAGGGCATGATGAGGAGCTCGAGTAGGAAAGGACTACCAATGGAGAGGGCCAGAGAGCACGTCACAATGTGGAGCCACCATTGGGCTAAGCTTTATATGCATCATGCTAGGGCTTAATATGGGCTATGTTGAGCCTTGATGAGGACGTCAAGCCCCCCTTAAGTAGGAGAGATTGTAATACACAGATTAGTCCCATATTGAAAGCGGGTTATAACTAAGATTGACTTATAAGGGCTTGATGATTGAACTACTGTTAATTTCAGCTTAAGCATTTTAGCTAGTGGTTTAATCTCAACAAAATTAACGGATCAGATATACCATTAGGTCAGGTTTTAACACTAAGGTTGATTGTTTGGGTCAAACTTGACCTGATTTGGATCGATATTATATGTACCATCCGAAACAGGTTGGTCCGCATACTGGTCAGCAGGCAGACCAGTACATACCATTTCAAGTGTACATCAAACATTGTTTATATGTAAGTTTAACATGCTGTTATACTAGATATTATTATTTTACAAGATTTTCGGTTGGAAATGGAATTTCTAGTACAGGTCCGGTATGGGTGTACCATTTGATTTACCTTCGTCCATGCACCAATAATCTACTAGACTGGTAAATATCGCTTGTCCCGAACCATGCCGGACAGACTGGTAAATGTCACTTGGAGATCCTGAAAGTTGGTATCATGTTATGCACTTGTTGCACATGGAGCGACCATAAAAGGGCCACTCTCAGTGGGCACCAGAAAGCATTTCATAGCTGTAAACTAAAGTGTCTATTATTGTGACAAAAAAGTTCCAATGCTGGATGTTGATGTCAAGTAGCTGTAGGTCCTATATGCTTAGGTAGATAATGATTGGAATGATCTTGCTTTCTTGCTTGTTTTTGCTTTGTTGCCCCGCAAAAAATTCTTCAATTTGTAATTATATCACATCATTCCAATGGGTGCTGAAAGTTGCCTTCTAATCATATCTTGCTTGCCAATTTCCCCAGATATCCATCTGTCATTATGTTTCTTTTCGCATTATCCTTTGAAATTGGTGGAGCTGGTTCTGAACACAGGATTCATAGTCTGTTTGAGAAAGCACTAGCTAATGATAAGTTGCAGAAGTCTGTGTTACTGTGGCGCTGCTACCTTGAATATGAAGCAAATATATCACATAACCCATCAGCAGCAAGAAGAATTTTTTTTAGAGCTATTCATGCATGTCCATGGTATGAACTCTGCATTCATAAATTAAATTTTGTTAACTTATTTTCTGCTCTTTATTATACTCTCCTGTTCCTAATTTGGAACCTAATCCAGTGTTCATTGAAGTGCTAATGGGAGCCTACTTACTGTGTTTTTATCAGATACTCTCATTTTTTATGTCCTTACTGCTTAGTATATAATAATTATTTTCCAAATAGTTCTTTCGTTGATTAGAAAATGCTGTTTTGCGAATTTTTCCCATTGAAGAACTTCCACATTTTCTGATTTCTTCTATCTGGATGAATCTGTGGTTGAACTTTTATTGATTGTTTGTTGACCTTGTACCATCTCTCTATATATATATTTTTTGCAAGGCTTTCAAGGGGTTAACAGAGCAAAAGGGGTTAACAAAAGCCTTTTACTCTGTTATCCCAGAAATAATCAACAACAAAAGCCTATTTAGTACCTTGACTTTCATTTGGTTGGTCTGGTTAGTTAAAACTTAAAACCATTGCCTTTTTGTCAGCAATTGATTGGAAAGTTAGAGCACGAGTAACAACACTACTTCTATTTGTATGATTATATGTATGGCTTCTTGTTACCTCTCTAGTATTGCCAAAAGGTTGAAGAGAACCTGCATCCATCGCTTTTAATCTGTGAATACTTTGATGTCCACTGACACATTCATAGTCTGTGTTCAACTCTGGAAACTTCTGCATTCTTTTTTCGGCATACTAGAATATAGAAATTCTTCGTTCCTGCACAGAGCACAGTGGCACTCCATTTAAGACTTTCAAGTCATACAGAAGCTTTCATGCATCATGGATCATCTATGTTTTATCAATATCGTGGTAATTCTTGCAGTGCTTGTTTTTCCTGTTCTCTTGGATCTACCCTTGGATGAGTAGGAATAAGCTATTGAATTTCTTGTGACCTTCTTAGTTCCATTGAAATATAATCAATTATGACTGTTTAATTAGTTTATTTATTTATATTTTGCATCGATCTGATTCTGTTGCTGTTTCTTAGTCAGAGGAGGTACATTCATGAGTGGTGAAGTTGTATATAGGTGTTGCCACTGTTAATCCACTCTCTCTTCTTTCCAGGTCAAAACGGTTATGGCTTGATGGATTTCAGAAATTAAGCTCTATTTTGTCTGCAAAAGAGCTATCAGATCTCCAGGAAGTCATGCGCGACAAGGAGTTGAATCTTAGAACTGACATCTATGAGATCCTCCTGCAGGATGAGGTGCCAGCATAATGATAGATCATGTTTCACATTCTGTGGTTCCAATATGCTTTGCATTGTCTACTACTGCTGATTGTTCATATTTCTGGGATAACAGAGTAAAAGGCTTTTGTCATTGATTATGAGATCCTCTTGCAGGATGAGGTGCCAGCATAATGATAGATCATATTTCACGTTCTTTGGTTCCAATATGCTTGCGTTGACTACTACTGCTGATTGTTCATATTCTGGGATAACAGAGTAAAAGGCTGATTATTCAAATTCTCTGATAACAGACAAGATGATGATACAATGTTTTGTTGTTGTTGATTATGGGATCCTCCTGCAGGATGAGGTGCCAGCATAATGATAGATCATATTTCACGGTCTGTGGTTCCAATATGCTTGCATTGTCGTCGACTGCTTATTGTTCATATTCTGGGATAACAATTTGCTGTTGATTATTCAAATTCTTGGATAACAGACAAGATATGATGATACTATGGTCTGCGTTGATACCATTTGTGTAGGTTTGCTTCTGGGGCATAAACCTTTGTCCTTAAAGGAGTTTGCATTTCATCGTCCGACTCGTATTAGCTACCAGGTCCAGATTTATATCCGTGTTGTGTTGTAGAAATTATTCGGCTGCAGTCTTTTGAACGGGAGCAGAGAACAATGCTATGTGGTTGTCAGCTGCAGTGATGAGAATCCAACGGGTTCGTGGTGATACAAAGAGTACTTACAATCTGTGTATCGAGGCATTTGTGACATTTGGCTCCTTTTCGATGTGAAACAAATAAATGGACGTCACGCTATGTATAAGCCATTGCTAACAGCAAGCATGCCGGTTGTGTGTACTCTTCTTCTTCTGCCACAGGAAGGGGATTGACGAGTAGCAAGTTTCAGAAGCGTCACTTGGGTTGCACTTTGAGAGAGGTTTTGACTAAAACATCTCATTGACTAGAATTTTTTTTTTTTTATTTGTTACTTTGACCTGGTTTGATTAATTACTAAAAAAATGAAATTATAAATTAGTGTTTTAATTTTCTTGCCAAGAGGTGAAAATTATTAGATTCATTTAAAGCCTTGTTGATTGCTTTGAAGGTGTTGATTTCATTTTTTGTTCATAATTATTCTCCTTTATTTTGACTAAAACATCTCATTGACTAGATTTTTTTTTCTTTAATTTGTTACTTTGACCTGGTTTGATTAATTGCTAAACAATGAAATTATAAATTATTGTTTTAATTTTCTTGTCAAGAGGTGAAAATTATTAGGTTTATTTAAAGCCTTGTTGATTGCTTGTAGGGTGTCAATTTCATTTTTTAATTCTCCTTTATTTTGACTAAAACATCTCATCGACTAGATTTTTTTTTTATTATTTGTTACTTTGACCTGGTTTGATTAATTACTAAAAAAATGAAATTATAAATTAGTGTTTTAATTTTCTTGCCAAGAGGTGAAAATTATTAGATTCATTTAAAGCCTTGTTGATTGCTTTGAAGGTGTTAATTTCATTTTTTGTTCATAATTATTCTCCTTTATTTTGACTAAAACATCTCATTGACTAGATTGTTTTTCTTTAATTTGTTACTTTGACCTGGTTTGATTAATTGCCAAACAATGAAATTATAAATTATTGTTTTAATTTTCTTGTCAAGAGGTGAAAATTATTAGGTTTATTTAAAGCCTTGTTGATTGCTTGTAAGGTGTCAATTTCATTTTTTAATTCTCCTTTATTTTGACTAAAACATCTCATTGACTAGATTTTTTTTTTATTTGTTACTTTGACCTGGTTTGATTAATTACTAAAAAAAATGAAATTATAAATTAGTGTTTTAATTTTCTTGCCAAGAGGTGAAAATATTATTAGATTTATTTAAAGTCTTGTTGATTGCTTTTAAGGTGTTGATTTCATTTTTTTTTATTCTCCTTTATTTTGAGTAAAACATCTCATTGACTTGATATATATTTATTTTTTTACTTTGACCTGGTTTGATTAATTACTAAAGAATGAAATTATAAATTAGTGTTTTAATTTTTCTTGCCAAGAGGTGAAAATTATTAGATTTATTTAAAGTCTTGTTGATTGCTTTTAAGGTGTTAATTTCATTTTTTATTCATAATTATTCTCCTTTATTTTGACTAAATTGCTCTTTTGATCTGATAGATTTACATTATTAGTCAAGACCTAATTTAGGGAAAGAAAATGGTAGATTTGTTACATAAGTTTCCTTATATGTGGAGACATAATCGAAGGCGGCTGCAATCATACATCTCTTCTCCTTCCCTCGATCGCTTAGCGAACGAGTCACTCCGCCCCGACATCATCCTATTTCACCTAAATTTATAGAGTTTGTGCAAAGACTGTGGGCAGGACTAAGATCGATTGACTTATATAGGTCTGATGAGTATATCATTAATAATTTTTATTTAAACATTTTGAGAGATAGGTGAGACCAAGAACACAAAGAAATGTGCCATTCATGGATGTTTGAATTTTAAATTAGTTTGATACCTCATCGAATTCAAAAGTTAGTCATTAGATATTATTATATTCATTTAAATTTGATTTTTAATTTGTTTCTGTTAGATAAATTATTATATGTTTCACTTTAATTATGATTTTTACGTCGTTGAATGTTCGCAACATGGCATGCTTCCTTCCGTAATGTGCTATATATTAATTTGTTGTGCATTATTATTATTTGTCATAAATATATAACAAGTGACTACGAAGATGAGCGGGTAAATGTTATATATGCATTTATATATTTTCAAGTTAGTTTTTATTAATTCAACTATAAAAACTTGAAGTCCACAAAAGGACGCATAGATGATGTATGGTAAAAGCCTAAGGATGTTCTCTATATGATTTTTTGATAATTATTCCTATTTTGAAAAAATATTGATGATATGAATGAATGATAATATGAAACATATAATATATATATATATGTATACTATGAAGAGAAAAATTAATGAATGAGGTAATATGTAATTTATCCCTATGCAATTGAAGAGTTGAAAGCTCCACAAAGTTTATGCAAATTAAGGTTGGGAGAGAAAAAAAAAAAAAATGGTGAAGTGTGGCATCGTTCACCTTCCATGATCTTGAGCTGAGTTTACTAAGAAAATCTTGACTTTTTAGTCAATGAGCACACAAGGTTAATTACAAATTATCCTTTGTAATTAGTTATCTTTAGTATTTCAATCCCTATAGTTTCAAAAATTATATTGGGATCTTTATACAAGATTAAAAAGATAATTTTATAGTGTTAAAAATTAAAAAAAAATTGTTAGAGCAATGAAATTAAATGTTTCACTTTCATAAATACAGATATTTCAATATAATTTTTTAAAATATAAGTATCCTAACATGCAATTAGCTCTTGCCAACCCTATATATATATATATATATAGCCCTTAATATTGGATACATCTTATCTTGATCATCATATGGTTCAAATTAATTTCTCATGTATCTCCTCAGGAAAGATTACATTACCGGTGACTCCCATGCAATTTGAATTCTTATAGGAGGGGGGAACTATTGGAGGCAAAGCGCACATCTATCACAATAAAATCGTCAAGAGCAGCTATGACAATGAAATCGTTAATATTAAGTTCTAAAAACAAAATGCTACAGCTTGCACCTTTAATCAACACTAATTGGTGGCAAAAGACATTGAGGAAGAAACAAAAAAAAAAAAAAATGCAATTACCAAGAAGCACAAAAGAGGACCAACACCGATACTAAGGCGTACCAAGGTGTACCACCAACCGATACTGTCCTAGATTTCGACCGTTATCGATCGGTACATCCTAACGTGATAGATGAAAGTATTTTTAAGATTTTAGAATGTGCCCTAATATACGTACCGTACCAAGCAAAGCTTGATATGCCATTACGGATCCCATTATGGATCAGTATTCATAACCCTAGCATTAATAGCTAATTCTAGAATTACTCCTTATTGGGGCTACTGTAATCCCCTAACTCGGCACCTATTTGTGGTGCAGCAGCCCATCGGAGCACTGATCGAAAGTGGGCTACTCTTCGGCTCCCACCTCCTCTCTAGCCCAAACAGGTCCATAGCATAGTCTATATCTAATAGAAAGTGTTGGCGGCTTATAAGAAGACGGAGCAGTTCTAAAAACAAAATGCTATAGCTTGCACCTTAATCAACACTAATTGGTGGCAAAAGACACCGAGGAAGAAACAAAAAAAAACAAAAAAAAAATGCAATTACCAAGAAGCGCAAAAAAGAGGACCAACACTGGTACTAGTCTTTTGCTAATTATGCAACAAGTCATCCAAGACACAGGGCTATGTGAGCTCAACTAATTCAAATGGCATGACTAGAATAATAACAGAACAAATGATGCTGTGAACAGTTATGCAAACCCGGTATTCCACATATTCCCTCTTTGCATTTTGATATCGAGTAGTCTAAAAAAATGTAAGGTAGCAACCAACTAAGAATCTACGACTTTAGGTGATGGAACGGGTGCTGCATCGGGGGGGTGGTTTGTTTGTTTGTTACTCGAAAATTTTTTCCCCCGTGGCGAATACTAAAAATATGAGCGAACTAATTATGCAGAGATAACCTGGAATAAAGAACACGCTTCTCCAGCTTTCGGAGCTTGAAAGATCCACGTCGTCGGTCCTTGCTGCCTCTAGAATCCTTCCTGTGAGTCCGACGCCGACGATGCCGGCCAAGGTCCCAGCGGTGTTGGAAATTCCCATGACGATCCCTGCGTATCTTGGAGCCACGTCCATGTGGTTTACGGCAAATCCAGCCCTCCCGAGGGCCAAGAAACCAAGAGAAACCGAAGAGCAGAGCACGGTTCCTTTGGAATTCCTGAACGATGGAAGGGCCATCAGAGCAACGGCGGCAACGATAAAACCTACGGTGTTGAGAAGTTTCCGTGTCTTGGTCACCGAAAAGATCCTTCTCGTGATCAAATAATCAGCCAACACTCCACCGATGTTTGAAAATATGAACATGTTTAGATAAGGCATCATTTTGGAGGATCCCATCTCCTGGAGACTCAGCCGAAGGCCCAGTTCGAAGTATGTCGGCAACCAGTTCATAAGAACGTAGAGCGCATAGTGGAAAGTGAAGTTGTTGACCACAATTGCCCAGACCGGCAAACTGAATACCATTCTCTTCCATGGGATTTTACCGACCGACCGTATGCTTCCGGCGCTCGGGATTCTCTTCTCTTTGAGAGTTGAAACTGGCAACATGGAATCTCCAAAACCGGCAGCGATGGCCTTCGGATGCTCGGAACGGTGCGGGTCTCTGGCAAACCTGAACCACATTACGGACCATGTGACACCCAAGGATGCTTCGACCAGAAAAACCGACTGGGCCCCAGCGTATTTCACCAAACTGGGTAGCAGGAGCATACCGCCGGCTGCTCCGAGGTACATCCCTGAAGTGGTAAGAGACACGGAACGAGAGCGCTCGTGCGGAGGGACCCATTGTGCCAGAATTGTGTGGATGGACGGAAATATAAAACCTTGCGCCACCCCTACGAGCAAGCGGGAGAGCACCATTATGTACATTCTGTTTGCATCTAGTGGGACCAGAGCACATGTCAGTGACCACAACACGAACGAAAGAAGCAGAACACGTCTTCCTCCGATGTACTGCGCAGCCCAACCTCCAGGCACCTGCGACACAACGTATCCGTAATAGAATGTCGAAAGTATCAGGCCCTTGCTTGATTGATTCACACCGATTGCATCTGCAGCCGCCGTATAAGCAATTGAGAATCCGATGCGCTCGATGTAGCATACACTTGTGCAGATGAAGGTCAATAAAATAATAGCATACCGCTTTGGAACTCTCATTTCATCAATTTTTCCGGTTGGTCCTTGCAAATAATGTGCCAGTGTCCCAATCGTTGTCCCGGTGTTGCATTACTCTTCAATAGAATTATCCCTACACGATTCCGTTGTTCTGTGTTTTTCTAGCATAAAGGCATCTTGAAGCAGAAGCTATGGTTCTCGAAGCAACTTCCATAAAAGAAATCTAAGAATCCAAAACTGGTCACACAACTGAATATAATTGTAGTCAAAAGATGACGATCGGTACCTGGATGCCTGATTCAGCACACGAAAAGAATACTTTTAGTCTACACAAAAGGATTCTCAAAATTGCATGTTAGATAACGTTGACAATTCAATGAAAGAAAATTGTTTGTTAAAATTTCCTATGGTCAGCAATATGATACAATTTCATTAGCTCAAGGGATGAGTATGTCGGATGTGATTTTACCAAGTGTAACCAAGAGGCAATAGAAAATTGGACAACTAATAATTAAAGAATATAACAACATAAGTGTCAAATAGCAAAGAAATAGTTGCTCTACAACTTTCCAAATGAAAATATCAAAAATCAATGTTTATCTGACAGCAGTGGGAAGAGAGGATTGTGTGTTAGCGAACATAATATTATTCTCTTCAAGCATGTAGTCCCGTGAAGAACTTCACAAAGTATATTCAGCTAATTCAGTCACTGTCTCAATACTTGATGTTATCGTCGTAACCATTCAAAATTATAAGCACAGAACCAAGCAACCGGAAAACTAACAGTAGAGGTTTAACAAAATCAATTTACTACTGAACGAATATGAATCTTAATTAGGCCTCTGATCCAATTCTAAGTAGATAAAGTTGCAATTTTGTGATATTTAATTTCCAAGGAAAACAACACAAAAGGAGGGCTCACAGTCCCAGATTATTGAGTAAAGCTATTTAAACAAAGAAAACTCCCGGTTGACAATCATTTATTTTATCTTCAGGACATGTTCCCTGACAGTGTTAAACATATTTGATAAAAACTTAAGCTTTGACGGTCGTAAAGGAGACAATGGATCATAATGGAGCATTTAAAACACAACGATACCAAACAGAGGGCATATATGATGATGCTTCAAAGTCGTAGTCTGAAGAGTGTTAGATAACTTTGGTGTTCTTTTATAAAGTTTTATGCTATTCAAAGATATTTTAGGCTCAGGTACTGTTCATGACATTTGTCATGCAACTGAATCGTGAATGAGAAAGAACTAACTTCATTAAGAAAAGTACAGATTGCAAAAAATCTGATCAGACTAACCTAGATAAGGAAGTCCATTTTCTGGCAACATACCCAAAATCCCGAACAGGAGCAGAGATAAGAGTGTTTAGATTAGAGTTTTCCCACTGAGAAAGAAAAGTATCAATTGATTGTCTACTTGGAAGCTAGATTCCTCTTATGGAAGGGTTTCTCACACTTTAACTTCACTTTGGTGCATCTTTACTCCTTAATCTCTCTGGATATAAATAAATGTGCATGATTCTATTCTTCCCGTTTTTTCAATTTTTTGAGAAGGGACATTAGACACAGGATGCAAGCCTCAAATCATCCTTGACTAAAAGTAGGATACAAGTCTCATTCAATCACAGAAGTCCACCAAGGGGCATCATCCACCATAATGGTGACAAATGTGCAACTTGTGCAAGAGATGAGGATTGAACTTCCAATCCCACACTAAGGCGATAGAATTAACTAGCAGGAAAGATGTCTAGTGTAACTCCCATTCCCTCCATATTACTGTTCATGGCAGAATCTCTCCATTTTTTTACATCCTATCGAACTTTGTCCAATGTATCTGAGAACATATATGTCGTTTAAATAAGTTAATTCAACCTTCACTCAACTAATTACCCGTAAATTACTCTAGAAAACTTCATACAATGATTGGTGATGCAACATGACCTTTCTGTAACCTTTTCCCCTACCGCACAGATGCCATCTCTCCCATGCTTGTTGTCACCCTCCGCGCCATCAATCCCTTCCGATCTGCAGTTTCCTCCAACCCATTGCATTGGACCATATGATCTTCTCTATCTTAAGTCTTAACTATACAAAGCAGAAGAAATCATCAACCCTTTTCACCAAACTGTCCCATTCTCTTCTTCTAATCTGAAAGATTTTTAATAAAATATGCACTACTGATTCCTTCATTTTTTTTTTTTCTTTCCAGTGTATTAGTTTTTTGTTCTCGTTTATAACTTTTCCCTCTTTTTCTAAATGTTGCTTCATTGTTGTACTACTTGATGAATGCAATATTTTTTAAGGTGGCTTCCGATTCTGGGCCTTCAATAAATAAATCTTACCAATCAATGGTTCATTTAATGTTATTTTTTCTTAGATCAATTCAGAGATTTCTTTCATTGTGGAAAATGTTGTTTACGGTTGGACATTTTGTTCTCTTCAGTAACTCCCTAACATACAGAATTCAATCCAACTAGCAATTTTTTAATACTTTCCGGTATAATATTTTCTGATAATTTTAAATTAACCATGCAGTTAGTTAGTTCTTAGGTTTATTCATTCAGAGATTTCTTTCATTGCATAAAATGTCGCGATTCCTGAGCATGCAGAATATTTTCTAATGAAGAATATATACATCATAGTTTAAAAAATACGTCTTAAAATTAAACATATACAATGCGATCAGTTGGCAGTGACCAAACCCTAGAACAGTCACCGTCCAGTATAGATTGAAAAATCAGAGCAACCTTACTTGTTCCTAATTTACTCAGAAAGGTTTACCAGTGGTTACGATCGCTAGTTGCTTGCATACGCTTCTAAATGATGTTTAAATTGCACAAAAGAGTGATATATGTCTCGACAATCTCAAAATTAGCAGAAACTGGCGGATCCCAGCCAGCATCAGCCGATCCGGATCTCGATTGGCCATGTTTGACCACGATCTTCCGGATCTGCCCGACGCCCTCTTTTAGATTGTCGACCTCCCCAGAACAAAAAGGAATCTGCCAGGTTCGACCGATTCCGGACGCATTCGGGCCGTTAACGACCAGATCCAGTAGGACCGACTCGGGGAGGAGAAAGAGGGGTGCGAAGAGGAAGAAAACAGAATGGGAGGACGAAGAAGGGAAGGGAAGAGAAGGACGAGGTACCTGGCCGGTCACAGCCGCCGGTGGCCCGATGCGTTCGTTCGCGTTGCAGAAGATAGCGGGCGAGGAAGCGGGCAAAAGAAGAGGGCGGTGTATAATTAGGACCTCAGTAGGTGGCGCAGCAGTACAACGATGCAGCGGTTTCACGGTCTGGTTTGGGAACCGACCCGTTTCCTTTGTAGCGGAACCGGTCAATAATAAAACCATGTTCTATAAGCAGGAGGAAGAATAAAGAAGGGAGAAAAAAAATAAATAGAAATTATTAATAAAAGAGACACGTTGACTTCTTTTCACTGCTCTCTCCTCTTTCTATTTTTTTTTTTTTTAAATTAAGGTTTTAGCGGGCACGATGTACAGAATTTAATGTACAGCGGTTAAACTTCATCAGTTTTGACCCAAATTTAATGTATAAAATCCTTACAACAAACTCTGTAATCCTAACGGTACTGATCTATAATTTATCCTCACTAAGATATTTTTTTGATATATTCATTTGGTAAAATCTAAATTTTTCCTTTGATGAGATTTATCTATGTGATGATGATATACTATTTTTGAGCCAAGATATGCGATCTTGATATTATTATAATCATCTTGTTATTTTATAGAAAATTTATTATAATTATTTGATCATTATTGATGATAGTGAAAATTTGAAATGGACTATGATGTTGTGATTTTTTTCATATTAGGTTTTTCATATAAAAAATTTGATTTTACTTTGTGATTGATTCATTGTTTTGCTATTTATACTATTATGATTAATATTTATTTTTGATATCAAGTTGATATTTTGATAAAAAACACGGAAAAAAATTATTCCACTATAATAAATTTTTCTCAACAATTAGAACACCATGAACCTCCCCTCCCAATCTAAATAGGTAAGTATATTAAACTAAGAGCATCTCTCTACCTCGTACATTAAATTTGGTTAAGCATGCAATTAACATAAGATTTTTCATGAAATTGAACATTGATTTATTGTAGTTGGACATGTTGAATATTTGCACTCGGAATTATGTTTAAAGTTGAATGCTTCTGTTCTTTGAATTTGATTGTTGACGTGGGGAAAATGATATTGTCATATCGACGCTGATCTGAGACCAAGTCGGATGCCAAGTCAACACATGACGTCGATGACGACATTTGACAGTTTGGTTGACTTTTTGTCTTCGAATAACAGTCTACGATTCATAAAAAAAAACACAAAAACACCTCGATGTATGTCCATTAGATCTCTCTGGCAATACTTTTAACATAAGCTCTTATTTTATTTCTAATTAGTTACCTTTTTAATATAGCATTGGATGAGTCTTGTTGGGTATGCCATTGACTAAATTTTGTAGCTCCAATGAATAATCAACTCCACACTTATCCCCAACATCATGTTGAAACCCGAATTTTGATACAAAAGTAATTAATAAATTTAATGAATTAGTGTGTTTTTAATATAAACTCGAATCATGAAAGGGCCAATGTCGAATTGGAGATTCAAACCTTGTATCGAAATATTGCCATGCCAGAATTGAACATCGAGTCAGAAGGATTTGTCGACGTGCCATAGGTCAAACTTCATGCTTGAGATTCGAACATCGAATTAAAAAGAAAAAAAAAATCAAATATTACGTCAAAAGATCAGACATTATGATGAAGTTGATATGTCGAATGAATGAGCGATGTCCTAGAAAATAGAGCAATGTGTCGATAGTTTAGATGAAGTATCGAAAGATCGGATAACATGCCGAAAGAGTAAACTGCGCTGAAAGATTCGAAGATATGCCAGATGAGTGGTTGATTTGTTTAGATTTTTATCAATCTCATTTTTGGCCAATTTGCACCGATATTGGGCTAAAATAGAGCCTATTTCTCATAAAAGCTATTGAGCTTAATTTGGGTCAAATTGGGTCCATTAGAAGGCCGAACAAGTAACCTTAACTAGTTTTGGGTGGTGACACTACCAAACCTAGCAACAATACTACTTGAGTCAGTCAATAAGTATTGTTTGTGCTTTGTCAGTCTTTTTGGTAGTGGTACCGTTATGATGATGATGGTACGACCTAAGAAAATGAAAGAATAAACAAAATTCAAATTTTGTAGCTATACGACTATTGGAGTCCAAATTTGTAGCTTATGTCAAAAGTTATGATATTGGGCTAAAATAGAGCCCATTTCTCATAAAAGCTATCGAGCTTAAGTTGGGCCAAATTGAGTCCATTAGAAGGTCAAACAAGTAACCTTAACTAGTTTTGGGTGATGACGCTACCAAACCTATGCAACAATACTACTCGAGTCAATCAATAAGTACTATGTGTTTTGTCAATCTTTTTAATGGTGGTATCGTTATGATGACGATGGTACGACCTAAGAAAATGAAAGGGTGTACATAATTCAAATTTTGTAGCTATACGACTATTAGAGTCCAAATTTGTAGCTTATGTCAAAAAATTATGATATTGGGCTAAAATAGAGCCCATTTCTTATAAAAACTATCGAGCTTAAGTTGAGCCAAATTGGGTCCATTAGAAGGCCAAACAAATAACCTTAACTAGTTTTGGGTGGTGACGCTACCAAACCTAAGCAACAATACTACTTGAGTCAGTCAATAAGTACTGTTTGTGCTTTGTCAATCTTTTTAGTAGTGGTACCGTTATGATGACGATGGTATGACCTAAGAAAATGAAAGGATGTACAAAATTTAAATTTTGTAACTATACGACTGGAGTCCAAATTTATAGCTTATGTCAAAAGTTATGATATTGGGCTAAAATAGAGCCCATTTCTCATAAAAACTATCGAGCTTAAGTTGGGCCAAATTGCGTCTATTAAAAGGCCAAACAAGTAACCTTAACTAGTTTTGGGTGGTGATGCTACCAAACCTAGGCAACAATACTACTTGAGTCGGTCAATAAGTATTATTTGTGCTTTATCAATCTTTTTGGTTATGATGACGATGGTACGACCTAAGAAAATGGTGGGATGTACAAAATTCAAATTTTGTAGCTATACGACTATTGGAGTCCAAATTTGTAGCTTATGTTAAAAGTTATGATAGTAGTATCGCTTAGTGTCAACAGTATTATTGCCTAAACCTTGAAATTTTAGAAATTTGAATATTCGACTCCATGTTTGAGGCCTTTTAGGAGCTATAAATAGCTCACACTGACTTAGCTAATAGAAAATCCATTTGTGATTTTTGAAGTCATGAACAAGGGTTCATTCATGACTTCGATTTCTAAAGCTTCATGCGAATCTGCTGTGATTAAGGTCAGGGTATCATGAATGAGAGAAACCACTAGAAAATTAACTCGAGTGCTATGTTCTGATGTCTCCTCGTGAATTATCACAGGCTTCCGAAAGTTTCAAGAACCACCGTAGCATCTAGGATATGTGTAACTAGAATTATAGTTGTATAAATTGTTTCTTGTATTGGATCCATAATTATGGACATAAATGATCAAGATGGGCCTCTCCATGAGCTTTCAGCAGCACAAGTGCCACAACAATATAATCATACTCAATCAAGTAGCAGCTAATAAAAACCTTATGAGATTATAATAAACCCCACATTGCCACTTCTATTCTATAAAAAGTGACTAGGGTTTATATTTAGGGCTTTAGGACTTCCTAGTTGTCATCCCCTTTTCTAGGCAGGTCGACTAGGGTTAAGAATAAAAAAGATAAAACCCCCTAGAGCTAGGGCTTGGAACCCTATATAAACATGTAACCTCCACCTCTTTTGAATAACAAATATCAATCCACAATTTTAACCATCTGGCCAACTCCTAAAATAGTGAAACCCCTATGGCGTTCCAAGGATTAATCCCCCTCAAAAATCAATCTGAGTTCTATCACAGCATCCCAAATGTTTCATAATGAAACCATAAAGGCAACTCACCCTAATGAGGCGCAGGCAGATAACATTATATATTGGTTAAATGATTTGCACTATGATTAGCACCTATCTTTTTTCTTCTTTTTTTTTCCTGCTGAGTACTAAGGAGCAGAGCTCATTAATAATGACCATGAATCTACATGCTGTACATGCACTATGTTGATAACTATCATGCAAAGCAAGTTTAACATATAAAAATGTTAGAGAAGGGATAATTGATGCTTGGAATAAATATATATTATAGCTGAATCACTAACAACAACTCTACAAAAAGTCTAGCAGTAAAACAGGGGAGTGATACAGATTGCACAAAGGGATAATTACCTGTTTTGTTAATTTCCACTTGGCAGGAGGATGGAATCCTACATAGATCTTTCCAGTTTGTTTAAAACACCAAAGCACATCCAGAATAAACAATTAGGTCTGCAGAAATGTCAGTTGTACAAGTTATCATGAACACTAAAATCAGATTCCTGGTCAGCAAATATGAAACTAAGTTTGCTGGGTTGATCGATCTGGATGAGGTTCTAACCACACCTAGTTTGATCATCAGTACTGAATCACTTTAATAGGGGGAGGAAAGCCAAGAATTGTTACATTTGCAAAACATCCAAAACAGAGTGATGATGTAAATTTAGTTTTCAGAGACAACCACAGCCTGACAATATAAAACGCAGCGACCGTATGAAATATTATCAAGTGGTACCAATAAGAACTCAAATCTACATCAGTTTGAAGATTACTTACATTTTACTTGGAAAATGACAGATATAAATAGCTACAGCCGCTACACCGTTGCTACAACACAATGTATCGCGTTACCACTTCAAATGCAGTTTGTAAGCAATCCATTCGGAAAGAAGATCTTGTTACATTACATTGCAGTTCATATTGACCAAAACAAAAGAGCATCAATCGGATCATGGCATAACAAGCGGTTTCCAATACAAATGTTGCTTGATACAAGGTATAAAACAAAATGTAAATTTTGGAACTAAACACCTTACTTGAACAGGTTCTGTTCTATAGGCAACTCGGTCTGGTGGATCACACAAGACTTCAAGATCAGAGCATAATTAATGGCTTTGATCTTCAAAGATAGATGGCAACGCGGGGGTGATCCTGAGGTTGTCTGATAGACCACCCCACAATGTTTAGATTCTTCAAGTGAACTCTCAATTCAAAGATGATATCCATCAGGCAGAACTTTTATGCAGACGGTGTCTGCATCTGCTCCTTCCCCTAATGTTTCGCATCCCAAGCTCCCTAGTCGGCATACGGATCCTCCTCACGAAGCCAATGCTGGGAAGGTTAAGACCAACATGGCTACCGAGGGTAAAGTTTCCTCAGCAATACCAAGACCCCATTGACTTGGGTGAAAGTGCACTCAGGTCAACATCACCAACACGATTCTGGAATGAGAATTCTCACCAGCCCTAAATTTGAGAAGATTAAGAGTCTGGCCTTTGATGATGATAAGTTAATGGCGCAGTGAAGGCCTTGGACCGATAGTCTAATGGATCAATTCCTCAGGTGACTTCTGCTGATGGAGATTGTTAGATATGCCATTTGTAGTCTATGGAAGGTAACAGGCCCCTAAGATTCTTGACATGAAGACCGGTTTCATTCTGCTTAGATTTGCAACAGAGAAGGATGCATTTTTGGTTCTTATGGGTGGGTCTTGGATTGTTCAAGGTCAAGCCATCCAACCAATTCCATGGCGATCAGATTTCCAGCCTTTGATAGAATCTTTGTGCATGGCACCAATTTGGCTGTAATTACCTGGGTTGCCTTAGAATTAATGGAATCACAAATCCCTCTCAACCATTGTGGTTGTGCTCGGTTGGCCTCTCGGTTGATGATCGTTTTGTCCGGGTGTATGTATAACTTAATTAATCCAAACCCTTGAGAAAAGGATTATGGATTTGGTAGAGCACAAGTTGATTTCTTTCAAGTTATTGATCATAAGAACTTATCCCAGTTTGCTTCCAATGTGAATGTATTGGTAACAGACTGTTCGAATGTTCCTCAAGGCAGGGTTATTGCTCCCACCATGATACAACGAGGCCAATGACCCTTAGTCGTCCAGCACCCAAGCGACACCTACTTGCAAAAGGATCAGCCTTGTTGCAACCTCTTCTTTGGTTACAAAGAGTTGCAAAGAAGAAAAGGAGTTATTCGAGGAGGCAAGTCATAGACAAAGTGTCATTCTCACCCTTCAAATAGAACAACCGACAAACAAGAAGTTTGTTAAGGCCAAAGAAGGCAACCACAAGTTCGAAACCACGATAGTAAGGCCAATGATCCTTAGTCGGGCTGCCACTGGGATTGGTATGGTGCAGCAACTTTCCAGGAAGTAGACTCATGAGGATGAGGACTCTACGTGGACCTTGAAATCAGAAACAGAGGAGAGGACCTTCCTAGAGATAAGGACAACAGAATCTAGGGACTTCAAGTTGCATGTGACATTAAAATGCCCAATGGTCAGATGGAAAATAAGGGTTTATCGTTGCAGGG
Source organism: Musa troglodytarum (assembly GCA_023547065.1). Classification (NCBI taxonomy): domain Eukaryota; kingdom Viridiplantae; phylum Streptophyta; class Magnoliopsida; order Zingiberales; family Musaceae; genus Musa; species Musa troglodytarum. The sequence continues at coordinate 53,929,613 of CP097511.1, forward strand.
TCATGAAGCGACACAACCTCTGAAACATAGTATTGGTGATGTGTCATGGATTTAGCTTGAATTACCCAAGTCATATAGCACCAAAGAAACACAGAAGAGTCAGCTTAGTTGCAACCTCCTATTTGGTTATGAGAAACTGCAAAGAAGAAAATGAGTTACATGAATAGGCAAGTGACAAGCAAAGTGTCATTGTCGCCCTTCAAATTAAACAACCAATTGGACGCCAAGAAGTTTGTTATGGCCAAAGAAAGCAACCACAAGTAGGCACACAGGGTGTCGAAGAGCTTGATGGAGCATAATGCTAGCAAAGCACACAGCAAATAGACTCGAGTGATTGTTGAAGTTCTCTCATATGCTATCTAGGAGCCCTCTCTAGCTAGGTGCCACCCAAGGGTTCCTAGGCGTTGATATGGCTGACATTTCAGCCCACAAAACCAACACTTTAAAACGCTATAGCAGTAGAGGCAAACGAGGTTATTTTGGCTGATTTTGGTCCAATGCAAGTTCAATCGAGAGAATGACCTACGAACTGTTCATACAAGGACAAAGCAAATTATATGCAAAATTAGGTTGCTGGGCTAACTATAGGCCTTAGTATTTACATTATACAAGAAAAGTTAACAATGAACAATAGCAGAACTACTTGCGCAACAAAGGTGCTATCACTGCAAGCTCGTTGCAACCATCCATGACACTCTCTTCCACTTAAGCTATTGATGCCCTCATCAATGTGTGTCGATATGTCATGATGATGTCTTTCAATGGTGAAGGGTATCCTCCAACTCCCAACCTGCTTGTGTCTTTAGAAGGTTATGCCACTTTGCCAACTACTTTGTTCTGCTCCGTTTGGAAGCTTCCACTTACAATCCGCCAAAATGGCTTCAACTCATGGCTTGTAAGATATCCTTGTGTGGGGTGGATGTGTTTGTATGTTCCTTGGTCTTGTGGATCAAAGTGGTAGGCGTTTAAATGGCTTGCATGGAACACATTGTGGACTATGAACCATGTTGGGAGCTGAACACATGGTGTATTAAACATTGTTTACCTTTTACAATGATGGGAAAAGGGCCTTCATATTTGCACATCAATCCTCTGTGCACTCTTTGCTTGAAGAATTGAAGAGATGACAAGTGAAGGTTGACCAACACAAGGCCACCAATTTTGAATTATGGAGGTTGCATTTCCAGATTGGCCCACTTCTTTATTTTCTTAGCAACCTGCTCCATGTATGCCTAAGCTATCTCTGCACTTTGATGTCATTCCTTGGCGAGCATTTTGATGTCATTCCTTGGCAAGATGTTAGGTTGAGGGGAAGTGCCCGAGCTATCTCTACATTTTGATGTCATTTTTTGTCGAGATGATATGATGAGGGGCAACTTCCTATGTAATTACTTTCTTTTTTTATTTTTTTACAAATTATAAGTTGTGTAAACAGAATTTGATCCCAAGATCTTGATATCAGAGTAATTACTAGCTAAGCTAGATGATATCCTCAAAAGTTTATCTCAAACTCTCAACCTTTGCTAAATGAGTTAGGTTCACCACCACTAGACTAAAACATGTTTTAGGCATAAAATTTGTCAAATAAAATTGTGAACCCTAAACCTTTGGTAAGCAGTTCTACTATAAAATTTATCAGACAATGTTTTAATCATCAATCTTTAGTGAGTGTATTTAATACACTATCACTTAGGTGTGTTACATCCAATAGCTTCACCCAATCTCTTTGGTTGGCACTTGTATAGTTGCACAAATATTGCTCCAAAAGAGCCTTTATTTTTTTTTCTTTTGGTTGACAATTTGAGGATGTGGACTCGTGGAGAAGTATAGTTTGGCACCAAACAGTTCCAAAATCATCTAAAGAATTTTGAATCTCAATCGGGGATGATGTTCTAAGGCATCCCAAAGTTCTTCACCACATCTCATATTATCAACTATGTCGCCTATTTAACCATCTGTCTTGGTTTAGTTGAGCTCTTCTTGAGGCTCCTATGATCCTTATCATTGCTCTAGCTTGACTGCCTCAAAGATAAAACATGATGGACATGGAGGATCTCCTGCCACATCCAAAGGTGGATTACCTAAACTCTCCACCTTGTACACCCAATTAATCATTGAATACAAGCCATTATTATAAAATTGAAAGTCAAATGGATCAATTGTGGACTTCTGTATTTCTTGTCTAGCACAAGACAACACAACCATACACAACCAAAATTAAAGCACCCACAAAAGAACACTTCTATGTTTCGTAGTTTCACTTTGTTCTCATTCTCATCCTTTTGTCAGTATCTTTAATCTCCAATCATATTTCTTGGTAAAGATTTATAACTCATTGACCAAACTACCACATATGGCTTTAAACCTCAGAGATCATCCAAAAAGATGTGGAAATGATGAGTGACACATCTAGATCCTAAATCAGATATTATTAAGGGTTAAATTCAAAACCTTATTAAATAATTATGGTTAGAAAATCTAGACACAAATAATTTTATTAAACAAATAAAGTTAAAACATCCTAATTTCATTTGGCCTTTAACGATTAAACAGTTTCTTTAGAAACTTTGATCTTTTTCCATAAAATAATTTCAAATTTATCAATTGTTGGACCCAAAAAAAGCTTAAACTACTTTTGATTTTGTAAAAATTATAGATAACAAATTTATGTTTTATTAGATTATTAATTAGAGGGCAGGTCTGTGTACAATGGTAAGGTTGTTCCATTGCAATCTGGGAAACCAAGGTTCGAGTCACGGAAAAAGCCTCACTCCACTTCTTTTTCCTCTTAATTTCCCAATACTCCAGCTCCATTACTCTCACTTTTTACTATGATGATAGAAGTTCTACAATCCTTTCCATATAAAAATAGAAAACAAAGATCCATATATATCCAAAAATTACCTTGCATTCCATGTGCAGCTCTTAAGTTGTCGAAAATAAATTATTCTCACTCTCTTCTCTATTTGTAACTCTTTCTTCTTGTTTGCAAATGCCTTCAAATCCTTGCCAATTTCTCTCTCTTTTATGATAGTTATAAGGAGCAATATTTTTACCCCCAAAAACTTGACATTCTCAATTAACATTCTATCAAGGTAGCTCCAGTTCTATCTACTTGTATCATAGCCCTTTCTTAGTTGTATTTCTCCTCTTTGTACCTGTCAATCTCCCAATCACTATTACTGATCTAGCAAATGTGCCTTCCCGTTTCTCCATCCACCTAATTGTGTATGGTTGAACTATTAAGCCATGACTGAGCACCAAGAAGTGAACGTCCAGGCTTGCTTTTACGACATTGCTAACTAATTTCAAGTGGCCTTAGCTAGGTTAACATCTAGTGTGAAAGTCCCAGTGTATCCAGCAATAAGTAAGATAAGATCAGGGCCACAATCATGAAAAGATAGGGGGAACTGGATCCCCCTGTCGAATGCCATGTTTAGCAAGGAAAAAGATGGATTGTACACCATTAACACAGCAAGCAAATCAAGGAAGCAATACATTTATGAATCCATTTAATAAAGAGAAGGGGGAACTTGAATAGCAACAAAACTTGGATAATGACATTCCAACAAATACAATCATATTCTTCTTCAAGATCAATGATATACCATGAGAATTAAGCATAAAAGGAGTGATTTCCCGAACAATCAGGATGTTACGTATGCTTGTATGCTACAACCAGCAATAAAAGCTGATTGCTCAGTCAAAATAAAATGGTTAAGGACAGGTTTGATTCTATTAGCAAGAAATTTAACATGGATCATGTTAGTTCACGTTACACAACGAGATGGGTCTGAAATCATTGATGAAGGATTGTTATATTTAAGAATAAAGATACAAAATCAGCTGATGTCAGAAAATTTTCCTCCTAGATTTTTCTTAGCATGGTGATGGTTTTGCTTATGTTATTGATGATGGTTCTTCAATTAAAATTATTCATCATAAGTAGTTGTTTGATAAACCTATTTGTTTCAAGCCTACTTTTTTAACATGGATTTTTCCCTGGGACACATGTATAATTTTTTATTTAATATTGAATGGGAATTGATTCCACAGTTGTTTAGGCATCTTCCACTGTCATTTAGGATGTACACCTGTTCTCTCTTATGATGATCATGTGGTATGGCAGTTTGATCATAAGGGGCAACAATCAGCCAATAAATGCATATAGATATTCCTCAATCTTGTTTCTCTTGTTAATAGAACAGATAACTGGTGTAGGCTATGGAGGATCCCTCCAATTTCTAGGGCTACTCTATTTTGTTGGAAGCTTCTCCACCATAGGCTACAAATGTCTGTTAGGCTTGCTTGCTTTAGCATTGTTAATTCTGATATCTGTTACTTATGTGTGGAGCATTTGCATGACCAAGGCCATTTCTTCTTCTCTTGTCCTTTTGCTCCTGTAATCTGGAGATTGTTTCAACTGAATTGGATTTGAATTTTTCATTTTCTGATGAATGGAGAGAGGGATTATGGCTTTATGAAGTGATGTTTTGCCTAGAGATAGCAGGGTGATTGTTAAAACCCTTATTGTTTATTGTCTCTAATTGATTTGGAGGGCTCCTAATGACTGGTGCTCTAATAATACTAGAACCAACCTTATTTCTATCTTGTTCAAAAATGTGGGCTTGGTTATGAGTTGTAACCCACCATGTAGAGCTATAGGAATTGAAGGATGGAGCACATTCTAGTGCAGTGGACTAAACCCCTAGGAGATGGATCGAGCTGAATACTAATAGGGCTTTTATTGTTCATGCGCTGACGAGTGGGGCTAGCTCCATACACAGAGCAGAAGATGATCAATGCCTTCTGGCAGGATGTAAATTTTTGAAGGATGGAGGGATCAAGCTGCAATAGCTGAGGGTTCCCAACCAGTTGACATTGAAACTGATGCTCTTCAAATTGTTAAGAGTCTTCAATCATGAGGGACCACCTCCTTGAAGATATACTAATTGTGTGTTAGAAACATCTTTAACAACCTAAACAAGTTGCAGACTTGTAAAATCTCTCATGTATTTGGGGAGGCTAACCAATGTGCTCACTGGTTACTTTTGCAAGATGTGATCAGGTGGTCCAATTGAAGAGATCTGATTGGCCACGGGTTTTGCATGTTTTTTTAACTCTGATACGTAAAGCTTTGACTGTTATAGACATCTAACTTAATCGAGTTTCTATCTTTTTTTTTTTAAAACAAAAAAAAGTTTTAGGCATCCACATCAAGTAGTCCAACTGAAGCAAACATTAAGAGGAAATAGACAATAACTTAGTAAAGGATCGTGCAAATGGTAGATTCCATCATTTACTAAAGAATCACATATTTCATCAGAAAATACAAGCTTGGGAAGAAAATCCTCATAACCATCACTCGACAAATCCAAAGACATAATAAAACCATCAAATACATGACATGTACATCAGCATATCAAAATATAAAACCACAAACAAACGCGTACCTTAACCTCATCATGTGATTCTTCGTGGAATGCAAAGCTTAATATCTGCAACAAAAAAAAAGGCTAATAAATATCCCATTTAAACATAAAGTTCAATGAAAAAGTAAAAGAAGTTTCAAATGTAGAACACGTTGTAATATGAAGAGTAGAAATTGACCTTTATGTTTGTGAAATAAATAATATACAATCAACAGTCTGAAATGGCCAGTAATCTCGTAAGTTGTACAAGAAAGAGCAACTGACATCACTGTTTTTGCATTGCTTCTTCTGCAGTATGCCCAAATTTTACTTGCTAGGGGAAAGCCGACTATAAAATTCGGTAAAGTCTAGACGAAAGAGAAGGAACTTCAAATCAACATGTTGTTGCATGGGCAACTGAGAGATAAAAGCATCAAGTGATGCCGAATACTCTTTTGCAATCTTGTCAAGGTCTTCATCCATTCGCCGTAGAAATTCTCCAGCAAGTTGCATTATGGCTTTTCTACCCGCATCAGGATATGAACCTGGCTCCTTCAGGTTTGTCTTTAATTTGCTCTTCCCTCTGTGAAAGATAACAAGGACAAACTGAGTCAGAGAGAAGATTAAACAAACACTTTACAACTTCATAGAATAAACTAATCCAAAGTCACCTAAGCTGCAACTGAAAGATGCTTTCAAACCACCTCTCTGCATGGGTTCGAAGCCGCAATATAAGATCAAATAGAACAAACAGAATCCTAATAAGACCCTGAGATTGCTCCCCTAGAAGAGACTTCTCCACAATCGAGTTAAGATACTTATCATGAGCAGCAAGAAGATCATCTAAATCTTTTGCAGCATCCATTTCTTCTGAGAAATGTGCCCATGAAACTTCAAGAACCTCAAACATTATGTAGTACTGAAAGTTTGTCACAAAATGGTTCATTGCATTCCACAGTACTTGGCACCTACGTAGAACAGCGACAAACCGTGCCTTAACCGCTGCACCTTCTTTGGTGTAAATACAAGAAATAATGGAATTTGGTTTCATCATCTTCCATATTCCAATCAATGCATGCTCAACCCGTTTTAGTTTCCATAGAAAGTTAAAAATCTTGAGGTACTTCTTCATGACAGATGCAGTAAATACTGTGTCCAGAGGCATCGTCGCATCGTACTCCAATGAGAACACATCCCATCCTCTGTTACCATCACCATGCTCCATCATCTTTACCTTCAAATGATCTAGAATATCCCAATCATCATACTGTGCATTGGACGCACGGATTGCCATCTCTAGCAACCCTGACAACTGGAATGAGCTGATTGTGTTGGCTGGTTCCGACAGCTCTGGGCCTATAACATCCATCAAATATTGCACAAAGTCTCCCTGACCAAGAAGCAAGTACCTTTTGATTGCTAGGCATTGGTCCTTGAACCGATACCGCTTATGAATCACATCCATCAAATGACGATCAATCCGCTTAGCTGCCTCGACAACAAGTGCTTCCAAAGCATTTGGCTCCCCATACACAAGCCCACCCCTCGAAGTAGTGGTCCCAACATGAGCTGCCGCTTCAGCAGCAGCAGTAGCCCAACCGTTGTCCTCACAGCAAGCTCTGAGGAAATTGATGGACTTTCCCGTCCGCAAGATCCTCTGTGCCAGAGCAGGAGAAATGAAAGAAGGCAGCATGGCAGACTGAATTTGGTAGCCTTCTCGCCATAGAGACTCAGCCTTTACAGCTTGGCCCTGTATGAAGAACTCCGCAAATGTATCCTCCAACTCCCCCTCCAAGACCCAACTCCGGACCATCTCAAACAAAGGCGAGCAGACCCTCCGGAGGAGACAACCCATGAACTCCTGCACCAATGGATCCCCATGCTGTGCCCTCTCGTGTATCGCACCAGCCATTGCTCCGCCTCTAAGAGATCGACACCCATCAACTAGAACCGCCATCAATCGCATCCTGACCATGGGTTCGGCGAGCCAGACTGCAAGCCGTCTCAAGGACAGGTAATTCACTGTTACCCCCGACACTGAACCAGGAGTCGGGATCGGATTCAGAGAATGGGACTCAAGAACAGCCAAAAGCTTGTAGTAGTCTGAAAGCTCATCCTGGAGAGCAGAGCAGAAGGCCTGGCCGACCGTCCCAACCTCCTCGGCAGGAAAGCAGCTCATGCTCTCGGTGATGTAACCCCTGACTTTGCGGAAGAGCCATCCGAGTTCAGAGAGCTTGCAGACCATCGTTCTCATGGATCTTGGCAGCTTCAGCAAATCCGGAGGTTCATAGCGGTCGGACGCCTTATCGAACCTCACATACCGCCCATCGATACCCTGGGAAACAAAGAGGATATCCCTCACGAGGGCCGATTCCGAGACCTCAGTCTCGTCCATGACTATGTCCCCGTACTCTCGGAGTGCGATCTCACGAATGTTATCCGGATCCTTGGAGACGAGGAGGATGCCGCAGGACGGGGGGAGGGTTTTCTTGGCGGCGAGAGGCGATTGGTGGCCCGGCTGAGGGCTGAGGGGGAGGGCAGGGAGGAGGGGTTCGCGGCGGCGGGCGTCGGACAGGGATTTGAGGAGGTAGAGGAGGGCCCAACGGTTGCGGATGGATCCGGGAGCGGAGGAGCGGGCTGAGAGCTTGGTGCGGAGGTCGGCGAAGGCCAGGGCGTCGGAGGAGCGACCGCAGGCGGCGAGCTGGCGCTTTATTGTCTCGGCGAGTACGAGCTCATCCGGCGCGAGGGAAGGTGCCATGCGGCTGGAAAGGAGGCGGTGAGCGAAGCGGAGGGCTCGGGGAAGCTCGTCGATGGCGTCGGAAGAGGGAGAATCGACAGCGGAGAGGAGGCGGAGCACAAGCTCCTTGACGAGATCGAGGGTTTTGGGATGGTCCATGGCCGCCGGCGTAAGAATCCCGCAGCCCGGTAGGGTTCATGCGTCCCCGTTTTGTTGTTTCTTTTCTTTTCAAAGACTATTAATATCCTTGGTTTGGGCGGCGAGAGAAGGCCGAGAATTTAATTGTGGCGCCATAATTTGACTTTGAAAATACTACGACTTTGTATAAAAAAAATATATAATAATTAAACTTTTATAGGTTGATTTTTATATTTGGTTTATGAATCATAAGTATTTTTCTTATTTTTTTTTATAAAGATGCATAAGTAAGATTCATAAATATTTTTTAGTATATTTTCGATTGCAATAGTGGTTTTAAAAAAACATGTCAAAAATAATATTGTTATAGCAGCCCTTCTTTGTGAATAAATCCTTGATTTCACAGCCACTAACTCCTTTTTTTTCTCTTTTTTTAATTATATTTTTCTACTATGTTACAAAATTTTATGGTATTATTGAAAATACTATAGCTTTGTTAAAAAAAATATATAATAATTGAACTTTTTCAGATTGATTTTTATATTTGGTTTATGAATCATAAGTATTTTTCTAATTTTTTTTATAAATATTCATAAGGAAGATTCATAAATATTTTTAAAATTTTTTAGTATATTTTTTATTGTTATAGTGTTGTTAAAAAAACATGTCACAAGTACTATAACTAAGTCAAATTATTTGAATGTTTATTTTCTAAAATAATACTTTTTTAAAAAAAATGTGGTTATAATGTCTTTAGCATATTTTTAAAAACATTATAACTCTATTACAAAACAATGAAAATGGATTAAAAAAATATTCTTATGTACCTTGCTTATATATTCTTATAAAAAAATATTTAAAATTATATGTATGATTAAAATAGGATGCTACATATTTATTTTTATAACTACTATCGATAAGAGTACAGTGCAGCTAAATATAAGCTGCCTCACAATTAAAATATGCTAACTAACTAAAAAAAATGATAGGGTTTTTTTTTTTTACAATTTTTGACACATATACATAATTATAGCCCTCCATTTGGAGGCTAAACTATTCTTTTAATTCACTACCAATACCTATTCTATTTTGTTGAAATTAAATTGGGACTGTATGAACTTATAAACATTTATAAACATCATATCTTGATACATAGGTATTCATTCAGTTTAAAATCTCACATAACCCTAAGAGGGCTAATTTAACTTGAATACAATCCATTTTTAGAAAATAAGAGATTTTGAGTATTTCAAATTAGGACAGTAATAACTCTATGCACCAATCTCATATTAAAGTCATACTAGCGGTGTAAGGATCATAAGAGATTTATATAAAATATATCCAAAATTTAAAGATAAATTTAAACTTTAGGTTACGCAAAAGTAGTTGAAAATATTAAATTATAATCTGTAAAACTAAAACCCTAGGTGTTGCATGAGAAGAATTAGGAGAGAAAAGATCATGGGTTATTAAGTTGATGGAAAGAATGAGGCCAAAATAAGGTAAAGGTGCTTAAGAGATTACTTTGATGTTTACGGTTCAATCCCATTAAACCTCATTTCAATTTTTTTTCTTGTACTAATATAATTCTAATATTGTAGGAACCTCGATTGATTTTAGTTTAGTTTGACATTGATGATATTTTTAATCTAAACTTATCCTTAAATCTCACTTATATAACACTCATCTTTGATTTATATTTTTATTTATTTATTATTACATCATTCATACCTTAGTAGCTTATGATTCTCTATATATATAATATTTAAACTCAAACTTTCTTATTTTAATTATGGTCAAATTGATTCAAACTATGAGATTCACTTAACGCCGATTAAAATTCAACCATTAGTTCTAGTCATCATATGTATGTTTATTACTATAGTTTAATCTTATATTTAAAATATTACTATAAGAGAGTCATATATATATATATATGTGTGTGTGTGTGTTATTTGTATTTCTATTAGCATGCCAGTTATAATTCAATGAGTGTGAGACTCCTGTACTATAATATATTGAATCCCATAATTTGATTATAAAATCAATTGATGAGTTTATTAGACTAATATATTTTTGAGATGAGTGACATAGAAAATATTTCGATCATAAACTTGGACCACTGAAAAGCCAACTATCAAGCAAATAAGTAGGATGTTAGCCAAGAAATTATTATATTAAAAATTAGATGTCGAACTAAAGAATTAATTGACATGCTAGAGATCTGACTTTGTGCAATAGATTTAAGTATCATGCTAGAAGGATTAAATATTACGCCTGAAAATTAGATATTATAGAAAAATTGATATATCAGTGAAATAGATGATATACCAAGGGAAAAGACGATATGCTGAAGGTTTAGACAAAATGTTAACAGATCGAATAACATACCGGAAGAGCATACGATGTACTAAAAGTTTGGTAAATGTGTTGGATATATAGTTGATTTGTTAAAGTCTTAATCGAGGTCATTTTAGGTTAATTTGAATTGGTATTGGGTTGAAACAATACTAATTTATCAAGTCATTTAGCTTAAAACTGGATCGAATTAGACTTGTTAAAAGGCTAAACTGATGGCCTAAAGTAGGCCTGGGTGGTGATACTACCAAACCCAGGTGGTAGTATAGCGATAGTAATAACACCTAGGATAGTGGTAGAACCATAAAAAATTCATATTTTATTATGATAGTACTATTAGAGTCTAGAATTATAGTAGCTAAACTAAAAAATTATGATGGTAGTATCGCCTAGTGTTAGCGATACTACTGCTTAGTATTCTAAAATTTTTATAGATTTAAAATTTTTGGCTCTATTCTTGAAGCTTTTTAGCATTGATAAATATCCCACTTAGGCTTGATTGATAGAGCATATATTCTTAAGTTTGTGAAGTGTCATAGCTCTCTCTCTCTTTAAGCATTGTTTAAGTCTCTTTCTCCTATTGAATTTAGTTATGATACTAAGTTATAGAATACGAGAGATATTTTCTGAAAAAGTAAGTGTGAAAGTTCTCTTTTAAGCCTATAAAAAGAAAAAAAAATTATTGTAATAAGGGTTGCTGATCTTCGCTTATTGGAAATAAGATTGATACTGAAAACTAGTGACTTCGAGGAAACAAAAATCGAGAGTAGATATAGATCTGGAAGATTAAATCATTATAAATCGGTTTGCATTCCTTCTCTTGCTCATGACTTTTGATTGTGATTACCTACTTATTATATTTTATTTTACTTGCAATCCTTACTCAGTATTCAATATTTGGTTAATTATATTTTTGATACAGATTTTTTGATCGATTAAAGTTGGTTAAAATTTGTTATGGCACTAATTAACTCCACCCCACCCGTCCCCCTAAATAATTGATATCAAAGCTAGGTTATCTTAGTTAGATTAATACCCAAGAGAGATCAAATGAATTTTTTAAGTAATAAAAAAATATTACTTCACCACTCGTTCTCCTATGTTTAATGAGACGGATTACACTTTTTTTACATTCTATGGATTTTAATTTATAGAATATTATCGAGTTTGGATTTCAAAAATCTTCTAAAATATTATTATGATCGGGCAATCCTATATAACTTTTAGAACTTGATATTCTACCTTATCGCAATAACCTTAGGAATCTAAAAAGATTCAATAAAATTATGTTCTTTTGCATCTTTAAAACATAATACACGAACAGATGCATTAATAAATATGCTGTTGATGAAGACATCCAACTTGGCGACTTTATGTGCTGCATAATTATGAGAACTACACAAATCCTGCAATTATACTTTGTGATGCTCGATATTAACTTGCCAATGTACTTGCGATGTACTTTTTACGTCAGCATCGTTGTCTCGAGCTACAGATGGATAGATATATCACCACAGAGCAAATCATGTGGCTTTGTTTTCTATCAACAGTGATTTTTTCTTCTTTTTTTTTGCTTTTCTTGGTCATGTCAGATCCAAAAAGAATTATAAAACCATTTTATTTTGTGTTTTTTTGTTTCTCTTTCAGTCATTTCAATGGATGGGACGCTTTTACCATTCACCATGAACCGTGAAGAGTAACACAGAAAAAAGGGCCAAGAACATGCCTTGAAACCATGGGTGGGAAATGTCTGCTTAAGAGTGTGGGGCTTAGGCGACCACCGCGGCGTTTAAGGAAGAGAAGTGTGGAGGTTTGAAGGAGGGAGAGAGAGAGAGAGGGTGTTTGATAGAACTGATGGTGTCCACGGTCTCCTCTCTCTCTCTCTCTCTGTCATCTCCTTCTCTTAAACTTCTAAAGATGGGAGATCTGAGTGGGGGACCGGCGGTGAACATGGATTTCGAGGATCACGATGAGGGTGATGAGGAGATCGGGTTACTGGCGATTTCGGGCTACGATACCCGCATGCCGAATTCAGCTCGTGGAGGAGGAGGAGGAGATAAAATGGGCGGTTCGGGGAAGCGGAAGGTGGGCGGCGGGGGAGGAGGATGGGGAGTGAGAAGGTACAGGGAGTGCTTAAAGAACCACGCGGTGGGTATGGGAGGCCACGCGGTGGACGGCTGCAGCGAGTTCTTGGCTGCCGGGGAGGAGGGCACGGTCGACGCGCTCCGGTGCGCCGCGTGCGGCTGCCACCGCAACTTCCATCGGAGGGAGGCAGAAGGCGGTGGCGGAGGGGCCGTGGTAGAGACGGTTGGGTACTGCCATCAGTTCTCGCCGTTCTACCGGACGCCGGCGGGGTGCCTGCACCATCGCCATCACATGGCGGTGGCCGCGTCCGCGCGGCAGCAGCAGCACAGGCCGCAGCTCCTCGCGCAGAGCCGGGACGACCAGGACAGCGACTCGAATGCGATGACGGTGGGCGGCGCGATGGGCACGTCGGGATCGGGAGGGCACAGGAAGAGATTCCGGACCAAGTTCACGCAGGAGCAGAAGGACAAGATGCTGGCATTCGCGGAGCGGGTGGGGTGGCGGATCCAGAAGCACGACGAGGCGGCGGTGCAGCAGTTGTGCGAGGAGACCTGCGTGAAGCGCCATGTACTCAAGGTCTGGATGCACAACAACAAGCAAACCCTCGGTAAGAAACCCTACCCCGCCGGCCTCCGGGCACCACCGCCGGTCTTGTAATTCTTGCTATGGGGTGTCTCAGATTTGGGTCCTCTTCCTCTCCCCTCCTCCTTTGCACTTTATCTGCTTCAGTCTTTCCCTTGTTGTCGCTGGTGAAGTTACATTATGATGCCGCCGGAGACGCGTGGTGACGAGCAGTGGCTAAGTTATTTGGCTTTAATGAACTCCTGCGGCTCTTCCTCTTTCTTGGGTGACCTCATTCTTTCTGGTTTTACTGGCCGCTATTAAGGAACAGTTGTTTTGCGCCATGGATGTGAACCAGGAGAGCCTTCCTCTCTCTCTCTCTCTCTCTCTCAGAAGTTGTTTGCATGTTGGTCGCTGCCATTAACCAACCTCGAGCTGCACCTCGCTCGCATTTACTGCTACTACTACTACCCTGAATGTTATCGTCTTCTAGCGATGGTTAACATCATATTTAATTAAATAAAATATATTAAAAATATGATTAAATTTTGATTATGATTATTAGTTAATAGGAAGTAAATCTAATTAAAATAGAATTTATTAAGGAATGTATTTAACGAGAGTAACTTTCTTAATAATTTATCATAAATCCTCTGTTTCGTCTATAAATAAACAAAAACTATAAGGATATATTATATAAGAATGATAATAAAAGATATACATCGTAATATTATTTAGATCCGTTGTTATTTGATTTCAGATTTTAATATTAAATTTTTTTTATTAACATAATTATAAATTTTATGTTAGACGATCCAAGATTCTTCGTCGACACTGAGTTGGTCCCGTGGGAGCTTTTCTCTTTCCTCCCTGTCGCTTCTTCTTTTTGTCTCGTCTTCATTAGCAACCCGAAGAACGGGAGAAGACATGAGAGAGAGCGAGAGATGGGTGCGATCTTTGTGAGATACGGAGGGTACAACTTCGTTGAAGTGGTCGTTGAACAATTAAGACGTGGGCCCCGCGCAGGTGATGTGGCTCCTCGGTACGTTGGCGTAGGATAGCTGATCAGTGGACAAGGTGCACGTGGTCTGTCCGCCCTTCGTTCCCGGTCCCAGTACGGGCCCCAGAGGTGCGTGGCTTCACCCAACACTCGTGTCCGATCTGGCCCCACCTCCACATATGCATGAATGGTGGTGGAAGGAGAGGGTTGTGGGTCATCCCCTCGAGTCTCCCCAGAATGAACGTCTTCAATTACTGTGCTGGAAGAGCTGTAGTCCCAAAAAAAAAAAAAAAAAAGACCACCAACACCACCACACATGGCTGAGCTCGCAGACTGCAGTAAAGAAGAGGGTGGAGGATCGCATGTATCTTTATGGATATATATAATGTCTGCAATGAGATGTCTCCTTCTGTGAGGAAGGAAGGAGGCTGGTCTCAGGTTGTGGATGCATGGAGAGAAGAGGTGGAGGAGGCCCACGCATCTTGAATGAGAGGTAAGATAAAGAGGTGAAATCTTCGTACATGAGATTAGGCTTGAGATGGGTCAAAAATAATAGTTCCGACGGAAGCTGTTGAAGCAAGGGGGAGGAGGCAGGCACACATCTAGAACAAGGTGTTCTGATACCATAGAAGAATTGAAATATGATGATAAAAATGTACACACTAATCAACTAGAACTATTGTCTATTTATACATGTTTTTTCTCGATCGAGCGACGAGATTTCCTTGTGCAATTGAGGAAATCTCGTCCTATGAGAAAATCTCATCTGCTATCATATATAATTAACCATTGATAGAGAGAACTTTCTCTTGTTACCATTTTAATTTTCAGAAAACAAAATTCTCAGATGTACATTTCATGGAACATATTGGATTTTTTTTTTGAAGTACTTCTTTCGATCATGAAAATTTTGACACTAATACATATACCAAATAAAAAACTGTAGTAGTATTCGATTATACCCTATGGACTGAACTAGGAAATATAAACAAAATGAGAAATAGGAAAAAGGAGGGCACCTTCAAAGATGGAATTTGTCATAAATTATTTCTAATTTTGTAAAAAATTCATCCATCAAACATTATAAGTGAAAAAAAAAAACATTTTCTAAGTGGATGATCTTCAAACTATTAATAAGAGATCGTGTGCATACATACATACATACAAAAAAGATTAAAATGATAAAATTCTGATCTGTCACCTGAAATATCCAAATATCTTATTGTCTTCAATAAATTTTTAAGACAACCAGAAGCCGTACCTTGTTGCAGATCAAAACACGCTGTTGTCGTTGGTAATTTGCCTCGGTTGGCATATGCATGATTAGCACAGGAGAAAAAAAAATCATCATATTGTTTGTATCGATCACTGCCAAGCATTCCACACTCCCTTTATCCTAAACATCACCAAACAATTCTTATTGTTAAAACCTTAAAACTAGACCTCTAACTTTATAAATCCAACCCAAAAGTAGGCTATCAAACCAAGGAAACATGTTTGACCTGGCCAAGGATGCGATCATGAAATGCTGACGAATTTGTTTAGTCCAGCGAAAATGCTCCATCGCAATACCTGCCAGCGTATCAGAAGTGGTAACTCAGAGATTTGTCGCTAAAATTTGAAAAACAGAGAAATAAAAAAAAAAACATGGACACAATTTCGCATTAGATATCATGGCACATCATGATTATACTTGATCTAACAGGATAAATTGCGAAAGCAGCTCCTACCATTTCTAAAAATTTGACCATTCCAGGTTTGCGGTGATGACAGGATGAATTGTTTAGCTTAGTTATTGCTACGGCGGATGGCGATGCAAAAGCAAAAGCAACTCAATTCATTTATATGCTTAGAAAAACAGGATAAAAGAAAACATGAATCAGGAAGAGCACCTGTCGCTGAACTTCTCCACAGCATCGGATGCATAAAGAAGAGTCTCGTTCGCCTTCTCTATAGCCATGTACAGCTCTCTCCCTTGTGTTATCTTGGCAATTATCCATGAATTGTTTTTAGCTCTAATGCATATTTCCAAATTCTTTTCGTGGTCTGGCTTTTCTCTGTTTGCTCTTGTTTTTTCCAGATCAACCTCTTCTCTTAGTTTGTTGAGGGTCAACAATGAGTCCTGCGAACAAAGCATCGCCCACACAAACAACCAGTTAGAGCTTCACAATCCTTGTTTTATAGACGGAATAAGTTGTGTACATTTACATCACAGGAAAAGCAAGTACCAACGTTTAAATTCTAAAGCGTAGTAAATTTCCACCCGCATCAGATATTGGAGTGTTTCATGCTGATGCATTGTGTGTACCAAAGCTTGATGACCATAGAAATTAGCAGCATGGGACCAAAAGATTAATCTGTACCATTAAACCAAATTTATACAACAGATTCAAGTGCTAAATCTTTGAATTATCCTCTTCTTAATTTTAAGGCATAAATCTTTTACAAGGGCATTCGCTCCTCTGCAAGTCTTATTAGATGCAAAAGATAAATCCTGATGTATTGTGGTGTCTTAATGCTGATGTGTTGTGTATACCGAAGCTTGATGACCAGAGAAATTAGCAGCATCGGACCAAAAGATTAATCTGTACTTAAAGTTGTATTCAACCAAATTTATACAACAGATACAAGTGCTGGAGCCAAAACATGGCATCTAGCTGTGACTTATCCTCTTCTTTATTTTCAATATAAATAATTTACTGAACAGATCTTTTACAAGGGGATTAGATGCAAAAGATAAATCCTTATCAAACACTTTTCTGGATGTAAGATGAGCAAAAATTTTCGGTCTGACAAAAAAAGAAGGCATATAGATAGGCATTGGCAAGATCAGTTCCTAAATAAATATATCCATAATAAATCAACCAGGATCTACAAATCCAACTCCATTAGATTATTAGATCAGACCATCAGTCAATCTAGACCTATCCCAGGTCCTCCAACCTGTTTATCTAACAGCTAGCAGCTAGAACAGACAGAAGCCAAGATAAAATGACTAATCACAGCTCATTCTCCAACTCTTGCCACCACTAGACCATTAGATTTAGTCAAAAGAATCAAAATCTCCATCCCTCTCCTTTGCTCTCTTCTTGTACTTTTTTCACACCAACCACTGCCAGCAGAAGCATCCATTTGTCAGCAGCCGATCACTTAAGAAAATGAAAACAGTGAAAATGATGAAGAGAAGAGTGCTTCTATTGTCATTTGTTGGATAAAATTATTAGAATCATGTACCAAACATATTTAATGTTTAATTGACTTTTTAGGTACCTTCACCTGGGAGTTTTTGTTTGATAATATTAAAAATCTTATATCCACTCCATTTTTTCTGAACCATATCTGTCAATTTCCTGCTGCGCATCACCCCATCATCACACACACAACCAACAAAGAAAACAATCTTAAGTAAAAGAAAAGAAGAGAGCCATTCATCCACCAAACATATATACCTTCTTCTGTAACAACAATCAAAGCAAGCTTTAATGACCTGGAATAACATTTACGTTGTTGAATAAGATTTTATTGGATCCAGTAGGTAGTCTAAAATACAGTTTAGCATATTTCCACAGAAAAGGATATCTCATCCCTGTTCAGACTTAATTTTTCTGTTTAAGAGCTAAACAAGAAAGATATGAGCATTTTATCCCAAGCCAATTAAGGAATCAAGAATCTTAACATTTGTTACATGACTAGCTTTACTAGCCAGTCTTAATACCAGAAGAGTAAAAAGGTAAGAAAGAGAAAAAGACAAGGAGACCAAGCATGAAAGTGATATACAGCTGAAGTCATGGTAAAATGCATTGCAAAAGTAATCAGGATGAAATTCTGATTAAAACCTGGCTTTCAATGAAGTGTTATGCTGAATAGCATCAAAATAGGGTACTCATTCTTGCAGAATTTGTTGCTGAATTATAAATAGTCCCTTCTGCAGTAGTTTGGTCTTCAAAATTTCTGAAAATTGGTTCTAGAGTTGAAAATTTGCAGTTGCTGAATGTAAAAGGTTTTGGATGTAGTTTGTTGGTTGACTACCTTCGCTGACCATGCAAGGGAAATTGTAAATGTGAGCAGTCTAATTTGCTGATGCATTACATTTAAATTTTTAGTTTTTGGGTAGTCACTTCTGTGAAGTTGGCAGCTGGCCATAGTATGGCAGTTCTGTTAGATGCACTCAGTGAACTGCCCTCTTTGCTCTTCTGTATTTGCTTTGGTGAGAACAAAAATTTTATCTTAGTAAAAGGAAAATATATGAAAAGTGAAGCAAGATGGAGAACCTTATGGTAGAAGAAACCTGTCCACTAATAGTTAGCCATCCTTCAAAAAGAAAAAAGTTAGCCGTCCTCCAAGTCGCTGAATATAGCCTCTCTCTCCACTTCTTATTTGTCAATTCTGTCTTTCCAAACCTCTAGTTGCAGTTCTTATATGAAAATATTCTACATGCACAACTCTTTTTAGATTTCCTATGAAATTTTCTGTTATGCTTTGTATCCTTCTATGGAAGCAATAAGGGGTGTAATCATTAAATTCATTGCATAAATCAGTTACAAAAATAGAAGTGCCAATAGGAACTAAGCTTAGTAATGGAAATTGAAAAATGTGTTGAAATAAATTTGAAAAAAAGAAACAAAATTGTCAGTCATATTGTGTAAAGACATATGTAGGATATAGTTACGTAGCTTATGGAATAAAAGATCACTGTGCTCATTTATGTGATTGCCATAATTTTATCTCATTTGACATTTATCAATTTTGGTTTATTGTTAAATGAACTGCTTAAAATGGTCATCAGTAGTAAAACTGCGTATAAGCACCTAACAAGGCTAAGTTCTTGTGGGGTACATAACCTTCTTCAAAAGGTTCTTGAACTTAATTTTAAATTCAGAAGCAGTCTCTCAAAATGACCCTATTCATTGTCTGCAGTTTAAGACCCCCTCCTCTGTTTTCACTCAAATCAGAAAATGGAACACAGGAATTATATCCTGACTTTGCAGAAAATCATGTGAAAGTCAATGAGTAAGGAAGACTTGTATAGAACATATAAATAGCAAAACTGTCTCTATGGTACTAACTTTTGCAAGAGTCATCACTTTCCCTGGTGGAGAAGTCCTTGATATGCTCTTGTCAGTGTCAACCAATAAGTAGCGGTAACCACTAACATGGTAAGCATTTTCACCACCCCATCCTCTGGATAGTTTCTCTTCGACATGCACAATCTTTTCTGATGCCTGTGAGGATGCCAATTTCAAAATATATATTAGAGCACATAAAGTAAAACAATAAGAAAAACATAGTCAAGAAAGACAAACTAGTGTCATGAAAATATGATTTATCTTACACGAACCTTTTAAATGACTTCAACCACCAATATAAGCATCAGTAAATAAAATAGCTGATCTACAATACAAATTCAAAGAAGCCGATGAATCAAACAGAAGGTTCACAAGAACATCTGAAATTGCCTCACTAGAAGGTCGACACAGAGGAACAAGTGGATGTTCCACAAGAATAATTAAATCTGCACAACACATAAAACCAAGTTTTAGTATAGTTGTTAGCATGGTTCTTTCTATGCCTCACCTGGATTGGTGTCTACCGGGCAGTATGTACCAGATCAATTGCCTATCAGGTCAGCGGCACAGATGACAGCATGTGCCTTCCAACATCATGTATACTCGCATCTTAGAAACAGTTGCGGCACATGGTGGCATATACTGTTTATTGGTATGCCAGCACATTCAGGACCCCTATCGGTCAGGCCGAGGACCAGCATGGGTGCAGTAGCCAAAATATCAATCCATGGTCGTCAGCAACGACTCATTACTATATTTCATCAAACAATTATTTGTGGGTAGAAGTACTTTGAAATTTTGATGCACCACAAAGCGTCTGCCGAAACCGTTGACCTCCAATTACAAACAACAAAGAATATAACACCATCAAGGAAAAAAAAGAGAGAAATTATAGATTATGACTTTAGTGTTTATTGTTTGGCATTCATAAGGATGCCATGCTGCAACTGTTCCAATTGAAAGATAAATCTAACAATACATGAATATCGGCATAGTAACTAGCATACTCCAAGCTTTCCTTAGAACTTTCATGGTCCAACTAAGTCCTCAAGGCAACCTGCGCTCAACCTGTTCAAACCATCTCAAATATTTTATCTAGCTCTGCTGCAACATTTACCATCTCTAACGATCCCCTTATCACACCATCTCTAACTCAGTCTCCAATATTTAGCATATCTACCCTCAGTAACAGCATCCTTAACATATGCCAAATTATGGACCATTTCATTACCTAGTTTCTCTTGCTAAGGTTTATCTTGGTTATGAGATAGTTTGACAAAAACATAGGTAGTATCTCTTCTTCATGTTCTCCTTCCATCTTCAAAGAAATGCACTGTTGTTTACACATTATAGAAGAAACATAAAACAACTAAAATCATATTGCATGCTGCAGCTCTTTCAAAATTATCAAAATCCACATATGCCACTAAGCCAGAAATCCTTTAAGATTTATTTTACTGGAACTTTATAAATTTATCAGGAGTAGCCAAGGAAAATCTTACAGCAGTATGTTTCCCAGTATGAACATAGTATCAGGAGTGGGGTCAGGATGACAGGAAGGATCACGATATAGCAAACGGGTGGTTACCTCATCCTGAGGCATACATGACCTAACAGTTGTTGTGCCCAAGGTTTGTGATTCCATACCGGGTTCCCTTACCGGTCGATGGCCAGACCTGTATCAGACTGGTTCATGCCAATGTACCATGGTAATATTCTGCTGGGGGAGGGGTGGAGGAAGGAAGAAAGGAGAAGAAGGATGAGGAAGGCAAAGGGAGATGGAGGAGGAAGAAGGGAGAAGAAGAGAAGGAGAAATAGAATTACAGTAAATGAGGTGGCGGTGGATGGCAGGAGGCAGGCTACAGGGGGTGGGCTGCAGGGAGCAGGCTGTGGATGCACGATAGCTATGAGAGGGGGAGAGAGAGAGAGAAGACACAACATATAGGGCTCATGACTCCTTGTGAGCCCAAAGGCTAGTCTAGTCCTTTTAATCAAAACCAGTTCAGTTTAGTCCTTTAAAAAGAAAAAACAATCCAGACCTCACATTAAAAAGAAGGGGGACCGAAACACCTGAAATGGCATCTCAGTTCGAGCTCGGACCGGTAAATACTGGTTGGCACAAACCTAACCGGGTGAAATTGCATTCCTTGGTTATACCATGGTTCAGCCTACTTTAAACCCAATATCCACATAAATTAAGCATTCTGCACAATGTATCACCCAACTCATTTGGTAGCCAAACAGGGTCATTGATAGAGCAGAAAAAACCCTGAAATCCCCAATCAACTGCTTCTCATCATAACTCTTTATTCATTCAGAACCCTGGGGTGGCAGCAACAGAGAAAGAGAAGACATGAAGGAGGTGAGTTATACACTGGCAAAGGAGGCAGAGGAGCAGAAGAAAGAACTGCCACTAGTCAGTACTTGCCAGAATTACAACAATCTAAGCCAGTTGAGTGGTGATCAATTAGGATCCAATACCAATTATGCAATTCTTTAGTATAACTACCCTTTCACAATTCTATATTCAGTTTTATCATTGGCTCACCAGTAAATCTAATTTGTACTTCATCTACACAGCACGCATCAAAAGGCTTGACAACAATTAACATTAGAAGAAACCATTGAAAAATGATTGTGGAACAAATAAAGGTTCATTAGTCAGATTGGTATCTTGAAAAAGGTTCTTTGGAGGGAAAAATATTTAAAGGATAGTTTCCAAATACATCATCGGGGAAACCAATTTTTTATATATATAGATGAGTAGATGAAATATTTTCACCATAATGAACCACCACAAGATGCGCCTCATGATATAGCACATCCGAATCTCATAGACAAGTCATGACAAATTTGAATCAAGCAGTATACAATTACACAAACATGGTTTTGAACTAGATGTGTAGCAGTGAAGATAGGATATACTTTTAGCAGTATACCCAAACAACATGAAGTTTTCCTATCATGAAATATGAATAAATCCTATGGCACTTGACTATATAACCAATGGCACTTGACTATATAGACCACCCAAAATAATATTAGTTCTGACTAGTTTTGGATACAACAACAACAGCAACAAAACCATCAGTCCCAACTAAGTGGAGTCGACTACATAGATCTTTTATTGTCATTGAGATGTATACAAGTTATATGTTTAGTTAAGCTTAGAATACTTAAATTCCACACATACTCATACCATCTTCTTAAAAGGATTTCTCTCATCATATCCTCAATCAAATGTATACCTAGTTGTTCATGAATAAGAGTATTTTTTTTCATATCTATCCTAATAATTCCACACATCATCTTAACATTCTCATATCAACAACTCAAACTTTTTGTATATGTTATTTCTTAACTATCTAACACTCAGATCCATAAAGCATTGTTTATCTCACAATTGTCTTCTAGAATTTTTATTTTAATTTCAAATCTAACGATCATATAAGATTCCTAACACCCCTTGTCATTTTAACTATCTTATTTTTACTCTATAAATAATATCTTCATCGTATCTATCTTGTTAAATAATTGATTTAAGATACATAAAGTTTTTACTTAAAGAAAATTTTTGTCATTCAATTTAATTATATTCTCTTATCTATTCCTAAAATTATTAAGTTTACATTTCATATATTCAATTTTAATCATACTTAATCTAAAACCTTTAGTTTTTAAGGATTGCCTCCATAGCTCAAGTCTATAATTAATTCTACTTAGGCTCTCATCAACTAAGACAATATCATCAACAAATTACACTAGGTATGTCTATTATGTAAATGACTAGTAAGCTCATCCATTATCAATGTAAAAAGATAGAAACTTAATGTGGATCATTGATGTAATCTTATACTAATAACAAAGTCACTAGACACTCCCTATAGTTCTAGTACTTGTAACTATATTATCATACATATCCTTAATGATAACAACATAACTAGTGGATATACCTTTTCTTTCTAAAACCTACTATAAGAAATCTCTAGGAACCCTATCATAAGCTTTCTCTAAGTCAATAAAAACCATATGATAAAAGCATGCATGTACAACTTAGAATTTCAATTGCAAGAAAGCTCATTTGTCCATGCATGAGTGGCCACTTACTTTCATGCAAAAGTTACATGTCAGCAGTAACATCACTTAAATAATTGGGGACCTACAATTCAAGAAAAGCAAGCCAAAAAAATAAAGCAGAATAAGTTGCTGACTAAAATAAACCTTCAAGTTCTTTAAAAAAACAAGTACTTTTTATCTTTTTTTTATACTTTATTGAACAATCTACCTTTTCTTTTAAAGAAAACATTCTTTATTCTTCTTTACTTTATACCTCAAAATGCATTCTTGAATATTCTTCCTTTGCTTTTATTTCCATTCAAAGATGCAGAGAAACAAATAAAGAAGGCAAAAGGATAGGTAACCAGGATGAAAAATAAAAAAGCACCTACTAGACAAAGTGAACTAACATTTTCAAGAAGCTGTTTTTTGACCAGAGCTATCCCCTGCTCTCCATCAGTCTGCGAACATACGGGAATTAGGATTATAATTGTGAGACTTCGATGCTGGTAGATACAAAGATACATGTGCTCTTCACTCTGCTGGAGCCAAACTACTGGTGCTAGATAAACTAAACCACCAACATTAAGCTGAATATCACAGACAAGAAAACCATCTTTTCCTTTAGACCAATTGTCACGTTGTAGAGGCCTTGGCATGTGATATCTGTTACTTTGTTCTCCCATAGAAGAATCATGAGATCCATGATGATACTCTTCTGGTGAAGATCTAGAATTTAGCAAACCAGAGCTTGCAGTAATACTTGAACCAGAAACTCCCCTCCTTAAATAGGACCAAGAACTTGTGTTGGAGGATAAAGCATGAGGAGTTAACCTTAGAACAGCATAAGTAAACATGTTTGCTGTGTCACCCTACCAAGAAAATCATACAGGTAAGTTCTGAAAACAAATACTTGTAACAATTATCTATAAAGTACATCCTCAAGACTAAAAAATATAAATTAACTGTTCCAATGCAGGAAACTAAGCCATACAGGAGAAAGCGTTGTGGCCACCAACAGATCTTGAAACAATATAAGTGACTTGCACGCTGTGCTTCCTAAACTTGAACTTCCTATAACTGTGGCAAGTGACTGCAGAATGCATGTAAATTAATGAGTCTACATGGTGTTGAAATATTAATTGGAAGCAATATAATAATAGATCAAATCATTTTCTAAAAACTTATTAAATAAAAACAATAATTTTTTTAAAAAATAGATGTCATGAAAATGTCGAGTGCAAAAGACTTAGCTGCTATTGGTCACAGCAGCAATACAAGTACCTAGTGATCTATATTAATACAGAAGATGAAATTTTTAAAATTTTCACAATCAGCAGTTAAGAAAAATGTTCTGTTATGATGTATGTATGGGCCCATGTATAGATTTCACTCGTGATTATCCATTGGCTTGAAAACATGATAATTTACTTCAGAAAAAAAACTACACTTAATAAAGAAAACAATCAAATGGACCATTGAGGATACAAGACACTCAGGATTTTGAGTGCTGTAAATTGATACATAAATGCCAATTCCACAAAATATAGCCATCTATATTTTCAGTAGAATAGAATAAGTGATAGTAATTGCAGATGCTAGAATGAAATTTATGCTGGAATATGGAAATATTTAATAAGTGATAGTAATATACTGACTCTATTATGCCAACTATTTGCAGATGATACAATGAATTTATGCTGGTATATGAAAATATTTAATAGATGGTAACTTTCAGCTTATGATAATGTAAGTTTTTTTCCTTTTTAGTTACTTGTAAAGTTGTTACTTGTTACACAGTTCCAAACATTTCGAGTGAATAATGGTCATTAACTATCAAGATGACAAATTAAATCCAAATGTAAAAGACCAGCACAGATAACTACTATCAAGCAAGGTTGAAAGCATACCTAGGATGAGATAATTGTTTGATCAAGAAGGCCATCTTGGATATATGTTTGTGATGCCACTGAAATTTCTAGGACAGATTCCTATACCATCAAACTTTATATTAAACGGTGTTTACATCCTTTTTGAGACTTATGCCTTTGTGGTTGTTGTTGTTGTTGTTGCTACAATGTTTACAACATCCTTTAAAAGGAAGAATAGTTTCATCTAAAACCAATCAATCAAAAATTTCAAGTTGCTTCTTGAACTGAACTCAGAGTGCCTACAGCTTAACACTCAGCAGCAAAAGCGACTAATGTGACAAAGGGCATAAAATAATATTCCTAGATGTTAAATAAGAAATTCAACTTCAAATTTAAAATTGAAAGCAAATCAACTTAGTACAATTTATGTCCTTAGATTCTATGTCCTTTTCGCGATCTTAAACTTAATTATTATGAAGTGCTAGGCTAGGGATAGAGATTTACGCATAGATTATTTCCTGTCAAGGATTAAAATATTGGACTATACCAAACATACCAACTGGTAATACTAATCCAACCTCATATTCTTACATAGTATATTGACTGTTTTATTACTTTAAGGTATTTTGCAAATGTCATAAATTTACACATGGAAACCTTCTCCAATATTTCTAGTTTAGTTTCCTAAATTGTCAAAAAGAAGAAAAAAGGAAGCAAAAAAAGAGAAATGGAAGGAGATACACATTGAGCTTCAATTAAGACTTCAAGGGTTGATTCAAAATTATATTCTAAAAGGTAGTTCCATTAATATTGAAGATCCTACAGAAAGAAAGAAGTCTATGAATCAAAATACTTTATAAAATAATTTAGCAAGATAGGAAATATATCTTTACTTATGGGATGTTATTGTATTTTCCTTATTTATATAAAATTTTTGTTATACTTGGGATTTATAAACTGGGAAAAAGATATTGTAATAGAAGATTGAAAAATTGAATGTGAACATTGTTTTCACACAACATATATGAACAACATGAGACCACAATTTAAATCCTGATGATTTGATTCCATAGTTCACGTGCAAGACAGGTGTGAGGCCTGAATTTGTAGAAGTTATTTGAGTTAGAGTGAGTCTGCCCTATGGTATTTACCATTCCTTTTTCACTCTCTTTTGTTGATTATTATATTTGTCTTCCTCTTTTTTCCCTTCCTCTATTCTCAAATGAAAAAAGAAAAAACTCTCAGGCTGTCATGAACATGTGAAAAAAAGAGAGGAAGATATAAAAATGAAAAAAAAGGGATGGTTGTGATAGTTGACAAAATTATATAAAAACTAGTAGGTATTTGATGATAAGCTCACCATCTACCATAGTTTCGCATGGCCTACAGTTTGATAAAGCTGGTATGGTGAGCTTATTGGATGACATAGCCTACACTGGACCAAATCGAGCAAAATCCTCCGATTCACGTTCTGTCACTAGTAGGCCAACTCGTAGTAATCAATACATGCAGTATTTTAGACCTTGATACTGATCATATTAAAATAGTACAAATATATGAAATAGATTTTAGATAATTTCTCAATAGCATGCATAACCATACTTGTCCAATAGTGGATCAATATTCAGTATCAGCCAGTATCTAAATCCACATTCCCATGTTATCAGTCATCGACTATCCTTATTATTCAAGTTGAGAACTAATGATCACAAAGTACCTATTATCATTTCCTTTTTTCATGATCTTATAAAATCATAGCATACCTGAACTTCGATTGCCACTTCACGAGAGACAGTCAGCATTTGAACAGTTCTTCTTTCCTTGAGACAATCACGAAAAGATGGCACTTGAATCTTTTTGCCAACATAAAAATCTGTTTTAAGAAGTCAGATAAAAAAATTCAAAACTTAGACATGATTATAGAGCAGGAACAATAACAAAAACACACAAAAGGGAGATCAGAATCAACCCTCATCTTTTAGATGGTATACCAGAAGAACAGATGAATCATAGTAAACATATACATCAGCAATTAATGACCTGAAAGATAGTCATTGATAAATGTATACAAACGGCTGCGTGCAAGTTCACCACTGGGTTGTTTATCAAGTAAAGCTTGCAAAGAATCATTGAACATCGTGAAAAGAGAATGTGCTTCCTTGAGTACGTCTATTAAGGCATCACAACGCCAATCAGATTCATTGTCTTTATTCTTCTCCACTATCTACATTACCAGAGAACATTTTAACATTAGACAACAGTGACTTTTTTTGTTGCAGGAACGGGTAAAAGAATCATAGTCTTGCGAGGAAAAGTACTTGTAAACAATAACATAGAGAGAGCAACAATTTTACAGCCAGACTAGCCTGACACACTTAAAAGTCACCTGCATTTTAGGCACTTGAAACATGTAATGGTCAAATCATCAAACTGTGTGCAGATATGCATACATGTACATCTAAAATGGACATGCAAACATCTGTGAGAGCCTAGAAATTGCAGTATGTGGACATAAAATGATAACAACAAAACTATTACTTGGGACCAGCTACATAAATTCTACCCCTGTAATTTAACTTATCAAAAACAGTTTCTAGTCAATTCAAACGACATATCCTTCTTTTTGAAAGGGAAGTCAGGAAGTCCTAATAGTCATATTCCTCTAATGTCTCCACACACCACTCAACTATATCTATTGGCCTGACCTTATGGCTTTAGGCATGATCAGAACACATTAAAAAAATTGATCTTATAATTGTCTCAATTTGGGTAACCAAGGTTCCAATAATGAAAATAGCCTCTCTGCTTGCAGGAGCAAGGATGTGTATATTAACTCACTTGGCCCCACATGATGAGAGCCATGTTCACTGGGCCACCCATTAAAGGGGAGCTGTGCATAATGATAATGTTGTTCCTTTACAACCTAGGTTCTCAGGGTTCAAGTCACAGAAAATAATTACTCTGTTTGTAGCATAATAACATGGTATATTAATTCTTTAAAGATTCCCCATTACCTACAGTATCAAGCATTAATCTATCTGTTCATATTAATCTTAATTTTTAGAGGAAAAAAAAAACTCTGCTTGCAGCAGCAAGGATGTGTATATTAACTCTCACTTGGCCCCGCATGCCCACATGCTGAGAGCCATTATCACTAGGCCACCCATAAAGGGTGAGCTGCACATAATGATAATGTTGTTCCTTTGCAACCTAGGTTATCGGCATGCAAGTCATCGAACATAATTACTCTGTTTGTAGCACAACACTGTGGTATGTTGATTCTTTATTCCCAATTACCTAGAGTCTCGAGCATTAGGCTATCTTTTCATATTAATCTTAGGTTTTTAAAAAAATGCAATAGTTCCTATCCTATATTACATGCACAACAAAAATTCATGGTCTAGGATTTATATATTAGAAAACAAAAAGAAAAAAGAGAGACGTAGATAATTAAACTGAAAATAAATGATAAAATTAAAAAGAATTTATATTGCATTACAAAATGTGCAACATTAAAAAAGTGAACCAGGTGTGAGCCAAGATGCTTGTTCAGAGTGAATTAGTGATGGAATGTAACTCGAGTTAATTTTCACCAAATCATTCAAAACTTCCAAATTTCACCAAATCACATTAAACTTCTCCAAAACTAATATGACATGATTCTAAGTCAATTAGTAGCACTTTTCCATTTCTTTATGACTTTAGTCTAGTTAATTGAATTTGGCATGTTGTGATCCAAATGTAAGATCCTAATCCTATCTCATTCTTAACTCAAGTGTAACACGAGTTAAATTTCACCATGACCAAACCACATCAAACTTCACCAGAACTACTATGACATCATTATAATATGATTAGTCGCACTTTTTCTATTTTTTGATAATTTTATTCTAATTAATGAAACTTGGCATGTAGTGATCTGAACATAAGATCGTAATCCTATTCATTCTTAAGTCGAGTGTAACTTGAATTAAATTTCATCAAATCATACCAAACTTCTTCAGAACTACTATGACATGATTCTAAGTCAATTAGTAACACATTTTCTAGTTTTGATGATTTTAGTCTAATTAAAGGAATTTGGCACATTATGATTCAAATATAAGATCCTAATCCTATCTCATTCGTAACTCAAGTGTAACTTAAGTCAAATTTCACCAAACCACACCAAATTTCACATACATTCATTAAACTTGAACTCAGTATGTGCTCTCGCGACAACCCAAAAAACTCTGGCCACTTCCCTATCACGTACATTACTTACTAAATTCTTCGAAAGATGGATCATGCAGTCACCATGATGTGACTCCAGAAATATTTCTTTTACTGCTGCAAAAATTCCTGGAATCTATCACTGACAATACTTAAAGAATCATAGTGTGCACCAATGCATTTTCTTAACTCAAAAAGAAACCATTCTCATGACTCTCTCCCCTTAATCTCTGCTACTCCAAATATCACAGGAAATAGCTTCTTAGATCCATCAATAGTAGTTTCTGTCATCAAAACACTAGGTTATTTTCCAGATAAATGTTTTGTATCTATGTCGAATAGTGGACGAATGTATTGAATAAAACTATGCAAGCATGCATCGAATGCCCAAAAAATCCGATGAAAACATCCATCCTCTGTAATAATTAAACCATCATTTCATAGTCATGAACTTTCAAGTCTCATAGAAAAGGTATTAATTCACCATACGATCTATCAAAGTCTGGCCAATCATGCTGGAGTTCTTAAATCCTCCTTTTTCAAAGAGGAGTGATTGTCTCAACTTTTATTACACTCAAACATCTGATGTCTCAACTAGATTGTAACAACTTTTATGTTCAACAATGAGCAACAAGTGCACATCTGATGTCTCAACAAGATTGTAACATCAAAATACTAAATCTAGAAAGGTAATTCTGGAAAATTTCTCAAAAATTTATATATCTTTCACAAAAAGAAATGACACCTTTTGTCAAACTATTTTGTTAGGGAATTAGCAACAACCATCTTACAAAGTAACATATAACCAATGCATACAAAATTAAGATAGATTTTCCATAAATATAGATAAGAACACTCAGCATTCAGTAGCATATTAAACTATTAATAACAGCCATTTGATAAAAGAACACATACCATAACCATCCATATATCTGGCTCAGCTTGATAGAACACATGGGAATGTCGCTCCTCTTCAATCACCTCACAAGCAGCATCAGGAGAAAATATTCTGCAGCAAATCGATGATAGGGAAGTGGAGAGAATGTATCCAGCATATCATGATACATTGTCGTTATCTTGAGAGCAGTTATATAGATGAAGAACAGGATGCAACACTGGAAAATATGCATGTCGATGGCACAACAAGCAGGCCTAAGAAAACCAGGGAAAAATAACCGCATAAAGTGGCAGTCATATCAGCATGCCAACAGTACTTACTCTCTCTTCAGCTCAACCAGATATTATTTTATATCCAGATGCCCCCATCATAACAGGCTTCAGAGTTCAGATAATGATGCATACATGTCATCAAAAGAGGCATCACAGATGAACTACCTTATAAACGAAGACCTTTGCTTCACATTCTTTTGAACAAAACAATGGTCACAGAAACAATGAAATATAAATGATGCTTTGTAACAGTAAATAGAATAACACTTTAAGACAAAGAAATATTTTAGCAGAATGTGTAATCAGTGATATGCACCTCCCCACGTCCAGCAATTGAAATCTCACGACAACTAAGATCTTGCATGTTGTCTTCTTTATAAACCTCCACATCATAAATTGGTCAAGGACGTTTGCCAAGTCAGCAATCTCTCTTAATTGTATGTCCTACTTGTATTCTCTAATTAATAACAAACCATGTCAATCATACCAACTTGGTAGAATAATCATGAGCAGTATACACTTGCAAGTAAATCCCACCTGACTCACAAAAGTGCATTCAGTTTATGCCATTATCTCAGAATCTTATCTACCCCAACAATGTTCAATCTTCTTTATGAAAAAATATACAAAAAATTATTTAAGCCCTGCAGAGTATTATTCCATATCTTTACCTACTTTTCTACCTAACCATGTAAGTATACACAATAAAACATGTAATTCCATATCTTGTGCACGACCTGCAGTACAATAGTTTTACATCTTTACCCAGTTTGCTATTTACCTTTGTAAGTTTCTGCAATCAAACTATATGTCCAGCTTCCTTACTTCACATGAATTAATAATGTATTTGAGCAAACATATTTTTTGAAAAAAAAAAAATCAAAGATTCCCTGAATTACCTTTCTAGATTTATGTTCAAATGGTGTCCAACAAGTTAAAAGTGCTTGCATTAAACATAGTCAACCACCCTACACAAATAGGATGTGAGGAGTTCCAGACCATGCGAAATCTCTATTACAAGAAACTTAGAAAATATCTTAAGAAATATTATTATTATCCAAAAACTTGCTGAACGAACCTTGTGAAAGTAATTATTCCTTCTGAAAGTCCTACAACAGATAGCTGCACAGAGTAAGGGAAATCCGAAGGAAAAAAGAACAAAATCTTGTCAAGTTCTTGGCCCTCCTGATGTCCCCTTCTCGTGTCGAAAACACATAATTGTATGCCTTCATTAGCAGCCATGGCAGGCAATCCCATTGCTCTTGACAGACTGCAGCTCCAAAAAACCCAAGAAAGAAATAATTGTTTAAGTACCTAAGGCAAGTATACAGCTGATGAATTAATTTAAAGAAAATTGTCGTGCTCGCAAAAAGATACAATTGAAACCTAGATGTTGCACAAAATAGATCAAGATGATTGTACAAAAGCAAAAGATTAAACCTACGCCATAGGGCGACACGATCAATTATCATATGTCAGCAAGAAATGATGTATGACAAGTTCAATTCCATGTGTATTACCTAATGCTGGATTAGTTTATCCCAAGCGTGAGATTGCTGAGCCAAGAATCGAGAGGATCCACTTAAGCACCGAGTTAACTAACAAAGACTTCACGCAAGATTAGAAGATCTGTTTCCATAGGGTCGATCGAGAAATGGCGGGTAGGTAAAGGAATACTACGAGAATCAGAGTCTTTTTCTTTTTCCAGAAAAATATAAATCCAACGCAAAGAGGTTCAAATCCTAAAAAATTCAAAGGATACAACGAGAAACCAATCTCACCTCACCTCACTACCACACCGGCGGATCTGCGGCCGAACCTCAGAGAAGCGAAAGGGCTCCCTCGCGATTGGGAACGGAAATGGCTACGGCGATCATCGTCACATGAACAATCGATTGCAAACTTCGGCCGTATTTATCTGTTCGTGTAGAATTAGATGAGAAAACTCCACGCCATCGTCGCGGCGAGGAACTGGAAACGCAACCATGAACGATCGATCCCACCGTTTACCTAACAGTCCACCGACTTATTGTGACGGGAGGAAGCCGGAGGATTACGGGGATTTATACGTGTACGGCAGAGATTAATATTTCAACGGTAGATGAGATCCGACGGCAAACGCGATCGACGGTAACTTGGGGATGCGGTGTAGGGTAAAGCATGTACTTCGAACGGTGGATGGACGATTCAGTTGCAGATCCAACGGTTTAGTTTTATTACACGAACGATACAAACACAAACACATAACGGAGGACTTATCATATAAACACATACCGGTTTAGTGTTATTACTCAGACATATCATATAATTAATTATTTTTAATATTTTAATTCTTATATTTTAAAAAATTATATTAAAATCTCTATACTTACCAAAATAAAACATTTAACCTCATTGTTCTAACAAAAATATATATATATATAGACCCCTATATAATTTTTAAAAATATAAAGATCGAAATACTAAAAATAATTAATTACATGAAATAATATACAATTAATCAATTCAATTATGAATTTCTATCAAATCTAACTGATTACATGAGATAATATATAATAGGAGGCCTTTGGCTCCCGTTGGCTCATGTCGCAAATTTAGCCCCGATAATGATTCGATCACGAATGATCATCATCATGAGCCGAATCCTTTACAAACAACTTAAATAAACAATGAATCAAAATAAGCATTCTAAGCTTAATTTGCAGGATTAATACTGTGAATGATCAAGAATGTGGTTTAGCAACATGGCTTCTTGCTCTGTTACTGCATAAGGTTGATTGGGAATAATGGTCATAAATGTCTGAAACAAGGTGAAATGGACAGCATAACCACTGCCAATTCATCGGTTTCCTTTAAAAACAACAAAAAGAGACCAGGTTTAGTGGTCAAATTCAAATAATTCATATCAAAAGTTGCAGTTTTGATCGTCCGTCAAACGATGCCGGTATCGCATGTTCCTCTGATTCTTTGAAAGACAAGATTTTGCTCCTTATCTGGATGTGGAAAATCTGCCGATTCCCGCTCTCGACTTAATCCGCGAGGCAGGAATATTCAGCATCAGAGAGAATCCAGGTTGAAGCTCAAATAACTGCTTCAAAATCACTCCAAGATAGAGAACAATTAATCTTGACCCGAAAAGAAGATACTTCCGATACCCTACACAGATGCAATATGAGGAATAAAATAGTAAGTGATGCCTATGTCGTTAACAATAAAACAATTAGGTCAGGCGGACATATACCAGAACCGGGGAGTCATAGATTTAGGTATCTCTCCCAACCTTCTGCTTCGAGCTTTGTTGCTTTTGTCATAACGGTGTCCTTCAGATCATCTTGATACTTGATCACTCTACAAAAAATTTGTGGAAATGAGAAGCATAAGTAAATGAGCCTAAATATACAAATCAGATCAAGTTAAAATCGTATGTTCATGGTGTTTGAAAAAAGACCTGTCCCACAAATCAGCATCACCAGCAGCGAGAATCCTGACTGCTAATAAAGCTGCATTTGCCGCATTTCCAATTGCAACCGTTGCAACTGGAATACCTTTTGGCATCTTTATGGTAAAAAACAAAGGTTAATCAGTTCCGAGCACATGATCTTAACCCAACCACCACAACCGAAGTACTTCCTGAAAAAGAAAAACTGCATCCGTGATCCACATTATACCTGTACAATGGATAACAAGGAATCGATTCCATCCAATGATGAGGTTCTTATTGGGACCCCGATGACAGGTAGTGGAGTCAGCGAAGCTACCATTCCTGCAGCACAACAGAGTTCTCCAATTAACTTCAAACATTGACTTACACCAATATGGAGTATTACTTTCTTCTTTTCCAGAAATGTGTGATCCACCTGGTAGATGCGCTGCACCACCAGCACCGGCTATTATGATCTGGATACCTCGTTCTTTTGCAGACGATGCAAAAGAGTACATCCTTTCTGGTGTTCGGTGAGCTGAAACAATTGTTACCTGAAGTGATTTTACAATTAACAAAAATCACATTATGTGCATAATAAAATTATCACACCTTCTACGAAGCACCTTGAAATCAAAAATGGCTTTAGCATGGTGATGAAACTTACCTCATGTGGCACACCAAAATTTTTTAATATTTCAGCGGCATCCTTCATTGTAGGAAGGTCCGAATCAGAACCCATGATTATCGCAACACGTGGAGTAACTGCACCCGATAAGCAAATCTTAAACCCAAATATTAGTAACTTCCAAGCATACGCTCCCTATATAC
Organism: Musa troglodytarum; assembly: GCA_023547065.1. NCBI lineage: Eukaryota > Viridiplantae > Streptophyta > Magnoliopsida > Zingiberales > Musaceae > Musa > Musa troglodytarum. The sequence goes on from CP097511.1 coordinate 53,964,530, forward strand.
TCAGGAACAGCAGAAGAAAACTTAGTAATGTATTTTTTTCTCACCAATAACACCTGAATTTTGTTAGGCATTGTGCCAACTATTAAATACTCTTGCACAAGAAATAAAATTATGCTGATTAAATACATACTGGAAACTTACATAGAGAGGTAATCAAATTTTATTAATGCATGGCGAACCTCAAGCTATGAATTTCTCGTCTCATGAAAAACTATTAAAGTATAAAATTCAAGAATTGGATTCTAAATCAATTACTTGGGGATTTAATAAATATTTGAATGATGTACTATCACGGACTTAGCTGAAATTGTCTAAATCATGAGGCACCTTTGCGGCAAAGTCACGGACTTAGTTGGAGTTGCCTAAGTCGTGAAGCACCCTTGCGCCAACTTCTCGAACTTAGCTCAGATTGCCTAAGTTATGAAGCGCCCTTGCGATATGCCTCCACAAAGGGTCATCCAATTTACAACCTCGCTCAGGTCCCAGAGGACCTATAAAAAGAGCAAGTTGATTAGTTCGAAAACGAGCGACGGACAAGTCCCGACGTCTCGTGAAGAGGACAGTTTTACAAGCAATTTAACAAACACTTTGAGTGCAAGAGAGAAAAGAGAAGAAAGAGAAAACAAGGACTTTAGTAGGCAAAACGAACAATCGCAAGTCCACAAACGATTGCTCACCGGGTGTCAAGCGCAATGCCAAGTTCCTGTCAACTCAACATGCGAACTTGTATAAACCGATCAACACCCGACACTACCCCGAAGCCCCATCCACCCCTATAACACCCGAGGGGTTCCAAGGGTCTGAGATGGCTGACGTTTCGCGCACGATTGCTGTCTGCAAAAAACAGGCCATGACACACGAAAACGTAGTCATTTTGGGACAGTTTTGCCCGGCATGGTGAGCAGTCGTACTACAGCACTGTGAACTGTTCTTGCTTACATTTTTCAAGCCAATAAAACATAAAACCAATGCAAAACATGCTGTCAAGCATCTGTACAAGCATGCAAAAGCGACAAACAGTTTATTGAGCGAAGAGGTTACGGATACGTAACGACCGTTCGTGACATTCTCCCCTACTTAAACTGTCAACACCCTTGTCGACGCTTGCTAGTAGACTTTGATGACTGCTTGTTCGTGTCGTAGGACGTCTTCAAGCTCCCAATTAGCTTTTGTTTAGGGAAACTTTTGCCACTTCACTAGGTATTCGGTTTGCTCAACTCTGTTGGGTAGCTTTGTCTTGCGATGTGCTAAAATGATTTCAAGTCGCTTCTCGTAGAAGGCTTTGGTGGGGGATAACCGAGTTGGAATGCGGATCCGAGTGGTAGGCTTTCAAGTTGCTTGCGTGGAAGACATTGTGAATTTTGAGCCATGCCAGCAGTTACAACTTGTAGGAGATATTGCCTACCTTGCTGATAATTGGGAAGGCTCCTTCGTACTTGCACACGAATCCCTTGTGCACTTTATACCTAAAGAACTGAGGTGATGCTGGTTGGAGTTTCACGAACACCAAGTCGCCAACTTTAAACTCCTATGGTCGCCTTCCAAAGTCTGCCCACTTTTTCATCTTTATGGCCGCCTTCTCCAAGTAAGCCCGCACAATATTTGCATTTCGGTGTCATTCCTTCACAAAGTGATATGCTGACGATCTTCTCTCGATATAACTAATCACCAAGGTATGAGGAGTTAACGGTTGCTGTCCTGTAATGATCTCGAAGGGGCTCTTGTTGGACGCAAAGCTCCACTGCAAGTTGTAGGAGAATTGGGCAATGTCCAATAGCTTCATGCAATCCTGTTGGTTGGCACTCACGTAATGCCAAATATATTGCTCAAGGAGCGAATTTATTTTTTCAGTTTGGCCATCCGTCTAGGGGTGGAGGCTTATGGAGAAGCATAACTTGGACCCTAGCAATTTGAATAGCTCGGTCCAGAATAGTCCTAAGAACTGAGCATCTCGATCACTGATGATATTGTACAGGACTCTCCAACACTTCACTACATTTTTCATCATCAACTTGGCCGCCTCCTCTGCTAAACAGTGTAGGGGTGCAGTAATAAATGTTCCATACTTTGAAAATCGATCGACCAACATGAGTATTGATCTGAGTCCCCCTACTACCGACAAGCTTGATATGAAGTCCAAGGAAATGCTCTCTTACAGCCTTTCTGGTACGGGCAATGGCTCCAAAAGTCTCATCGGCTTCCGTTGCTCTATCTTATCTTGTTGACAAATAAAACACATTCGAACGTATTCCTCCACATCAGTCCCCGTATTCAGCCAATAGAAGGCCCTCTCCACGAGAGCCAATGTTCGGTGAATGCCCGGATGTCCAGCCCAAAGGGAATCGTGACATTCTCTCAAGAGTTCACGCCTCAAATTATCTACTCGAGGGACATAAACCCTATTCCATTTGGTGTAGACAAGTCCCTCATAGATCCAAAATCGTCGTGCATTGCCTTCTTTAATTAGTTGCATCAGGGTTACTGCTTGAGGATCACTGTGCAATACATCCCCGATCCTGAAAAGGAAGTTGGAGTGCAACTGACTTGCTTGACATCCACCTTCCAACTGCATGGCATTCACTAGCTCCACTTTCCGGCTCAATGCATCAACCACGACATTTGCTCTTCCGAGCTTGTACTCCATTGACGTATCAAACTCAGCCAAGAAGTCCTGCCATCATACTTGCATTGGGGAGAGTTTCTTTTGAGTTTGGAGGTAACTCAAAACGATGTTATCCGTTCTTAACATAAAATGCGATTCGAGAAGGTAGTGCCGCCAAACTCATAGATAGATGACCACCATTGTCATCTCCATCTCATGCACCGGATACCACCGCTCGATCTCATTGAGCTTGCAACTCTCGTAGGCTACCGGGTGACCCTCCTGCATGAGTACTCCCCCAATAATGAAGTCTAAAGCATCTGTATGGACTTCAAAGGGCTTTCCATAGTCCGACAATTTGAGTACCAGTTCTTCCAACACAACAGCCTTTAGATCTTGGAATGTCGCTTCGCATTTATCGGACCATCGCTTAGGCTGCTCCTTCTTCAGCAACTCCATCAATGGAGCCACACGTCACTGCTCCCTGCTTTCTGTGGCTTTATCTTCAAGTTCTCCCCCACTTGACCCCGTAACGCATTCAACAAACGCATAGCTGCCATCCAGGGTCCTTACGATTCCTCATCATCGCTGCTAGATTCTGAGCTACTCGAACTAAGAGCGACAGCCTTGCCCTTGTTCGTTTTAGGGGGGTAGATTGAAGTTGTTAAGGCATTAAGTGCTTGTTTTTGTGGGCACTCACTCACCATGTACGGTCCTCCGTATAAGAAGCATCCGCGAGGTTTTGGGGCCTTGCCTTTTGAGCTTGGCCCTTTGTAGGAACTCTTCTTCCTTTGTTCACCCCCGGGCTCCTTCCCTCGAGAATATTTCGGTGGGCAATTTCCTGAAGATTGTTTTCCTTTCCCCGAGTCCTCCAAGGAATCAAAGTTAGTGAGCCTTTCCATGGCCACAATTGCCCCAATTACATCGGTGACATTCCTTCGATGTAGTTCCTATTGTGCCCACGACTTTAAGCCATCGAGGAAGCTGAACAGCTTATTCTTTTCGAACATGCCCTGGATGTCTAGCATCAGTATAGAAAACTATTTCACATACTTTGGCAGAGTTGTCTCAGCTTCCTTCTTACGAGGAACTCCGTGTTCTCGGGTAGGAACTGAGTCCTCAACTCCCGCTTCAAGTCCTCCCATGTGTCCACTCGACATTGACCCTGCTGGATCTCTTCTCAGTGTGTTCGCTACCAAAGTTTTGCATCTCCATTCAAATACATCGTTGCTATCAAAACTTTGGTATCTTCATAATCAGGCCTTGTAGCTAGGAAGTATTGTTCCATGTCAAATGGGAAATTCTCGAGCTCTTTTGCATCCTTGGCACCCCCATAGTAATGTGGCTCGGGTGCCCTAAGTTTTGTGGTGGCGCAACGCGGGTGTTGTTCCCTCCTGCATTAAGAGCCCTTGTGAGCAATGTCACCCTGGAAGTGAGTTCCGCCATGACTTCGTGCAAATGTTGCACGGAGTCTTTGGTGTCTTCCGTCAGTCGATTTATTAACGACTCAACCTTGTCGATCTGAGATTAAGCTTCTTCTTCCAAGGTCTCTACCCTAAGAAGCCTTCGTTGGCCATGGTAGAGTTCCTCCAAACTCGCTTCAAGAACATCAAGGCGGGTTTCCGCCGCTGTAAGTCTCTCATTGTGGCTCTTTTTCCCAGTTGGCGCTTTAGATTGCACCTCCCCCATTCACGAAGAATAGCCAACTTCTCGCTCATCATGTTCGCTGTAGTGCTCCTCCGGAGCGGCTTTAGCAGCATGAGAGCGAGTTTGCACTTGTAGCCCACTTACGGTTGCTTAGGGCAATGGCCGGCTTGCCCCATATTGCTCGATTCGCCACAATGTTTCGGCATGGCGAGATTGCGAAGCTTCTTCGCTGTTTGCTCGAAGTGCTTGCCCACTCCAATTCCATAATGTCACGGGCTTAGTTGAAATTGCCTAAGTCATGAGGCACCCTTGCAGCAAAGTCACGAACTCAGTTGGAGTTGCCTAAGTCGTGAAGCACCCTTGCACTAACTTCTTGAACTTAGCTATGATTACCTAAGTCATGAAGCGCCCTTGCGATATGCATCCACAAAGGGTCAGCTAATTTGCAACCTTGCTCAGGACCTGTAAAACGAGTAAGTTGATTAATTCGAAAATGAGCGACGGACAAGTCCCGACGTCTCACGAAAATGGCGACTTTATAAGCAATTCAGCAAACATTTTTAGTGCAAGAGAGAAAAGAGAAGAAGGAGAAAACAAAGACTTTAGAAGACAAAACGAATAGTCGTAAGTCCACAAACGACTGCTCACCAGGTATCAAGAACGATGGCAAGTTCCCGTCAACTCATTGTGCGAACTTGTGTAAACCGATCAATGCCCAACACTATCTCGAAGCCCCATCCACCCCTCTGCCACCCGGGGGGTTCTAGGGGTCTGAGATGGCTGACGTTTTGCGTGCAGCTGCGACCTACAGAAAACAAGTCGTGGCACGCGAAAAACGGAGCCATTTTGGGGTAGTTTTGCCCAGCGTGGTGAGCAATCGCATTGCAACGCTACGAACTATTCTTGCTTACACTTTTCAAGCCAAAAACACACAAAACCAAGGCAAAACATGCTGCCAAGCAACTATACAAGCATGCAAAAGCAACAAAAGCAACGAACGATTCGTTGAGCGGAGGTTACGAGTGCATGACAACCTTTCGTGATAGTACGTACATAATGATGTAACCTGTAACTTTAGAGTGAATAAGGTGAGACAAGGATCAAAGATACTACAAAAGAGATTTTGTAGTAGATCTTAACTAGAAGCAAAGTTGTGAATCTCCATTGTTGAGATGAAAAGAATTAAAGAACTTATAATCATTGCAATGGTGTAGATCAGAGTTGCATTCAATCAACAAAACAATATTTAGAACATTTAGAGACACTATGATGACAAAAATTAAAAAACAATTAGATTCTTATATTTAAACTAAATTAAAGAAGAAACAGGACTTTGCATATTATCACATTCTCAAACATACTAACCTACACCATGGCTTCCTGGTGTTTCTCTTTCCAGCAAGGAATCAAGTCTTTCTTTGACAACGTTCTTTGAAGGGCCTACAATTGTGATATGACCCATCTTCCGGAGCTTCCGCATTTCTAAAAGCAGCAATTTTATACATATGGCAAGAAAAGAGTAACTAGAACTTAGAAGATTGTATTACTCAGGAAAAGGCACACTAACCTGGTTTATCATACCAATGGATATTGGCCCCAGGTATCTTTAGTGCCTTCCCCATCAGCTGATGAGCCAAATGAAATCCTGCTTCTCCCTAGCAGCAGATGATCTCAAACAAAATTAAAAACTAACTAGCTGTAAGGACATCAAAGTTCAAACAAGAGTGTTAAAGAATTAACTATATGCAGAACAAAAGCATGACAAATTCATGAACTAATGTTTAGAGAAATCAACTACTTCAGGATTTAATAAATATTGCATAAATACCTTCTCAAGATAATTACCTCATCTTCACCTAGTATGTTATACATGATTGCAGCTGGGGTTTTCATTGATGGATCACCAAGAGGGAGACCAAGAATAGCTCGAAGATGCTGTTCATACTGTGAAGTATAGCATGACTCAATCGTGTGATGTCCACTATTATGAGGTCTAGGAGCTACTTCATTTAGCAAAACCTATTTAAAAAAAATGGTTTCAGTCAACTGCATCGCTGTTTAGAACCATTACTGAATGTCCAGATAAACGACACCTAATTAAAAATGAGATGAAAAGGTTAAATTGAACCAACTTGTATACTAGGGTAGGGTGCAAACAAAATATGAAACAGAATTACCTGTCCATCTTTTGTTAAAAATAATTCTACTGCAAATACTCCTGCTCCCTCAAGTGATTTGACAGCTTTTTGAGCAATGTCAACAGCAAGTTTCTTTATTTTGTTGGGTACATCAGCAGGAGATTCAACTATGTGACAGATGTTATTCCTAGAAAAAGTAGATTCCACAAGATTGTAAGATTGGCACAAGAAGAGAAAGTTTAGAACATAGCGACTGCGGCCCACTACACAGCTCAATTGAACTAGCAACCCAATTTATTCTTCTTACTTGTGAATAGTCTCAACCACAGGAAAGCATGAAACTGAATTGTCTCGAGCCCTGGCTACAATCACAGAGAGCTCCTAGATCAAACAAAAAATAAAATTTTGTTATAAACTATTACCAAGACCAACTTATTTTAAATTACTCCATATTAAGAACAAAACCCACATATCTCTATAAGAAGAGACATACATGCACATTTAGAATTGTTAAGAGTCAATGTAACCCCATATATATACACCTTTGTCCACATGCCCAAATATTCAAGCTTATATGCAAGAGTAGATATATAAGTGGATACAAATACATTGATTACTGCACCAAGGAAATCAGACAATGTTGATTGTCTCAAGAAACAAATGATAGCACCAGCAAATTCAAATGAATACAGCACAACTGAAAGATCAAGAATCAACTGAAAGTTTCAAATGCAGCATCACATAATGCTAGCCCAAAGGAAATCTTAAAAATTACTGAACATATATCTGCAGTCAGTAATCATAATAAACCTGAATTTAGGAAATAGTAAAGACAAACCTTCACAAATGGTGTCCATCTTTCAACATATAAACCATGATCAAATCCTCCCAATGCTGAAAGAAAGCATGAATTAGTTAATGGAGCATGAAACTTTAAGAGAAGAGCAGCAGATCTTTGTATTAAGAATCTACGAAACAAAATGCACTTCTAAAGATTACCATATCATTTTCATATAACAGAACTGCAAACTTTTAAAGGATTGGTATGAAGAATGCCATGCTTTAGATTGAGATAAACAGCTACCTCTCACATCAAGCATTCTCAAACATAGTATCTTGAAAAGAAAGGTAAAGTTACTCTTTTACAACCTGGGAGACCACGGTTCGAGTTACAAAAATAGTCTCTTTAAATACTTAAAGTTGAGCACATTGACCCTCCCTAGACCATGCATTGGCCAGAGCCTCATGCACTAGGAAAGCCCATTTTTATGTTGAGTCTCTGGTCTAAGACATGCATAAATGTTAAGTCTCTGATTTTCATTTCAATACTTTTTCTGAGATGAAGAAAATTATGATTGTGGCCCTAAATCACATGTGATATGTTTCACTTCTTTTCCTCTCTTCCATTCAAATAGTATAATAACAGTTCAAAATTTGACCGCACAAGCTTATAACTAGGACTTTTTCTTAAGTAATATGCTTCAGACATAAAATGCTTGGGAATAATAATACAAGAAAATTTTCTAACGATATCAATATCCAACTTGACTAAGATGCAACTAGGTTTGTAACTCTCAACTAACAAAATACAAGAATGTGTATCCCATAAAACGAAAACAAGTTTTCATAAAATTCTCCTTTGCGTCACACCAGTCTAGATCTGTCCTATGCATATAAAGAACAAGGATGGCCATGCTGGTGCTTGCAGACTGACATGCAACATGCTAATAGGATAACGAAAAGCTAGTTGGATATGTGCACATCTCACATGCCTGATAATTGATTCTATAATGCATGTGTTTGTGTGACGTGGGCAGACACCAGTGTGGAACAAATTGGACTTGACATTATAGTTTCAGAGATATATGTCTTGGTAATAGCCAGGAACATTGCCAACATAGCATCGCATAGTGTTGCATCACATGGTATTGTGTTGTATCCTGACATGCTACCCATGGTTGGCAGGTACTCCATAAACAGCATATCAATTATTCTACCGTAAAAAAAGAAACTAACACTCCAACAAAAATGTTTCAACTTCTGAAAATTTTACCTTACTGAAAGCATAAACTGAACATCTAATATGATTCCATCCACCAACTTCATGTATATAATCAAAAATTCTTTGGAGAATTTCTAGGGGATCTTACCAGCCACAACTGAAGGAAGCTCCGCTTTGGTGTGAGCAACAGCATTCCCACGCCCATCATAAGCCAACCTCTTGCTTTTGATCATTAAAGGATAACCAAATAACTCTCCAGCTTTCTCAGTGTTTGCAAGATTATCTATCTGCATCAAAATAATTTCAATTAATTAACAAAGGTCTAGATAAACTTTAAGATTCTTTTTTTCCGAAAATAAGTAAACAGTTCAGTCAACCTCCATAAAATCAGGAAGTGGAATCCCTTGCTGAGAAAAATGGACTTTCTGAAGATATTTGTCCTGCGATAATGTAAAATAATAATGTCTTGAACAGTTGCAAAGCAACTAAAATGCATAAAACAGCATTTCAAACCCAACTAAGTCAATCCCATGAGAAGCAAAAAAAGGAGTGGGAGTTCTTGACCAAAAAAATGATTTAGAACAGCTAAGATGGATCAAGAAGGGTAAGAGAAATATTGATAATAATTAAGCAACAGGAAATTTTAATAATGTCTCTAACAAATAGCAAGATTACAATAAAAAAACATTTAGAAAGAGAACAAAATCTTTTCTTGTATACTTCATGTAAACAGGAAGCAATCTTCCAGCAAGATAGTTTTCCTTTCTTTACAAATTCTAACATTCCCAACACTTGAACAACATTTATACCAAGTAAGCCTCACTAGCTGCTAGAAGAATGCATGTAGCTATAAATACCACATAAAACATAGCAGTCACGAAGTCCTGGTAATCAAACTAATCCTGATAATCAAACTCTAAAACAATTTTGAGGACAGCACGAGAACATGCAAGTCCTAAATATAAAGCCAAATCATACACTATTGCATATCCATTAAGTATAGATAGTTATTTAGTCATTAATTTCATGTCTTAAGAACTTTCTCTTGTTGATGCTAATTTATGAAATTAAAAGAAGCGTGCCACAGACTTTGAAAAAATTTGGACACTGAACCAGTAAGTTTCATCTAAAATAAAGAAGGTACAAAAGCAAAATTATATTTTCAATAAGATACTCTTTTGACCAGAAATAAAAGAAAACTTTCGATGTTTCTAACTGAATTAAGCATGACAACGATTTTTTGCATGTTCTGTGATGCATTCTATCCAATCTTATCCTGTTTCCTATTGTTTATCATTCAGAGAAATAGAAAATTTCCATATAACAGTAATAACAAAGCATGTTCCCTAGGGCATTTTGACGTGGAACATTTGAACCCTATCTTACTATGATAACAGAGATCGAGCTTGGCCATATGTTACCAACTGTACAATGTCTAAGAGCAACATTGATTCACTAACATGTCTGGAATTCTAGGAGACAAAAAAATCATTTTGTGCTTCACAGTTTCAGTGAGTGAATAGCAGTCAAAAATTAATTTGTTGTTCTGACACATCTGACCATACTTATGGCATACTTAAGAATGTTCTTTTTGGTGAAAAATATCCACAAAAGTGTTTACCCTGCAAATTGTCCTGGAACAGCATTACTCTCTCTGCTGTTTCTCTTGGCACATATAACAAGATATATCTCCCCAGCTAGAAAGACAGGCAAAGAATAAGAAAGTGAGAGTTACTTGTATAATTCTTATGGTAGAAGCTTTAGGTTGGCAGTCTATCCCTTGTAGCTCAAGTTTCTCAAGGGTAACTGCATCGACATGTTCGATTTCCACTGTCAACACACCGCACCTAATTGCCAATCAAAAAGACTGCTTAATGATGCTCGTCAACCAATAAACAAGTCAAATATGGAAGAAACTATGACGAATTCTAAGCGATACCAAGCCCCCAGTCAACAATACAAGGCAACCAACCTTTTTGCAAATTCACGAACTGCATCACCATCATCGAAACTCCCAACTACATGCTGATATGCTAAGCCACTGGCTGGGCAGGATTCGAGGGGATCCAAGATCACTACTTTGACTGCCATTTGACTTGCCGCTTGGCACAGCATTCGTCCTAGTTGGCCTCCTCCCAGGACACCAACAACCGTATTCGATACCCCACCTTTGGCCGATCCATCATGTCTGTAGCAACCAGAAAACAACAAGCCATTCATCAAAACGCTACATCATAGCCAAACACAAGATCTTCTTCACAAAAGAGAGACCCTTGGAAATCGAAGCATCGCATGTTCGTTCGAGACAATGCTACCGAAAGATGTTGTCCCTCATCCGAGGCTACAGCTTCTTAAAACAATCAAAAGATCAATTTTTAGTACATACCGCTCCGAAGAAGATCCATCGCCATGGTCCTGGCTCGACGCCACGAAACGAGCCGCGCGAGCAGACCGAGACGGCGAAGCCAATGTCATCGGAGACCTCTTATTGGGTCGGAAAGAGAACCCTAGGACTGCTTCTCCCCCACCACAGGACGCAAGGGCCCTTGACGGGGCCGAATGGCCGTAAGATGATGAGGGGCGGCGATCGCGGGACAGGACGGCGGAACAGGCGGTGGACCCGAGCCGCAGGGTCGTCATGCGGCCGAAAGAAAAAGGATTCCGGCCACGACCCGAAGCAGACGGGCGGGCTGGGCGGCGGCCGACGGCGGCTTCGTTGGAGGCGCTGTAAGAGTGAGAGGTGCCGACCGAGTCTTGGAGAGGAAGAATCTGCGCTTACGAGACTCTACTGCAATGATACGCACCAAAAGTCCGCCACAGCTTACTTTGTGAGGTATGCATGGGACCCATTCTTCTTAACCCACTCATCAACCGGTAGATTTGACAGGTAACGGAGCCAAGTGTAGGAATTAGTGCAAGCCAATTTTATTTTCGGGTTTCGGATTTAGATCCACATACCCATTCTATTTGGATTCACATGCCAATTTGGATTAGGAAATGGCTATCGGGTCGGGTTCAAGTTGGATCCATGGCCTGCCGTGGGTGCACGTACGGCTCTCCGAGTAACCCAACTTTGCACCCGCCTAATGGAACACTCGGTTATGCGCAATGCACGCCCCACGTGGCATCGCCTGCCATCACAAACTCGCGGGGGAGGATTCTCGCCCAAATTTGCACCCTCCTCCATGGGTGATGGGACCCACTTCCGAAACAGGGGCACCACGCACTTGTCAGCACCGGGAAAATAACAGCTGTTACGGCTACCGAGCGATTTGCCGATATGTAACAGCGTAACATATGTTTTTTATTGGCGTTATATTCATATATAACGGGTATCGTAACATTGTAACGGTTTTGGCATGTCTTGCATTCTCTGTGTATATGCCGATGAAACGGTCTCACGCAATGAAGGAAGAGAAGAGGAGGAGAGGCGGTGAGGGATGGAAAGGGGGGCGACGGTGGGAGAGCTGACCTCCGGGGCGAGCGGCCGAATCATCCCGGTGTTGAGGAACATACGGCGGTCCGTGCCGTCGCCGGCATCGCTCCTCCGCGTGCTCTTCTTCCTCCTGCACTCCTTGGCCTTGTGGTTCCTCCTCTTCCTCCGCCGTCGGCGCCCACTCTCATCCAAGACTGCGGCGGCCGCGGTGGGGGGCTCTCCCCGGCAGAGGACGAGGGGAGGGGGCGGCGGGAGGTGGTGGGCGGCCGCGGAGGAGGAGGACGCGCGGCGGCGGAGGGCGCTGGCGGAGGAAGTGGAGATGGTTCCCGAGTCGGCGGAGAGCGAAGAGGGTGGGGCGTGCCGGTGGAGGACGTTTGATTTCGTGGGTCCGAGGAGGAGGGTGCTCTTCTGCCGGTCGTGGCTGCCCGCGTCAGGGGATCTGAGGTAAATTTGTGATCTCATGTTGTGGGCGAGAATTTGATTTCTATTTGATAAGCCACGAGAGGAAACAGGAAAGTCTGCGTCTTTCATGCCAAGTTTGTGTTTTTTTGGCTATTCCCCATCGCAGGGTATATATTTCCATCTGTTCATCGTTCCTTTTTCTTCCCCGGAAAGAAAGAAAGTGTTTTTTGTGGATTTTGGACTTGGAGAATTGCTAAATCATGTTGATTACAGAGGTGGAATAGACATTTTTTATGTTCTAATTTTATTTTTCTTAGCTTCTGTTCAGGACAAGGGAGTGATTTCTATTTGATAAGCCACGAGAGGAATCAGGAAAGTCTGCGTCTTTTATGCTAAGTTTGTGTGTTTTTGGCTATTCCCTTTCGCGGGGTATATATTTCCATCTGTTCATCGTTCCTTTTTCTTCCCCGGAAAGAAAGAAAGTGTTTTTTGTGGATTTTGGACTTGGAGAATTGTTAAATCATGTTGATTACTGAGGTGGAATAGACATTTTTTATGTTCTAATTTTATTTTTAGCTTCTGTTCAGGACAAAGGAGTGATTTCGTGGTCCATTGACTTGAATGCTGTAACTTTTAAAGCATTGATTAGCCTTTCATCCATACAAGCTTTAGTGATGTGAGTTGTAAAACAAGTTTTCCTTTCAGATTGTGTGTATAATTTATTAGTATTAGTGGAACAACATATATCTGTAGCATCTTCAGATACACAAGTCAACTCCTTTTTCCTATTTTGATTGTGTATGGAAATTGCTCCATGTAGCTGTTTGTTTCTACTCGAGTAGTTGAATAGATGGTAGCATGTCCATTCTCAAGTATATTGGTCTTTTGCATCGCACCGAAGGCTGCGAGCGGACAACTTAAAGAGTAATCTAAGCTCTGTCTAGAGGTTATTATTTTGTTCAAGTTGTTCGACGTTTGAAGATCAATTTGTTTGCTGGTTATTGCTTGGCTACTGCCTCATTGGAGTTGCTGTTTTCATAATTTGCAGGTGCATTATGGTGATAATACATGGACTGAATGAACATAGGTAAGGAGTGCATGGTTGACTTCCTTTGCAGTTATATAGATGATACACACATGCGTACACATGGCTGTATGTAGAATTCCTAGGCAGCTACTTAAGGATTTCTAATTAGCTATCATGTTGATGATTGTATTTCACCATATTTCCATCAATTAATGGAACATGCACCTTTTCAAAATATTTATATATTCGATTTCCTAGAACAATTTAAATACATGGATGTCTTCTTTCAGTGGAAGATACTCATACTTTGCTAAGCAGCTAATGGCATGCAACTTTGGAGTATATGCAATGGATTGGATAGGTACATGGTCTTAACCACTCTTTTTCCTTCATTGCGGCTGTTTTATTAAAAGCTTGCGGATGCTTGTTGCCCTACTTTTAGTAAATTAATGGGTTACCTGAATGTCTAGAAAAGAGCAAAATGCAGCAAAACTAGGGGTGTATGACTTAAATCAATACATTATTTTATCAATCGTCGATTTAAAGTTGTTGTGTGGCATCAACTCCTTTGAGATCACTGTCATCTGGTGATGTATTACTTTAGTTCTATGCCTTATGAGTCTCATTTATCTGACCTTTAAGAAATGACTAAAGAAGCATGACAGGTGTCAAGGTTTTTTTGCTTCGAATACCAGAACCAACGCATGGTGGTCTCTGGCCAGATTGGTATGGGATTGATAGACACCGGTATATCAACACACGGTATGTCACTACAATATTAGAAGGGAGAGGAGAGGAGTATTCAGCTTGGGCCAACAGGCGACGCAAGGGAGGCTAGCACGAGAGAGAGAGAGAGAGAGAGAGAGAGAGAGAGAGAGATTAACCATAAATTAAAAAAAAGTCCAGAAAGTTTCTGAACTAGGCTTATTGTCCGGTTTAAGCTTGATAATGCGCCAAAATTGGGTGGTAAGCCCTATGCCGGGCCAATTAGTTCATGTCCAGACACGTAAATGATGGCCGATACCTATGGGTCTGAGCAAATCAAGTACCATGATGGGTGCACTAAAAGATGATTGTAATGTTCTAAGTCTTGGTACGTATCTAAGCTTTATAAAAAAAAAAAAAAGCAAATTTAGATTATCGAATGATGATAAATTATTTTGTGACCTTACAGGCCATGGTGGCAGTGATGGATTGCATGGATATGTACCTTCATTAGATTATGTTGTGGAGGACACTGTAAGCCAACATTGTTATTACTCTACTTATGCTTGGTTAATTCTGGTTTTGAGTTGATTTCATTGCTCCTGTTCATGCATACAGGGAAAATTTCTAGAGAAAGTCAAATCTGAAAATCCCGGTGTACCTTGTTTCCTTTTTGGTCACTCCACTGGTGGAGCTGTGGTTTTAAAGGTAATGCCTTGTATACAAAATCGTGTCACTCTTCGTCATCAGTATGATCCATCTATTCTGATTTCATCAATAAATTTCTCGCATTACAGGCAGCTTTATATCCTCGTATCGAGGCCATGGTAGAAGGGATCGTACTGACATCTCCGGCAATCCGTGTAAAGCAGGCTCATCCAATAGTTGGGGTAACCTTTTTTTCTCTTGTTGCCCATTTTCATATGCTGTGCGGTTGATTTGTTCCATTCAGATGTAAATTTTTGAATTAAGCATGCACATTGTAATCGAGCCTCTTTTAAATAGATACATCTGCTAGTTACGGAATATTGTGAAGCTTTACTTGTTTGGTGATGATTATGCCATGTACCATGGAGATGTTCAAGGATCTTATTTGCAAACTTCGCCTGTTGCAGGCTGTGGCTCCAATTTTGTCACTTGTGCTGCCAAAGTTTCAATTCAAGGGAGCTAACAGAAGGCGCATTCCTGTATCGAGGGACCCAGCTGCGATGTTGGCTAAATACTCGGACCCGTTAGTTTACACTGGGCCGATAAGAGTTCGAACAGGCCATGAGATCCTGCGGCTTTCTTCTTACCTGCTGCAGAACATGAAGTCCATCACCGTGCCTTTCTTTGTCCTGCATGGGACTGCCGACAGGATCACCGATCCACTTGCCTCGCAGGATTTGTACAATGTGGCTGCCTCGAGACACAAGGATTTAAAACTCTATGAGGGCTTTTTGCATGACCTTCTATTTGAGCCCGAGCGCGACGAAGTTGGTGCGGACATAATCGATTGGATGCTGAGGAGGTTGCAGCAGCAAAGCTTATGAATGTGCATGTTCTTCGGAGACAGCCAGTCAAGCACAGGATTTGCTGGGCTAAGCAATGCTTGGGTTGTAGTTGATTGAATCTAATCCTGCATGTTTGATTTGTGTTTTCTCCTGAAGACCAGGGATTGATGTTTGCCATAGTCATCCAGTGTTGTATATGATTTTAATTTTAAATAAATGTCCTTGTGTATTACAAATGCTGGTGTGACTTCCAAATTATTGTGACAGTTGATCTTGTAGCTTCTTACTGTGCCGTTTCACACTGCTGATAACTGAGATGGCAAATGAGAAGATAAGCACAATAAGCAACAAAAATAAGTTGTGATGCTCCAACCATTTGGGATCAGCTATATGAATCATTTTTCATCATTGAGATCAATACATTTTAAAAAATTTTGGCATCATTAAATATGAATCGGTTCACTTTTGCCTGTCAAATAATAGCTTATTTTGACAAGTTGCTAGGAAATTGTCATCTACATCAGCAAAATATACTATATGCATTTTAAACTGGATTAATCTTATGAGTGTGAGAAATATGAGAAAGCAATTTATGGGGATGTCATGGTATGTATATTCTATAAGAACTTTCAAAGAACAGAACCAACACATGCAGATGTGCATGTGTTGCAGAGATTAAAAGAAACATGAACACAAGCACACACAGTTTTCTTAGGTTTCAACCTGGTTGCAGAGATTAAAAGAAGTGGGAACAGTACCTCTTTAGAGGCCTTTTACTAACTATGAACAATGAAAGAATGTAGCTGAAAAGAAGTGTCTTCACAGGCTGAGGGAAAGAGAAAAGGCAACACACTCAAATGGCTGCTGGAGCTGCAGCAAAAGAGTGCCAGATTCAAACACATATCTCAACAAATATACCTAGCTTTCTAATTAACATTGTTTTCCACATGGCTCACGTATGTAAGTGAGCACCCTGTAGGATCAACAAGATCTTTTGGAGGAACCACCGCAGAGAAAGATTATTCCGACTCTTTGCCACCTTCCTTTTCCGAATCTGCATTTTCGTTACCCAAACCAGAGGTAGTTTCTTCGTTGGGATTTGTTTCAGTTGTGTCTTCAAAGACGGTGTTGCTAGTGTTTTCTTCTACCTTGGAGGAATCATGTCCTTGAGATTCGCTAGTGTTTTCTTCTCCCTTGGAGGACTCATTTCCTTGAGATTCTGCTGCCGCTACATTTACAATCTCATCTGTGGGAATTTCTGAACTGTCTTCATTGTTGTGAGATGAATTTTCGGCTTCTTCGGTGGGCTTACTTTCAGAGCTCGTTCCTAAACTAGATTTGTTGCCAGCATCTTGAACCTCAGATGTGTCATCTGCTTTTGGTTCTAGTGCATCCTCATTAGACCATGATTCCGTCTTTTCTTCTTCGGCATCATTTCTGCCAGTATCTTGAGCGTCGGATGCGCCATCTCCTTTTGATTCTGGTGCATCCTCGCTAGATCTTGAATCCATCTTTTCTTCTTTGGCATTGTTACTGCCAGCATCAGAAGCATCATCACCAGAGGATTCAACTGCATCCCTCTCCAAAGCCTCATTAGTATCCGGCAATTCTACACCCTTTATGTCATCGACTACGGATGTCACCATGAGCTTGTCATCTGACTCTGTATTAGTTTCCTCAACCAAAGGACTGTCTTCAGTTGCTTCAGATTTCAAATTACTGCCGTCTTTATATTCAACCGCTTCCCCTTTAGGAACTTCGCTATTGGTTGGCATCATCAGCTCTTTTTCTTCAGTGGAACTGGGTAGATCGACAGCTTCACCCTCGGTATTTTCGTCAGAGCTTACATTTTCCAGGGTATGGTGCCCAGTAGTCTCAGCATCAGTACTGATATCTCCTTGAGAATCGAATGCGTTCTTTTCAGTAGAAACATCATCGGTCGAAATCCCATTTTCTTCTTTGGAGAGGGATAGGCTGCTGTCATCTGAATTTGCATTGTTTGTGGTATCTTCTAAACTACTGGCGCCGCTTCCTTCGGTCTCGGATTTAACCCCTCTGTCCAAATCAAGTGCTTCTTTTTCGACTTCAAAGCTATTTTTGCTACTACTTTCAGACTCTAATTTAACCCCACCATGGGACTCAGTTGCTTCTTTTTCAACTTCACCGGTTATTTCGCCACCTTTTAATTCATTCTTGGAGTTCAGAGTCCTCTCTTCATCAGAAGTTGTTGCCTCTCCAGTATCATGTTTTGCTTGATCCTGTGTAGCTGGCTTATTCTGTTGATCGGGGATCTGTTCTGTATTTTCCCCATCATTTTGATCCAATACATTTTTGCTGCTCCTTTCACTAGGAAGCTGTAGCATATCCTCTTTGTCAGCACTCATGTCATTGCTTATTGCCGAGTCTCTGCTATTGGTAATTGAATCAACACTGTCATCCTTATCGCCGAGCCGCTCTTCTTGGGTTTCTGTTTGGCTCGTATTTGAGATAACCTGTATAGATTCCTCCTGTTCTTTATTAGAGGATTCATTTTTATTGTCTTCAGTGTGCTGGTCAGAAGAATCAGCCTGATCTCCAGCTTCATTTGTTTCAGGAGTTTCATCGGAGTTGGTTCCCTGGTCTTCTATGATGATCACATTCTCAGATCCTGCTTTCCCTTTCCGACCAAAATCTACATCATCTTCCTGGTAAAGATTGATCTGATCACCTCCACCATATTCATTCTTGTTGACATGGTTGACCAACCACACGACAACAGACAAAAGCAAGGCCATCTGAAGTAGTCGCTTGACTTTAGACCCTCTATTTTGCAAGTGTCGACTGCTTGACTGCTGAAACATCACTACTCTTTTTATCTGCAAAGCTAACAACCAATCTATTAGTCAACTGACCATGTCTAGTCAAACTGGAAAAGCATATAATCTACATAAACAATGAATGCCAATATATCAAATTAGTCACGAGGCAGAGCACAAAGAGTCTCTCCTTTGTCTCTCTCAGAGTCTGGTCGTGATAATGAACGTATCAATAAAAGAAGGAAGAAACCAGCATGTCGAGGATGCTCCAATCATAACCATGGTCATTCTCAAGAGTACATGACTTGGGGAACAGATTGATGTTCTAGAAAAAGTCATTTGTTCCCTTTGGGAATCAATCTATTAGGGAAGAAACAACATCTTACTTGCCAATCAATCTGGAAAAGAAACTGAAAACATACCAGAAGCATTGTTGTAGAGAGATAATTGGAGCTCAACAACTAAACATCTCACTTATCTGAAACGCAGGGATCGCGAGGCAAATAAAGGCGGCCCACGGCTGGTCCCTCCCGTGCAAGAAGGTGACGATGAATGCAGAGGAGGAAAGGGATGCCCAAGATCTCAAGGACACAGGCATGAAGATTGTTGAGAAATGCGGAGGACTTCCCTTGGCAATCAAGACCATCGCAGGGGTCCTCTGCAAAAGAGGACTCGACAGAAGTGCGTGGGCGGAAGTTCTCCGCAGCGCCGCATGGTCACGGACCGGGCTTCCCGAAGGTGTGCACGGAACACTGTATCTGAGCTACCAAGACCTGCCGGCCCATCTCAAGCAATGCTTTCTCTACAGTGCCTTGTTGCGCGAAGACTATGCGTTCCAAATGTCTGCCATCATCAGATTATGGATAGCCGAGGGGTTTGTCGAAGCACAAGGAGATGTCAGCTTGGAGGAAACAGGGGAGCAATATTACAAAGAGCTGCTTCATAGGAGCCTTCTACAATCACAACCTTTTCATCCGAACCAGCTCTGTGAAATATTCCTCCCCTGTCGCCTCCAACGTGAGATCGCCTTCTGCGTGGACAAACCCCTCGGCGATCCACAGCTAGCCGATGTATGCCCTGACGAACGCCTAGTCTTCACGGAATAAGGCGCAGTAGAGAAAGCACTGCTTGAGATGGGCCGGTAAGTCCTCAGCTCAGATACACAGCTCCGTGGATGCCTTCGGGAAGGCCGGTTTGTGACCACGCGACGCTGTGGAGTACTTCCTCCCATGCCCTTCTACTGAGTTCTTTCGTGGAGAGGACCCCGCCGATGGTCTTGATGGCCAGGGGAAGTCCTTGGCATTTCTCAACGATCTTCAAGCCGATGTCTTTGAGAGTTTGGGCATCCTCTGCGTTCGTCGTGACCTTCCTGCACAGCAGGGACCAGCAATCCTTCCAAAAACAAAAAAAATTCTGTGCAAGAAATAAAAATCACAACTATACCGTGCAACAGAAGAGTAACACTGCTTATCAAGAGCATCTGATGTTTCAACATGTGATCCCACATTCATGATGATGGGAGAGTAGTCTCTACCAATGCATAGTACTCATTTTGAGTTGGTCGATTCATCGAGAAAAGACATCTAATAAGTCTCATAACTTTGTTCAAACTTCCAGTTCTAATACCTAACTACAAATCAAGAAACATAACAATTTCCAATAAGAATTGTGATGGCACACCAAGAACATGATAAATTTCAGACTCCTAGCAAATGAGATCAAGCCAATAATTCCAAAAATCAGCAAATCTTTGAAACAGGATCCTACGAGATCACCCAGATCCTCAAAAGAACAATGCATCTTTCAGTATGCCCTGCGTACGATGTCACTGCTAAATTGGCCTCGGTTTCGAAGGATATACCTGCAGAGTAAAAGAATACGAAGGGGGAAAATATCGACCTAAAAAAAATCATCAGAATCAAAGCATGACAACTCAAACAGGCAAACGCATTCTCGTGCCGACCCGATCCCGAGAATGAAAACCCCGCGCCATTCCACATCGTCAAGAACAAGCAAGATCTGACGAGTAGCGCCCGATCAAGAACGAATCTTTTCATCAAAAGAAGTCATCTTTCGGGAGCCGAAACCTAAAAAGACTTGTGAAAGACAATAAAACCGAGGAATTGAGGGGAAAGGAAAATCCACATGAGTGCAAGGCATTGTAGTCCCGAAGGAATCGAAATGGAGAAGAGAAGGAGAGATCGAACCTCAGGGGACGGAGGAGCAGATCGGAATGGGCGTCAGGTACCGCTCGGTGCCACGAGAAAGAGTCACCGCATCGTCCAAATTTAGGGAGCAAAAAGGAGTGGGCGAGAGAGAGAGAGAGAGAGAGATTGGCTCCGAATGCCTTGTTATCTTTAATTAGATTTTATTGAATTATATGTCACATAAATAAGAAGCAAAAAAAAAAAAGCGATAGGATGAGGTCCAACGACTCTTCTAAAATACTTCGAGCGCAGGATTACGGACCCGTTGGATCCTTACATTTTGCGAATCTCGAAGCAAACATGTACGTCGGAGCTTCCTAAAATCTCTGATAGGATGAGCTCGAGTTCCTCGTGGACAAAAGCGTTGAGATTCGTGGTTGCTTGGATCTAACGGTGGAAAAGCTCTCGTTCCATGTGAGGCGGAGCTTTCTTTCGTCCTTCTCGACCGCACCAAGAGCTTCCCCTCCGCCCACCGGCCTTGTTATTGGACATCTCACTGGAGCCCGCACGGATCTCCAATCAGCAGCAGGGTTCGATTTGAATGAGAAAATAACAAAAAAAATTACAAACTGACTCAAAAAGAAACATAAAATTCATGTGAATTTAAATAAAATAATCAAATATTGTATTAATTCGGACCGTTGGATCCTTTTTTGCGATCTCGGAGTATGTACGTCGATTTAAAATCTCTGATAGGATGATGATGACATAAGCGTTGAACGGTCGTGGTTGCTTGGATCAACGGTCGAAAAGCTCTCGTTTTGATCTTTCTTTCGATCCTTCTCGACCGCACCAAGATTGCTACGGTCAGCCCACCGTGTCGCCTTTGAGAAGATCGTATCAGCAACAGCAAGCAATCATCTCATCCTATTTGAACGTCAATCCTTGATGCTATTCATTGATGGGATAAAGAATAAGATAGAATTTCTGTATATAAACAAATATTAACAAATCGTAACACAATAGAATTAAATAAAAATCATAATTAAACGAAAATCATAAATCTCTGATAGGATGAGATCTACGCCTAATTATAAATATTATATATATATATATGAAATAAATAAATATTATATATATAATACGATATGCGACGTCGTCTCGGGAGAAGCCCGAGAAGTCAACGGATGACATCGCCTCCCTTCTTGGGCGAAGTCGTCGAGGTGACGTTATTGAGAGAAATAAAAATAATAATTTTTTATTAAAAAAATATAAAAACGATATCGCTTGTGTAAAGTTGTCTTGGGAAACGTCGCTCGAGGAGGAGGCAACGTTCATTTTTAAAAAATAAAAAAATAATATTTTTTATTAAAAATAAAAAAATTATACCGATCGGTAGCGGGCGGTCCACATACCGGTATCCTGTCGGACCGGTACGTATCACCCGTATTGGGTGGTATTATTTAGTATTACAAACCATGATAAAAATAATGAATGGATAATTCTCTATGTCTCTTGCTCAAAACTCAAATAACAATCACAAGAGAATAAATATGATACAATGATCATGTCACTGTGCATAATATCCAAAACCTCCTAAAGCAATCACAGTAAGAGTTCACCGTAGATATGATCTAACCTAAGATGAGAATACTGTTTGGATGAATAAGAACAGTCTCTGTGTAGTTTTTCCTTTCTTTTGCTCCTATCTATCTTTTTTAATTACCTTGTTGTTGTAAAATTTCTACTATTTTGTTATAGTTTTTTTTTAAATTTTCGTAGCCCCCCTAACTAAACTTAGGGTTTAGATCGAAGAGAGATGAGCCGTGGACTGTTAAAACCCGCTATGAGTTGAATTGGGTCATCTACCCAACATTTAACGTAGTAATACAATCCAATACCGGACAAAGCAAGCCGGAAAGAGTACTTAGACCTATCATTTCAGAGCTATTAAATGTAAGGCATTTTGTTGATGTGGGTTAGGAGCAGCTTCTTGATCCTGCTGTAGCTGTTTCTTTGATTTAAATTGCAGTTTAATGTGAAGAACCACATCACAATGAATGAATGATACAGTTATCACTCAGGCTTCTGAACAAATATGCATCTCTTCTGAAAGGTTAAACAAAGAATCTTCTCAGGCATGCTTGATGCAGATGGCATTGTCAAGCAACAGGCAGTCTATGCCAAGAGCTAAAGGGGAGATCTGACATGCACTTTGTATCAATTCAGCCACACAAAAGTCTTCCTCTCCATTTTGCTTTACTCTTCTAAGAGAGAATGGTTTGCACAACACAACAGCAGATTCCTGCAACACACATCTGCCTGTAGTTTGTTTTTTTTTGTTTGTGAGTAGCACATTGTGGAGGCTCTCATGCCAAGTTCTTGATCCTGCATGCTCACTGTCAATTGCTGGTAGCTCTCATCAAATTCTTGTATCTTTGTAGCTGCAAGAATGTCCAACATGGGCAGCATGAGAAGCCATGAGGCAACTGTCTTGCAATGTGCTTCGTTTGCTGTAGATGCACACAAATTTGAAGGATGAGAAGGTCTCTATTTTTGGAACTATATATGAACATGTTTTATACTTTGCTTCATTTACCAAACTTCATGTGATTAATGTTAAAATCTTAATCTAATTGTGATTCAAAATCTATTTATTTGTATGGTTATAAATTATAGTTCTTTTATATGGTCTAAAACCTCATTTGATAAATTTTTCATCTAAAATATGAATGATCTTATCAAAGGTTGAAGATTTTATTAAGATGTCAAAATAGTTTGATCAGTAAAAATCTCTCTTTTGTCCTTCATCCTTCAAAAAAATTATAATGAAATAAATAACTCTACCAAAGACTAACTAATGGGGTTCATTACATATGTCTGTGTATCAAAGGTTAAAGATTTTATTAAGATGTTAAAATAGTTTGATTAACAAAAATCTTTAAATCCTATTTCTATCATTTATCCTTTAAAAAAATCTATTCATTTGTATGGCTATAAATTATAGTTTTTTTTATGCGGTTTAAAACCTCGTCCGATAAATTTTTCATCTAAAATATGAATCTAGTGATGATCGGTTAAAGATTTTATTAAGATGTCAAAATAGTTTGATTAGTAAAAATCTTTCAATCATGTCTTTATCATTCATCTTTCAAAAAATTTATAATGAAATAAATAACTCCAACAAAGACTAAACTAATAGGGTTCATTACATATGTCTATGTATCAAAGGTTAAAGATTTTATTAAGATGTTAAAATAGTTTGATTAACAAAAATCTTTAAATCCTATTTCTATCATTTATCCTTTTAAAAAATCTATTCATTTGTATGGCTATAAATTATATTTTTTTTATGCGGTTTAAAACCTCGTCCGATAAATTTTTCATCTAAAATATGAATCTAGTGATGATCGGTTAAAGATTCTATTAAGATGTCAAAATAGTTTGATTAGTAAAAATCTTTCGATCAAGTATTTATCATTCATCTTTCAAAAAATTTATAATGAAATAGATAACTCCACTAAAAACTAAACTAACAGGGTTCATTACACACACACACACACACACATATATATATATATATATATATATATATATATATATATATATATATATATATATATATATATATATTTGTGTATGAAAGGTTAAAGATTTTATTAAGATGTTAAAATAGTTTGATTAACAAAAATCTTTAAATCCTATTTCTATCATTTATCCTTCAAAAAAATCTATTCTTTTGTATGGCTATAAATTATAGTTCTTTTATACAGTCTAAAATCTCATCCGATAAATTTTTCATCTAAAATATGAATATAGGTTAAAGATTTTTTTAAGATGTCAAAATAGTTTGATTAGTAAAAATCTTTCAATCATGTCTTTATCGTTCATCCTTCAAAAAAATTTATAATGAAATAAATAACTCCATCAAAGACTAAACTAATGGGATTCATTACATATGTCTGTGTATCCGAGATTAAAGATTTTATTAAGATAGTTAAAATAGTTTGATTAACAAAAATCTTTAAATCATTTATCCTTCAAAAAATATATACTTTTGTATGGTTATAAATTATGGTTCTTTTATACAGTCTAAAACCTCATCCGATAAATTTTTCATTTAATTTATTAAGATGATCTCATCAAAGGTTAAAGATTTTATTAAGATGTCAAAAGAGTTTGATTAGTAAAAATCTTTCTATCATATCTTTATCGTTCATCCATCAAAAAATTTATAATGAAATAGATAACTCTGCTAAAAACTAAACTAATGGGATTCATTACATATGTTTGTGTATCCAAGATTAAAGATTTTATTAAGATAGTTAAAATAGTTTGATTAACAAAAATCTTTAAATCCTATTTCTATCATTTATCCTTCAAAAAATCTGTTCTTTTGTATGGTTATAAATTACAGTTCTTTTATACGGTCTAAAATCTCATCCAATAAATTTTTCATCTAAAATATGAATCTGGTGATGATCTCATCCAAGGTTAAAGGTTTTATTAAGATGTCAAAATAGTTTGATTAGTAAAAATCTTTTAATCATCTCTTTATCGTTCATCCTCCAAAAAAAAAATTTTATAATGAAATAGATAACTCCACCAAGGACTAAACTAATAGGGTTCATTACATATATCTTATGTATGAAAGGTTAAAGATTTTATTAAGATAGTTAAAATAGTTTGATTAACAAAAAAATCTTTAAATCCTGTTTCTCTCATTTATCCTTCAAAAAAAAATTATAATGAATTAAACAACTCCAAGCTGCTAAAGGCTATTATTTATCCTTCATTGCAGATGTCTGTGTTCAGAGGACTGGAAAGGCTAAAGTACTTTGGCTGCTTTCCACTGCCACCACCAGTAAGAGCATGAGTTTGGAAATCCAACCCACTGAATTCATTCCCTGGTTTGATCTTGAAACAATCTTGATAGTTCACAAGATCAACTTTGTCCTCTCAAGTGTTGAGACTGGTTTAAGCTTCAATCATCTGGTGCAAGCAATGATGGAACAATGTTCCCAGCATGAATCATATTGGCTTGCTTTAGGAAGCTCTCAACTTGCACTCTTTAGGATGAGCTTTGAAAAGCCTGGTTGAGCTCTGGGCTTTACTTGTGCTTGAGCAAAAGAAAAAGGTAGGAAGGAGAGACACAGTTCTTCTTCCCTTGGCCATTAAGCTATGAGAGACCATGTAAAACAAGAATAATTTGTCTTTTCTTTTGCCTCTTTCCTCTTCCTTGCGTAGTTGGATTACTACAATCTTTAGGATCACAGTCTGAAAAGAAGAAGAAACTAAAGTTTGCTTGGGTTCTTCAAGCCAAGCGATTTAGCTTCTTCAAACTTGGACTCCCAAGTTAAATGCTTGCCATTACAACAAGCTCATACAAACACCAAATGAACTTATTGCATGCTTCTGTTGAATGCTAACATGATCAATGTAGATCAGTCATTTCATCTATATTTGGTTTTTTTTTTCTTTTATTCATGCAGATGAAATTCGATACTCAGACATTAAGATAATTAACATCCTCAAAATTCATCAGATAAGATCTCAAATCCCCCCAAATGCATTTGGTACATCACCATCATGCTGATATATTAAATTTTCAAAATAATGATGACATGATTTTATCTCAATATCTTACCATCAATTAAATTAATTGATACCTTCAAAACTAGATTATTTTTCTAAAAAAATATTCATATTTTAGATTTTTTTAAAAAGTAATATCCTCATTTTATTTTTTTTCTAAACAATATCCCTAATTAAAAAATAATCAATACTATCCCTCCTCCTCCGTTGCCTCTCTTCCTTCTCTCTTCGTCTATTTCTTATCCTTCTTTTTTATTCTTATTCTTCTCTTTTTCTATCTTTTTCTATCACCTACTCTTTCCCCCTCCTCCATTGCATATACTTCCTCTTTCTTCTCTTTTCTCTTCTCATGGGTGGTGGGTGGTAGACGATAAATAATAATAAATGATAAAAATAGAGGAGGAGCAACTTTGAATTTTTTTTTAAATTAAAAGTATGATTTGAAAAAAAATAAAATAAAAATCTTATTTGAGAAATCCCCTTCTCATTCTTCCCCTATCTCCTTCTTCTTGTTCCTATGTATCCTTTCCTCATCCTCTTTCTTTTTTTTTTTTCATTATCTCCTTTTTTTTTCTATTTTTTTTCCTCTTTTCTTTACGGGTGATAGATGATAAATGACAAATGATAAAACGTAGAACAAAGATAATTTATTATCATCTTTTTTTTTCTCTTTTTTCTCCTTCTTTCCCTCATGGGTAATAACATGATGGATGATGAAAATGAAAAAAAAAGATAATTTTGATATTTTTTAAATTAAAAGTATGATTGAAAAAAATAAAAATAGAAAAATATTGTTAAAAAATTATGGAGTATTTTTAAAGCAAATCATCCTTTTCCATCTAATGCTTCTTCTGCCCACAGATATCCAACCAATACTTTTCCAACTATTTAGAGCTTTATCAAACCCTCTCTCTCTCTCTCTCTCTCCCATCAAAGTGTTGCAATCAAACCTAAACACCATGCAGCTAATGAAAGCTTCGGTATTAGTTTCAGTGCTTAGAGAAGGAGTCGGTGGACACAGCCGCCATTTCTGAGAGCTTCTCACAGGTGGAGGACTTTCCAGTAATTGCAGCATCAATTATTGCAGAGAAGAGAAACCCACCACGGTCACCTTCTTCTGCCTTTAAATACTCTTCCCTGCCTTCCCCTCTCTCCCTCGTGAAGACCTTTGAACACTGCCAAACTCTCTCCCCTCCTCTCCTCTCCGTTCTCTTCTCTTTGAAGGAACGAGAACGGTGAAATGGAGCCTTCCTTGGCCAAGCGTCTGCGGCACATGATAACAGCTGCTTACTACATGCTGCGTAAGGGCTTCACCAAGCACAGGCTGATGATGGATCTCCACCTCCTCCTCAAACGCGGCAAGCTGGCCGGAAAAGCCGTTGGGAACTTCGTCGCCTTTCACCACCACCGTGACCGCCGCATTGGCGCCAACATGTACTCGGCCTTCTCGTCTCGGCACGTGGACACCGACCTCTCCTACTACGACCCCAAGGAGGTGGAGTTCAGCTGCAGCAACACCCCTTCCTACCCCTCCTTCCTCCTCGCCGCCAAGCGGAGGAACCGCCACCGTCACGACCGCTACGACTTCGACTTCGCGGCGGACGACAAGGAGATTGAAATGCTGAACTCGGAGGTGTTCGACGCCGAGTCGTCGTCGGTCGTGGCGTCGCCATCGCCCGCGCCGATGTGGGGCTTCGGGAAGAGCCCAGCGGCGGTACGGCAGCTGAGGATAACCGACTCGCCGTTCCCGACGAGGGACGAAGACGCGGAGGCCGACGGCCGGGTGGACCAGGAGGCGGAGGAGTTCATCAGGCGGTTCTACGAGCAGCTTCGTCTCCAGCGGAGCGTCCCGACGACGCCGGAGTGCCACTGCCACCGCCGTCGCAGTCCAGCCTGAGGCACCTTTCATCATGCAGCTCGGTCACTGTGAATGATGAGATCGTGTAAAGAGCAGCACACCAGTCTTGCTTGTTCAGAATAAATAAAATGAGGGCTATCCTTCATAAATAAATAAATATATATATATATATATATTATTGATAATATATTCTGAATTTTTTTATTTTATAAAAATAAGTGATGAAGAAATGATTTAAATCAGCTGACATTTTCAAAAATTTATCGAATTAGATTTCAAATCATTATCCTTTATAAAAAAAATATATATTCTGAATTTTAAAAATATAAAAATATTAAAAATAAAATAAAATGAGGGTTATCCTTTATAATAATATATATTATTGATAATATATTCAGAATTTATTTTCTTTTATAAAAATAAGTGATGAAGAAATGATTTAAATCAACTGACATTTTCAACAATTTATCGAATTAGATTTCAAATCATTATCCTTTATAAAAAAAATATATTCTGAATTTTAAAAATATAAAAAAATTAAAAATAAAATAAAATGAGGGTTATCCTTTATAATAAAAAAATATATATTATTGATAATATATTCAGAATTTATTTTCTTTTATAAAAATAAGTGATGAAGAAATGATTTAAATCAACTGACATTTTCAACAATTTATCGAATTAGATTTCAAATCATTATCCTTTAGAAAAATATATATTCTGAATTTTAAAAATATAAAAATATTAAAAATAAAATAAAATGAGGGTTATCCTTTATAATTATATATATTATTGATAATATATTCTGAATTTTTTCTTTTATAAAAAATAAGTGATGAAGAAATGATTTGAATCAGCTGACATTTTCAATAATTTATCGAATTAGATTTCAAATCATTATCCTTTATAAAAAATATATATTCTGAATTTTAAAATATAAAAATATAAAAAAGAGGGTTATCCTTTATAATATATATATATATATATTGATTTTTTTTTATAAAAATAAGTGACATTTTCAATAATTTATCAATTGATATAAAGAACTTATTTATAAACATAAGTGAAATTTTAGATATAAAGAACCTTGTGCATCAGCTAAATTACGTTGTGAAATATTGACCTCACAAATCAACTGCATTGGAGAAGTGAACAACGAAATCAAAACACCAAAAAGAAAGAGATGTAAATTTTAGTTTATTTGATGTGAAGTTGTGAAAGAGAAAGGGTTGGAAACTTTGGTTCCCATGCCTTCACTCAATCACCGAGGGTTAGCTCACAAAGATTATATATTAATGCCAGCTCTCTCTCTCTCTCTCTCTACTTTGCACTCGAGCTATGAGTTTGAAGTCCGCGATTGCATTGGTGAGAACGGACATAAATATTTTTTGTTGTCATGGACGTGAATACTATAAGCTTTGTTTGATGGCCACACTACAATACAAAAAGGACCTCTGGGGAAGCAGATCACAGTGCTTCTTCCACCTGCTACTTTGCTTACAGGTGCTCATGAGACACATGGAGCCGAAGCATGCGATTAGCTTGCAGTAGCAGTAATAAACCATATCCCAGGCCAATGCATTGGCCACGTAGTCTTATGCCATGGCCGCAAGACTTGTCTTCTCGCTGCATTACTTTACTCTTTCTTCCTGCATCAAGAAGCTTTGGATGCCTTCCTCCTCCTCTTCTTCTTCCTCCTTCTTTTGATGGAGTGCTAACCCTACAACTTTAAAGCCTTTTTAAGTTGAGTGGAGGACATGACCTTTTTTCTCTTTCCTTTGTAGACTCTTCCACTGGTTGCATCGTTGTGAGAGGAAATATGAATATTTATATACAAAAAGATAGTATAAATAAATATATGATTTTCTCAATCAATAATAAATATAAAATATTCACTAAATTATTTCATGATTTTTATTATTGGTAAAATCATGATAATATGCTATCATAAATTCTATGATTTAGAATCGTGCTAACATAGTATCAAATTTATTGATGATAATCCTATCATTATTTATTTTTCTCGAAATATCCTTCATAATACTTTGTACCCTTCCAAGAGTGATCGATCTAAATCATCTAACTAGGGACTATGGCAACCTAGCTAACATGGACCAAGTCTAAATCAAAGTTTTAATTTTACTCTTAATTTGCTCTAAACGTTTATAATGTGATTCACACTCTCGATCATATGATTGCATGCATAATGTTTTAATCATGAGGATGTCTCCTCAAAGATATTTATGTTTTCATTGTATACATGAGCATTAAATTGGCAAGTTATGAACTAATATTATGATATTTAATTGAGGGGTTTACTATATATATATATATATATATATATATATATATATATATTTCATATTAGGAGGATAATTCAACAAGTTAAAAGACCTAACTATCTAACTTTATTATGTGTATAAATGCATATTATGTCTATAATTTATACATATAAAAATAATTCATAGGTTATCATCTATATCTACAATGGTATGAACACATGTCTGCTTACCTTTTTTTTCCATGGATGGATTCATAGTATTCTTACCTATAAAATAAAATCCTAAGCATAAACATATAATCATATTATATGTGTAACATTTTCAAAACACTTTCTTATAGCCACTTTAGTGACATATAACTAACATAATCGAGAGATGAAACTATGATTTAAGATAAGTCATAATACATCAGTGTAAGCATAGGTTGTAGCATTTGCAATATAAAATCATAATTCGTCCATGATCTCCTATATCACATATCATCACATATATATATCGTATATATAAATATATAAATAATTTTGTGAGGTATTATTGTACTTGGAAGGACTATTAGCCAAAATTATTAGCCTTTGTTTGATTATTCCCACTTCGTACTCATTTTTTTAGATAATATAGCTTTTTTCCTGAAAAAATAGAGAATATTTTTATGAGATAAAAGGAATCTCACCTTCATGAACAATCTATTTTCTTTCCTTTTCTCGACAAGATTTTATCAGGATCTAAGTTTGATATGTTTTGCATATCAATTTCGTTTGATCTAAACCAATAATCAAAATACTTAAGCCCCACTCAAGTTTAGATCCTAGTATAATACATGTAAGGTGTAGCATAGTAAAGACTTCACGTTATGATGAGTCATATGACTTTAGGAAATCCTTTCCTAATTGAGTCTTGTTGATTTACTCTTATTCTAAATGTCAAATATTTAAGATAAAGTTTTTAATAGTATGTTCATCAATTCTTTATAAGTTAATATTAATCTTATTCATTTTCAACGTAAGACTAATGGAAATGTTAAGTCCTTTTCCTTTCTTTTCTTTTTCTTGACAAGATTTTATCACGTAAGACTAATCGAATTGATAGGTTTTGCATATCAATTTCGTTTGATCTAAACCAATAATCAAAATACTTAAGCCCCACTTAAGCTTAGATCATAGTATAATACATGTAAGGTGTAGTCCAGTAATGACCTCACGTTATGATGAGTCATTTGACTTTGGATAGTTCTTTCTTAATTGAGTCCTATCGTGTCAAAATATTAGATCGGCTCTTATACTAAATATCAAACAGTTGGTCAAAGTACTTAAGATAAAATTTTTAATAATATATTTATAAGTTCTTTATAAATCAATATTTATCATATTCATGTAAGACTAATCGAAATATTATAGACTCACTACACTCAACATAACCTACCGTCGACTTGATCTTTAAGTTTGGATCAATCAAAAATCTGATTCCAAATCTGCACTCTCGTGTGACATAACCAAGCTATATTTTGGCCATTTTTGATCTTTTCAGACGGGCTATCACAATTCTCTCAGCCTTCCTCTTCTTCGTAAAAATGGAGAACAGGAGCAAAAGAGATCACCGTAAAAAAAGACACACATAGATTGGCCATTGACTTTACGTAGTCCTTTCCTAATCAAGTTCTATTGTGTCCAAATATTAGGTTGGCTCTTATACTAATTGTCAAACGATTGGTCAAAGTGTTTAAGATAAAATTTTTAATAATATATTTATCAGTTTTTTATAAGTCAATCTTTATCGTATCCATATAAGACTAATCGAAATGTTATAGACTCACTACACTCAACATAACCTACCATCGACTTAATCTTTTAAGTTTGGATCAATCAAAAATCTAATCCCAAATCCACACTCTCACGTGACATAACCAAGCTATATTTTGGCCATTTTTGATCTAACACAATTCTCTCTATCTTCCTCTTCTTCATAAAAATAAAGAACAGGAGCAAAAGAGATCACCATAAAAAAAAAAGACATACACATAGATTGGCCATTGACTTTTAGGTAGTCCTTTCCTAATCGAGTTCTATTGTGTCCAAATATTAGGTTGGTCAAAGTGTTTAATATAAATTTTTTAATAATATGTATCCATGTAAGACTAACCGAAATATTATAGACTCACTATACTCAACATAACCTACCGTTGACTTGATCTTTAAGTTTAGATCAAGAAGAAATCTGCACTCTCACATGACACAACCAAGCTATAGCCTTGCTCTTCTTCGTTACAATCACTGACGGTAACAAATGGAGAACAGTAGCAAAGAGATCACCATAAAAAAGGATACACACATAGTTTGGCCATCGCATCATAAACATCTTTACGATCGATGTACGTGCATAATATATATGGGAAGACGGTCGTGTGCTGGAGCGAGCATCAACTATGGCGGTGCAGGAGATCGATGCTACATGATGACGGCCGCCAGATCATGCGAAGAGGGAGAGCGGTCAGCGACGGAGGTCGGCGAGTTCGAGACGAAGGCGGCGGAAGCTGGAGCTCGCGAAGCGGTGCAGCCGGAGGAGGAAGAGCGCCAGGTTTCTGGTGGGTGGGATGAAGAGAGCGGAGGGGCTGAGGAGGAACCCCACGGCGAAGAGCAGCGGCGCCATTTCCGCTCCGCGGTCGCGTGTGTGTCATCGGCGGTGGCGACGACTGGTAGTGCGTTATGTAGCTGTTACCGTTTACCGTTCGGTTAGACCTCGTGCGCCGCTATCTCAAACAATGGGCCGGGCCTGCCGGCCCAATAAGCTTTCCGGCTTGCAATTACATATGGCCCATAATTCGTGGATGGAGGGTAATTTTGTAATTTTACAATGCTTTTTTTTTTGTTATTTATAACCTCATGTTAATAACTTTTAAATATTTTTAATTTATCCCTTTATAAATAGGCATATACACCCTCAATTTTATAATTTGATTCTAATAAAATCTTCTTCACTCATGTATGATTTTTTTTTTTTATTCTTCTTCTTCTCCTCCTTCTAATTATCGAAATTGACATAGCAAAAAAAAAAAGGATTAATAATAAAATGAAATTATTCGAAGATCGAAAAGAAGGCAAGGAGAGTTGACGACAGCAATGTGCATAAAGAAAAAGAAAAGAAGAGAATAGTAAAAACGAAATTGAAGGGATTATAAATAGTAAAATATTATTTTATTAAATTTTTAAAGAGATTATGAATAGTAAGATATCGTAAATAATAAGATGGGATTCTAAATAATAAGTTTATATTTTTTGGATATTTTTTTCCTCTTTTTCCAAAATGTTACCCTGTGAAACCCACTTAAATATACTATTTTCTATTTTGAAATAGTAATTTTACCATCCTCATTTTTTGGTTTTTATACCCTCATGTTAATAACTTTTAAATATTTTTAATTTATCCCTTTATAAATAGGCATATACCCTCAATTTTATAATTTGATTCTAATAAAATCTTCTTCACTCATGTATGATTTTTTTTTTTATTCTTCTTCTTCTCCTCCTTCTAATTATCGAAATTGACATAGCAAAAAAAAAAAAGGATTAATAATAAAATGAAATTATTCGAAGATCGAAAAGAAGGCAAGGAGAGTTGACGACAGCAATGTGCATAAAGAAAAAGAAAAGAAGAGAATAGTAAAAACGAAATTGAAGGGATTATAAATAGTAAAATATTATTTTATTAAATTTTTAAAGAGATTATGAATAGTAAGATATCGTAAATAATAAGATGGGATTCTAAATAATAAGTTTATATTTTTTGGATATTTTTTTCCTCTTTTTCCAAAATGTTACCCTGTGAAACCCACTTAAATATACTATTTTCTATTTTGAAATAGTAATTTTACCATCCTCATTTTTGGTTTTTATACCCTCATGTTAATAACTTTTAAATATTTTTAATTTATCCCTTTATAAATAGGCATATACACCCTCAATTTTATAATTTGATTCTAATAAAATCTTCTTCACTCATGTATGATTTTTTTTTTATTCTTCTTCTTCTCCTCCTTCTAATTATCGAAATTGACATAGCAAAAATAAAAAGGATTAATAATAAAATGAAATTATTCAAGGTCGAAAAGAAGGCAAGGAGAGTTGACGACAGCAATGTGCATAAAGAAAAAGAAAAGAAGAGAATAGTAAAAACGAAATTGAAGGGATTATAAATAGTAAAATATTATTTTATTAAATTTTTAAAGAGATTATGAATAGTAAGATATCGTAAATAATAAGATGGGATTCTAAATAATAAGTTTATATTTTTTGGATATTTTTTTCCTCTTTTTCCAAAATGTTACCCTGTGAAACCCACTTAAATATACTATTTTCTATTTTGAAATAGTAATTTTACCATCCTCATTTTTTTGGTTTTTTTATACCCTCATGTTAATAACTTTTAAATATTTTTAATTTATCCCTTTATAAATAGGCATATACACCCTCAATTTTATAATTTGATTCTAATAAAATCTTCTTCACTCATGTATGATTTTTTTTTTTATTCTTCTTCTTCTCCTCCTTCTAATTATCGAAATTGACATAGCAAAAAAAAAAAGGATTAATAATAAAATGAAATTATTCGAAGATCGAAAAGAAGGCAAGGAGAGTTGACGACAGCAATGTGCATAAAGAAAAAGAAAAGAAGAGAATAGTAAAAACGAAATTGAAGGGATTATAAATAGTAAAATATTATTTTATTAAATTTTTAAAGAGATTATGAATAGTAAGATATCGTAAATAATAAGATGGGATTCTAAATAATAAGTTTATATTTTTTGGATATTTTTTTCCTCTTTTTCCAAAATGTTACCCTGTGAAACCCACTTAAATATACTATTTTCTATTTTGAAATAGTAATTTTACCATCCTCATTTTTGGTTTTTATACCCTCATGTTAATAACTTTTAAATATTTTTAATTTATCCCTTTATAAATAGGCATATACACCTCAATTTTATAATTTGATTCTAATAAAATCTTCTTCACTCATGTATGATTTTTTTTTATTCTTCTTCTTCTCCTCCTTCTAATTATGGAAATTGACATAGCAAAAAAAAAAGGATTAATAATAAAATGAAATTATTCGAAGATCGAAAAGAAGGCAAGGAGAGTTGACGACAGCAATGTGCATAAAGAAAAGAAAAGAAGAGAATAGTAAAATGAAATTGAAGGGATTATAAATAGTAAAATATTATTTTATTAAATTTTTAAAGAGATTATGAATAGTAAGATATCGTAAATAATAAGATGGGATTCTAAATAATAAGTTTATATTTTTTGGATATTTTTTTCCTCTTTTTCCAAAATGTTACCCTGTGAAACCCACTTAAATATACTATTTTCTATTTTGAAATAGTAATTTTACCATCCTCATTTTTTTGGTTTTTTTATACCCTCATGTTAATAACTTTTAAATATTTTTAATTTATCCCTTTATAAATAGGCATATACACCCTCAATTTTATAATTTGATTCTAATAAAATCTTCTTCACTCATGTATGATTTTTTTTTTTTATTCTTCTTCTTCTCCTCCTTCTAATTATCGAAATTGACATAGCAAAAAAAAAAAAAGGATTAATAATAAAATGAAATTATTCGAAGATCGAAAAGAAGGCAAGGAGAGTTGACGACAGCAATGTGCATAAAGAAAAAGAAAAGAAGAGAATAGTAAAAACGAAATTGAAGGGATTATAAATAGTAAAATATTATTTTATTAAATTTTTAAAGAGATTATGAATAGTAAGATATCGTAAATAATAAGATGGGATTCTAAATAATAAGTTTATATTTTTTGGATATTTTTTTCCTCTTTTTCCAAAATGTTACCCTGTGAAACCCACTTAAATATACTATTTTCTATTTTGAAATAGTAATTTTACCATCCTCATTTTTTTGGTTTTTTTATACCCTCATGTTAATAACTTTTAAATATTTTTAATTTATCCCTTTATAAATAGGCATATACACCCTCAATTTTATAATTTGATTCTAATAAAATCTTCTTCACTCGTTACGTATTTTATTAAATTTTTTATTCTTCTTCTCCTCCTCCTTCAAATAGTAGAATTTTATTTTATTAATTTTTTTAAGAGATTATGAATAGTAAGATATTGTAAATAATAAGACGGGATTCTAAATAATAAGTTTCTATTTTTTGGATATATTTTTTGCCCCTTTTTCCAAAATGTTACCGCGTGAAACCCACTTAAATATACTAGTCTCTATTTTGAAATAGTAATTTTACAATCCTCCTTTTTTTGTTATTTATAACCTCATGTTAATAACTTTTAATATTATTAATTTATCCCTTTATAAATATGCATATACACCTTCAATTTTATAATTTGATTAATAAAATCTTCTTCACTCCTTACGTACAATCCTTATTTTATTCTTCTTTTTCTCCTCCTCATCCTAATCATTGAAAGTGACATAGTAAAAATAAATAAATAAATAATAAAATAGAATGATCCCAAGATTGAAGGGAAGGGGAGGGTCGACGATAGCAACGTGCACAAAGAAAAAGAAAAAAAAAAGAGAATGATAAAAATGAAATAGAAGGGATTATAAATAGTAGAATATTATTTTATTAAATTTTTAAAGAGATTATGAATAGTATGATATCGTAAATAATAAGACGGGATTCTAAATAATAATTTTTTATTTTTTGGATAATATTTTTGCTCCTTTTTCTAAAATGTACTATTCTCTATTTTGAAATATGCAATGTTGCTATTAATTTTAATCCAAAGCTATCCAAACTCTTATACCAATTATGTTACATGATATGAAAAATTGTAATAAATTTGATAATTTAGGTTGGTGAGGATTCAAACTTGATAAGGTCCACAATGGTGTGAATTATCTAAATCTCAAGGAATTATTTACATGAGAGCGGTATGGTTTTGTCATTTCGAAGTCCAACTTTTAACTGCGTTGAATTATTCGGTGAGAAAATTATCTGATGTAAATTAAAATTATTTGATTAAGATTAGCATTAAATCGGTTCAACAAATGAATCAATTAAAACAAGCTTAAACTATATGCTTCGCATTGCATTTTAAGGGTTTGATAAAAAAAATAAAATTAGTTTTTTTATTTATTTATAGTGTTTTGATTGAATGACAAAAAGACTGTGAGTTAATTAAAAAATTATTATAAGTGAGAATGTTTCCTATTATCATTCTTTTAAATAAATAAAATAGATATTATAAGATTTTTTTTTTGAAAATTATAAGCTTAAGATTATGTAAAAAAATTAAGCTTATAATCTTCAAAAAAATTATAATATCCTTTATTTGAAAATAAAGGATTTATTTTAAAATATATTAAAGCCTTAACAACTCTTTTAATTAGGCCTTAATTAAATATTTTTTGAATAATAAGTTTGTCTTAATAATTAAGCCTTAATT
Organism: Musa troglodytarum; assembly: GCA_023547065.1. Classification (NCBI taxonomy): domain Eukaryota; kingdom Viridiplantae; phylum Streptophyta; class Magnoliopsida; order Zingiberales; family Musaceae; genus Musa; species Musa troglodytarum. Next base: position 54,002,092 of record CP097511.1, read on the forward strand.
ATAAGCTTAAGCCTTAGGAAATAAAGCGTTGCGGCTTATCACCTTCGAAGCGTTGCTCTTCCACCGGCCTTCGCCTCTTTCTCCGGCCGGTCTGCTTCCTAGCCCTCTTCATCTCCTCGGATGCCCCAACCGCTGGCCCCTGTCGATCTAGGAAGCTCCGTCGCCTCCAATGCCGCCACCTCAGGCATCCGTCGGCCCTCGCTGGCTGGTCCCGCACCACCGCCTTTTGCTCCCTGCCCCCCTTCCCTCTCCCTCTTCCTGCTTGCTCCGACGATCGCATCCTCGGGCTCGCCATCTCGAGTATTCGTCGGCCCTCGTAGGCTGGTCTTGCGCCACCGCCTTTGGCTCCCTACCCCCCTTCCCTCTCCTTCTCTGTCGCCTTCTCCGACGATCGCATCGATGAGCTCGCCGGTTGGCCTTGCACTACCATCTTTTGCTCCCAACACCCTTCCCTCTACCTCTCCATCGCCTGCTCCACCGACCGCAAGAGGAGGAGAAGACAGAAGGTATTATTAGATCGTAGGTAAGGAATAATTTTTTTTATTAGAATTAAATTGTAAATTATATATATAGTTTTTAATAGGGATCGTAAATAGTCATAATTAATTATATTTTTATTGTTTTTAGAACTTATCAATAACAAAGAGTTGTGAATTATTAGCTTCCTTAGTTCCGTACGTCTGCTTTCAACGCAGCTCTGCAAAGCGACAAACCGTGGAGATGAAGCTATTGCCATCTAAGAGATCGGGCGGAACGAAGAGATCGGGCTCGGCCTCGGTCCACGATGAAGCTATTGCCATCCAACAGTTGATGCGTGGGACTTGCATCCGTGGAGAAGTGAGATGGGAGAGTGTAAAAGAACAAATATACTAGCTTTTGAAGCGGAACTTTCGAAGAGGCGGTCGTGCGCTCAGTGCTGCTCCCGCTGCTGCTTCCTTAGCGAGGAAGGATTGGCATCGTTGAAGCATCCCCCTCCCGAAGCGAATTCCTCTTCCTCGGGATCCATCAATGGGGCACCCTCCTTTGTCGCCGCTTGCGGGGAACGGTCCCCAACTCCGGCTACCGAGCGCTGTGGAGGACCTGATCGAGCGGATCAGCCGGGAGAAGTCGTTGCTCCCACCGGACCCCGTAGCGAGGAAGGCCCTCGCCGGCCTAGGGGAGGCCGCTGCCATGGACGTCCTGCGGAAGGTGGCCTCCTGCAGAATCAAGAATTTGTCTGCTCTGATCATGTACATGGCTAGCCGACCGGACGCCGCGCAGGCCTCCACTCATGCGAGCGCCTGCTTTCCCCATTCCCCGACCTCTGGCCCTAACTCGGCTGCAGGTGGGAAACTACGTTTTCTTGCTTTAGTTAAAGAAAAATTCCTTTTTTCGTTAGAAAAGATAGAGCTTGTTTGCTTGCCTTTTACAAACTGGGCTTTGGATTCGTCCTTGAACTGCGTTTCGCTTTTGCTTCCGTAGCAGAAGAGCCACATGCGTGCACGCCAAGATTTGAGGGGAGTTTGCCATCAGGGCAGACGGCAAGTCCGCAGCTCGTGGCTTTGGGCAGGCTCGAATTTAGAAAGGCTTTCTTGATCCTTAGTTATATCGGAAGGTCAGTGATAGCGCTGCTTTTGGTTTACTGTTCTTGAATCCCTACGCTTAAGATAGCTCAAGGAAATGCTAAATGGCCATCCGGACGTACATTAGGAGGCCCTGAGGTGATCTTCTTTGGGGTTATGCAAGAAATACAACGAGATACTTATTTTACCCTTTTCGGAAGATCAATTTTGAATACGAAATGTTTGTGAAAGTATACAAAATCGAGTCTTAGAAAACACTTCAATATTTTGAACATTCTGCGCAACTTCAAGCCAGAAATTGTCAAACTGTCTTTCTGCCTTTTCAGTTTCTGTAGTAGCAACATGAGCAATCATTCGGCTTTAAGCTGCTTCTTGAAAGCATATCTGAATGCCATACAAATATGAACTTCTGATTTTTACCTGTGAATCTGTTTTACCTGCAATTGTATTCATCACCAGATATGTGCAAGTATTAAAGATTCTATTGTTTGAAATTTATTTCATTGTTGTCCGAATCATGTAACTTACTCTTGTTAACTTGACAGATTAAAATGCCAAGTTTTGCTGCTTCTTTGCAAGTTTAAATTCTCAATTTGCAATTTTGTTTCTGCGGTAGCCAGTTTGTATATGTTAAAAGAAATGCTATTATTTTGGTGTCAACACAGTGTTGTCCATACCAAACAAATATAGGCCTGATCCATCTGGTTTTTATTTGTTCTGGCACAGATTAAAATGTCATTGAGCATTCTTCCGAGTGTTCTCACCTTCAGTTGAATTGTCTGAACGAATTGAAGACTAGGCAGTGTATCATATATCTTTTGTCTTGCCTGGGCCCTTTGTGCAAGGGAGCACAACTGAAGCAATCTATTAAAAGAGGAAAGCATTTTGGATGATACGTCCTTCCAATTCCTCTTGAAAATGGTCATGCGATGCCAAGAAGCTTGATGACCTGAGAGGCTGGGACACTTCCATGCTGAAACTTCAGTTGATACATTCATTACCTCATCTGAAATTATCGATTCAGGTTTAGTTATTAAGTCATGTTGAAATTTCCTCATCATTAACCCTTCTTGAGAGGAAAAAAAGGGGGCTTATCCTATATCTAGGCTTTTGGAGTGCGGAGGAGCTTACTGGCTGATTAGCATTTTGTTTTGTCCTCAATTTACAGCTAGTTGTGTGGACAATGTCAACCATTAAGGTACAGACAGGCACAGACGAATTTTGCTCATCATAAAAAAATTATAATTTCCTGATCAACCTTTCAGTTTACGGCTTATGTGCTAGAAAGTGTTGTTGCACAAGTGAGTGTGTTTGGAGAAATAATAAAATTGATGATTCCTTATTTGTACAATGAATCTTCATTTTCTTTGTCATAGCGGGTGGGAAGATAACATTCTGTCATATCCTTGTTTTCATCATGCAATGTATGTCCGAGGATACCTAGATGAACAATTTGTAAATGGTAGGTCATTAACGACCTGAAGCCCCTATAGCTGGTTGCATTGTGTTGGCTACGATTTTTAGTTCGTTCAGGATGGAAGTGGCACTTAGCAAGTTGAATACATCTGAAACAGTTTGGCTTAACTAGCTGATGCTGATTTTCTTGTGCTTTCCCAGGAATAAGCTAGAAGAGATGATATCAGTTGATTTTATTGAGAAAATACAATTGTGGCCAATGAAGCAATTTGAGTCGGAAGTTTGGGAAGAAGTTGGGTCTAAGTGCATTTCTGAGCTAGATAGGAGAAAGGTAAAACCTACCATTCGCAACTACTCTATAGAAATATAGTTGTCTTAAGTTCATATTCACCATAATAATTCCTCAATTTGGCACATTCTTTGAAAAATCTTTTGGAAATATATTAGTAAAATGTAGGGAAAGTTTGAAGCGGACCGTCTTGATGTACTTCTTTAGTGGAATTGACTAATATAGTTTAAGTGTTGGAGTTTCATATACTTTGTTCTGTATTTTTTTGCTAAGTTTCTTAACCATTCTGGTTACTTCCCATTGTTCATTTCCATAATTCTTTAAGAATCATTTGCCTTGAAAGCTTGAGACTTTTGAACCAGGAAATAACTTGAGCTTAATTTCTAATACTCCACGCGTGCCCTCGAAGTTTGAGACTTCTATACTGGGAAATAATTAGGGAAAGATCTCAATGCTGGACCTATTCTCCTCAACCAAATTTGGTTTTCCAGATAGGATTATGAGTTAGTAGAATATTAGTGTGTTATGTGAAAGGATTAAAATATCAGCCTAACCGGTATGTTTTAAATGGTATTTTCTACTCCGACCAACGGTTGGTATTAGACCATATTATTTAATATTTTATGGTCTGGTGCCAGAGGGTCTTCAATATTTTGTTGAGTTTCACTGGGTTCAGGTTGGTATACTGTTGACAACTGGCATTTAATTCCTTGATGTGAAGGATAGGAATAACATTCATGTTTGTCGTGTTGTCGCATGCATGAGAAAGCCTTCCATGTCTATACCTAATGATTTTTCTTTCTCTGGCTTGCAGAATATGGACTGGGATTCCGGTAAGGCTCATGTATACCATTGTCACGTTGATTTAGAGAGAAATTTTACATTTAAGGTATGTTACTAGTCTTTTTGGGTATGTACAAGATTCAAATTCCCCATTCTGTTCTTTTATTCATTGAGCTAGGTTATGTTGTCAGTGCACATGATTTACAGTATTGATCATTTGGCAATCGGAGTTATTTTAGCTTATTTGAGCTACTATTAGACTTCTTGAATCAATTTTTTGTCATGCCAGGGCTTTCAATTATTATAAGTAATAGCTTCTGCTTTCCAAAACATCACCTTGTTATTGGATTTTAAATTCATAGTATTTTAAAATATGAACACAAAAAGAAAAGTTTATAGCGAGCTGGCTGCTTTGTGGGGAAAACAAGGATAAATTGACTAACTTGTGACAGTACTACATATGTATGTATGCAAAATCTGTAGAGTACTGCCTTAGTTACTGTTCAATCAGATTTATCTGGTTTCATTCTTTTGTATAATAAGTTTGGAAAATATTTAGTACAGAAGATGTGCTGGGCACATAACACCCGATGAAGATAAGGACCTGTGTTGATATGAGTGGCGAAAAGAAAGTAGGTACTTAGGAGAATAACAATAGCATTGAAGGGAAAAGGAGGTCTAAGTGAAAGTACAAAACCACCCCATCCTCAACAAAAAAAAAGTCAGCCGATTTTTTTATTGGTGAATTATGCACCGTATTTTAAATGGTTGTTTATATTCTTCTCTTCATAACTGACATTGTCTTAGTTTGTCAAATTTCATGGTCTTTTTCTTCTCCTAACATTCAGAGATGGGATATGAGTTCATGAGCACTCTGTCATTTTGTTTTGTATCACAAAATTTAGTTATGCAAGTACATGTTCAGGGTCCCTATTTTCAACTCCAGAGAACTCATCTGCAGCGGATCTTAGGTGATGACAATGTCTTGTTAGTAAAATTCTCTGAGGAAATGAGCGGAGAAAAAGGATCATCTCGTAGTTTTCAAATATCTGACTCAGTATACCACAAAGTTGCTGAAGAGGGGATTTTTGTGGGTTTACGATGGTATCAATTTTTTGGTAAGGTTATTTTCTTTAACTTTCTTTGTCATAATTCTTTATTGCAGCTTAATGTTTGCGATTAGTCTGGTCTCATCAGTTTTGGGAGTGAGAGTGGATTGATAAACCTCTACTTGCTTAATATTTTAGAACTTTCTAGCGATTTAACATGATTGCGACCGGCAATTATTTGATGCCTAAGGGTTATTTTGGAAAATCAAATTTTTAGTCTGCCTTCACTGATTTAATATGTTCTGACATATTTGGGAACTTATGAGCTAACAATTGGTTTGTGCTTGATCAGCATTTGTATTTTTGGATTCATTAGCTTTTCATCATTTGGTGTGAAAAGTTATGTTGAAAAGAAAGGTCTAATTCTCCCTTACATTATATTCAATACCTTTTTATAATTCTGTTGCAAAAGATGCAAGTAAGACTGAAGTATACTTCTAGCACCGAAAAATAAGTGTAATTACGGATAGGAAAAGGATCCTAACTCTTGCATGCTTTAGTTTTGATTTATATGATGTTCTAGCCTTAGGGTTCTAGTAATTTTGCATTTACATGGGTCTTCTTGTTCAATGGGACTTTTTGGGAAGTGATATAAGATACTTGAGTGCTTTCATAAAATACACTTACCAATTAAAGAAAATGGATAAGGAATTGAAAATTAGCATGAGTGTTTCCATGAGATTTAAGCTGATTTCAGACCATTTGAGATGCTTTATGATGCTTGTTCTGAGAAGTGATTTACTCTTATTACTCTTTTAAATACATGGAAATAGTCCGGTGAAGTGTTTTCCTGAATTTATGAGAATTCAGTGATTAGCTATCTTTCTGGTATACAAAAATAGTTTATAACTCATAAACTATACCAGAAATCAAGGGGGCATGAAAGTTATTACTCTAGTATCTTTCTGGTATTTGATGAAAGTATACAAAAAGTTCTTCCTGAAAAATTGATGTATCTGACTTCTCATGCTATCTTTTGCCTTTTTTCATGGTACATTTGGTTTATGTATATTTAAATAGTGCTTCAATCTTTTCTATGCCCCTTTTAATTGAACTCTTTGTTCGAAGAGGCAAACAGTCAGCTTTTCTTCTGGTCACGGGTTGGGTAGTTAGATTCTATGGGGCTGTCCTGAAGTTGATCAGACCAATCAGAGCTCAACTGTGTAAGACATGGACTACTGTTTCACCCAGACTGGTACAAAATGGGTGGTTGTACCCGTCCATTGAACCAGCACAGAGACTGCCCCTGATTTGGGTGGTCCAGTCCGACCAATAAAAAAAAGGAAAAATCTATCTCACTGGTTTAGGTCTCATGTTTGTGAGCCCTCTTCCCCATACGCACAAAGCCTGTGAGCCTTTGCTGCCATCCATCGCTTGCTGTCAATTTCAGGTAGGCTTCCTTCTCTTCTTCTCTTCCTCCACCTTTTCCTCTGCTTCTTTCCTTTTCTTCCTTCGTCCACCTCCTCTTCGTTCACCACGTCCTCTTCTTCCTCATCTTCTTCATTCCTCCTTCTTTCTTCTCTTGCTCCATTGCCTCCTTTTTGTTCTTTCGTCTTCTTCCTCTTCCTGCCTTTTCCTCCTCCACCATCTTCTCTTCTTCCTTCCTTCTCCTTCCTCCTCCTCTTCCTCCACTGCCATTTGATCCTTCCTGTTTTTCCTTCTTCTTCTTCTTCTTCTTCTCCCTCTTTGACTCTTCAATACGTACCAGTTTGTCATACCGACTGGTACATACCAGTCTAGTCTGGGACCGATACGCCTGGTTGGTGAGAGATGACAAACCTTAGTAAACCTGTATAACAAATCAGTTCAGCTGGTTTGAATTATCAAGTAACAATTGATTTTACACTATCCTTGAGAAAAAAAGGTTTGCACTGAGCCTTTAACATTACAGAACTTGTGCTTGCCCAATCCAGATGCAAGACACCAGCTAGTTGAGCCTTCCTAAGTCCTAACCTTCTCTGTGCTTATCAGACAAGTTAGGAAACTGAGTTTTATGGTTTCAGACTTTCAGTTCAGCTATTTTCATATTCTCTCTTCTACAATTCTTTCTGACAAATATGATCTTTTTTCCTGTTCATCATTGTCATTGCTTCCGCTTCCAGATGCAAGACCCTAGCTGGTTGAGCTTTCCTAAGCTGCTCTGTGCATATTGAACAAGTTAGACAAGTGTGGTCGCTATGGAGTTTTATGGTTTTGGACTTTCATTTTGTCTATTTTCATTCCTCACTCTTCAACAATTCTTCCTGACTAATAGGATTTTATTTCCTATTCGTCATTGTCATTGCTCCCAGAAATCGGAGAAAAATCGAATCATCACTATGACACTGCAGACCATATTGTTGTGGAATTATCTATTGATGTTACTTTGTTTACTATTTATGTCCTTTGTTGGTTATCTTAAGAGTTAATTGCTAAGTCCATTTTCTACTCAAGGCCTGCAGTTTCTTACCCTTTTTTTTAAGCATGCTCCTTAAAGCCATGGGAAAATTCTTCTGTTATAAATCAAAATGCTTTCTGACCTGTGGCTTCTTTTGTGTGATCAGTTTTCAAGGATGGTGGCAAAGAGAAGAAGAAAAGCCCAACTGGCTCTCCTGTAAAATGCTATTTTGTTCGCATGGAATCCAATTGGGGTGTGGACCAGGAAAAAGCTTATATTTTATCTGACAAGTTTATACATGAAGCAAGAACTGTTTTCATGCACATTCATACAGTTTCAAGTTTGTCCAAATACATGGCCAGGTTGAACTTCCTGCTGGATATGTAATGTCTTTCTGGACATTGTATGTCTAGTTTGTGGGCATAGCCAACTATGTTGAACATTGTGTCTGTTTTTTATGCTGATACAGTTGCTAGCATATGGTGTCATTAGTTGAATTGAACATAATGCAGGTTTTCTTTGATCTTGTCCAAGACCATCAAGTTAGATATCGATCTTTCATCTGTTCATGTGGAAGTGATTGACGACATACCTTGTGTGGTATACTTATGTTTCATTGCAAGTTTTTTAAATCAAATTTCAATCTGTTGCCTATGTCCTGATTCTGTGGCTTATTTGGATAGCACTCTTTCATTGATTTTATATTGTAGGATGATAATGGAAACATCGTATGTGGTGATAATGGTGATCCAATGATCCATACAGATGGAACTGGATTTATTTCAGAAGACTTGGCTATGAAATGTCCCCAGCATATCTATAGAGGGAAATGCTCGATACCAACGGATATCCAGGTTTTTGATAGCTTAATTTTCCCTTTCAGCTTGATACGTTTCTCTGTGATATGTGTCAATGCTGATTGCTATTCTTCTGTAACTCCTCCATGTACTTATGACTTATGACGACCTCCTTGAAAATCATTGTGCATTCATTTTCTTTGTCTTTAACTATTAAAAGATGCTTGCATTATTTCACAGTGAATTGGTTTGTGGAGCTTGCATTATCATACAAGATTACTTTATCAAGTGGCAGGAAAAAAAGATGTCATTCTATCATACATTTATCTATGAATCGTTTGTTTTAAGCATCAAGATAGATGTCTATGAATGACAGAGAGGTTGCATGACATGGGCCAGCCTGCCTCAAGCCTTGTTCCCTGAGGAAAAAAAGAAAAAGAAACAATAAGGATCCATAATAAGTTTCATCATTAGTCTGGTCTTCTATTAGAGCTGCACTGACATTAAAAATTTCATGTATACAGCACCTGACTTTAATTAGAAAAACCTAGCACATTCTGTAATAACCAATTATGTAACATTAGAAATCTGATTTAGAAAGGAAAACAAATTCCTAAGAATCTTGACCAATATTGATCTAAAATTTGCTACTGCAAAGGTTGACCTTGCAACTCTAGTAGATTTTGATGTTAGGGTGGTAGATGGGTTTGTGCCTTGTATTATGCAGAAATCTGTGCATGCTGTCCATGTAGGAGTCAAACAATATGAACTGTTAACATGATATGCAGATTGCCAAAGATGACCCTCTTCCTGGCTGTCACCCTGTTCTTTCTCCAATGTTGCTGTTGACCTGATCTGGGGTAAGATCTTTTAGGTTTTATCATGAGAACCTTCAGAATCAGTAGGTTTTCATTGGAAGCACCATGACTTAAGTGGCACTTACTTGGATTCAATCTGCTCCGGTTAATTGTGTCTGGTTTGTATTTGGTTTCATCTGCCAATTTTTGTATCCCCCCGTTCTGATCGACTTTCAGGCATACCTGGATTGATCTCTGATGATTTCTGGTTGTATTAACCTTCTGCCATACAAAATACTTGTAGCATGTACATTCCATGTTTCACGTATTGCAATGCGGTTTATGTAATTTAGGCTAGTGTTCAATTTCATGCATCTCATAGAGACTATTAAGGTAGTTGAAATAAATAATAGACCAAGTAACTGAGGGCTGCTGTATCAGTTATAATTTACTTCACTGATGTTTCCTCGATATAAGAAATAAAAATGTCTTATCATTAAGCACATATGCATGAAGGTAAAAAATTGATAGTGCTGAAAGTGCTAGCATGTTAAGGTATACGACAATATGTACAAATAAAATTAACTATCATTGACCCTGAAAATATCAACTAAAAATTTGGGCCAAAACTGTATGGATTTAGATTGCTCTAGCTCAAGTCTTCCTATGGATCTTGCTCCCCCGAGATCAAGATCACATATTCTGCTAGAAGCATTAGTTTGTAATTATTTAAATTCTTTGCTTGAATATAAGCTCAACGCTATGAGGCTCTCTTAAAAAGGAAAAAATATAACATCTAGGAGGGACATTCATCAAATGTATTGAATTTTGTGTCATATATGTTGCAAGAGAGAGTCAAGGCTAGGTGATTATGGTGTTATACTCTACTGTTTTCTTTTTTTAGATTCGAGTCACTTGAAATAATAGGAAACAAAAAAAAAAGTGGCCAACATGCTTGTTGCATGCTTAGAGGGTTCACTTATATGATGACACTTGATGGTTTTTAGCCTATGCTAGCTAGGTGGTATTGCCTTTTTGTACATTTATGCATTGATCACGTTCAATTCTTACTGGGTCTCCAATATAAATATCTGATGTAGACATTGTTCTTTTAAAAGTTTTGCATACTAATGATTATTTGATTTGCTTACCTAGAAACTTTGCTTATTAGCCTTTTTTATGTTTCATTAACTAATAAGTTTTCAGCTTTTGTTTGGATTACAGTAAGAAATTTTCATTTTCATGACTCCACCTTTCTATTCTTATCTACAATAACAACAATAACAAACCCATAAGTCCTAACTATTTCGGGTCAGCTACATGAATTTTTTACCGTCATTGAGATCTGTAAAAAGATATATGTTTAGTTAAGTCCCGAATAGTTTCTATTAAAGTCTTTTTAGGTTTTCCTCTATCTTTCCTCGTACCACTAACATTAATCATTTCACCTCTTCTGACTACTGCATCCAGATGTCTCCTAAGCACATGCCCATATCATCTTAAACAATTTGTTCTCATTTTATTCTCTATCGAAGCGATACCTAGTTATTCACAAATAAAAATATTACTTTTCCGATCTTTCCTAGTAATTCCATATACCCATATCAACATTTTTATCTTAGCAACACAAACCTTTTGTATATGTTGTTTTTTAACTGTCTAACACTTAGATCCATAAAGCATTGTTGGTCTCACAACTGTGTTATAAAATTTTTCTTTTTATCTCAAAGATCTCTGACGATTACACAAGACTTCTGACGCCCCTCATCATGTTAATCATCTTATTTTTACTCTATAAAAAAATATATTTATCGATCTCTTTGACTTGTTGAATAATTGATCCAAGACACCTAAAGCTTTTCTTAAAGGGACATATTATTCATCCAACTTAACTATATTATCCTATCTATTTCTAGAATCACTAAACTTCATTTTATATATATTCAATTTTAGTTTTGCTTAATCTGAAATTATTATTTTCTAAATCTTACCTCCATAGCTCAAGTTTATAATTAATTCAACTTAGACTCTCATCAACTGATAGTCAGATACAATATCATTAACAAATAGCATACAAAGTGACTAGTGAGTTCGTCCATTATCAATGTGAAAAGGTAGGGACTTAATGCGGATTCTTGTTGTAATCCTATGTTAATAGGAAACTCACTAGACACTCCCTATAGTTCTAAAACTAGTGGCTATAATGTCATACATATCTTTAATAACATTAATATAATTAGTGAATGCGTCTTTTTTTTCTAAAACTCACCATAATAAATCTCTAGGAATCATATTATAGGCTTTTTCTAAGCCAATAAAAATCATATGCAAATCTTTGTTTTTCTCCCTATACTTTTTCATTAATTGTTTTAATAAATAAATAGCTTTTATGGGTGATGTTCCAAGCATAAAACTAAATTAATTTTTAGAGATATTGGTTTCAAGCCTTATCTTACTTTCGATAACTCTTTCTTAAAGTTTCATAGTATGCCTCATAATTTTAATTTCTTTATAATTTTAATAATTTTGTATGTCATCCTTATTTTTGTAAATTGGTACTAAAAGACTCTTTCTCCATTCATCAGACATTCTTCCGAATCTCATGATTTTGTTAAATAAACTAGTTAATCAATCTATTCTCTCTTATACTTTTTCATACCTCAATTGGGATATCATCAAGCCTCGTACTTTTAGTTATTTTCATCTTCTTTAATCAGATTTTACTTCATTCGCTTTAATTTTAGGAACAAATCTATGATTATTAAATCTACCATTATTATTTATCGTTAAATCTAAGTCCTATGTAGAATATTCATTAAATAATTTATAAAAATAATTTTTTCATCTTTCCTTAATCTCGTTATCATTAACAAGTATTCTTTAATCTATGCCTTTAATGCATCTAATATTATCTAAATCCTTTCACTATCTTTCCCTAGATTTATCAATTGGATATATATCTTTTTTATTATCTTTAGTACCTAATTTATTATAAAAATTATTATAAGCTTTATATCTTGCCATACTAATTGTTTTTTAGTCTTTTTTTAGATTCTTTATATCTTTTATTTTTTTCCAAATTTTTTTAATTTTACTCATCTTTAAAACATAATCTTTTAATAAAAATTGCTTTTTCAATTTTCTCGCACCACCACTAACTATTTCTTAAGGTTACACCTCTACCTTTAGTGTCACTAAGAATCTTATTTGTTAAGCTCCTAATTTTATTAGTCACCGTAGTTCAAATAATATTAATATTATCTTCTGTTGGTTTGGCAAGTCCCATAGTCCCACATCTGAATTTTTTATTCTGCTATCTCCTATTGGTGCTATAAATAAGGGTCTAGGCTTTGAAGATAGATACACCACATTCCACAAGAAAAGCCGCTTTGGATTTAATTTTATTAAGTCCATATTAAGTCAAATATTTTGGGTTTTTCTTATTTAGTAGTTTCAGGTGCTTTATGGCCTAGGAATATTTTTCTTAAGGTATTTGTAATTATCCCTTTTATAGTAAGAGTTTTGCTCCTCCTTCGTTCGTGGACGTAGGTTAATTGACCGAACCACGTAAATTCGGTGTCCCTGTCTCTTTTATCTTTCTGCTTTATTGTCTTTGTTGGGTTGCCAAAATTATCCTTTGGTAAATTTTCTGGGGCTAGTTCTAACATCTTCATCTAGGTTCCGAGGCGTCTCCCTTTCCATCCTATTCTTATAAGTGTTTATATTTCCAGCCTATTCTTATCTGTGTTTGTTTTATGGTTTATTTACATTATTTTTTTTCTTCTTCTCTTCATGGTTCTTTATTCAAATTTCTGTGTTTCAGAAATTCTTGGGTGGAGCTGAAGCTTTAGAAAGGCGTTTAGGCGATAGATCTCTTACTTCTGAAGTGGTATGCAGGCAAATGAGTGAATGATGCTCTTATTCTGATTTCTTGCCATCTACAAAATATCATATACAATTCATGTGCTTCTTCTTCATTTTGTACCAGCCTTTGCTTATCCAGTTCCGCATGTTCAACAATGGTAAAGCTGTTAAGGGAACTCTTCTTCTAAATAAACTTGTAAGATTAAATAAATTTGCAAGTTCACTATTTTAATATTTACTAGTTATATCATTGTTGAAGTTGTCATTCACTGTCAATTTCATTGTAATTTATAGAAGATTCAATGGTATCGAACCTGAAATATGGCCCAACACAAAGACATTTATTCATGCATTTATTAGAATGAATTTTGGAAACTTGTAGTTGATTTTCCATTTAAGGTTCGGCCTTTTTCTGGTTGACTATTGGATAACTTACTAGGTTATCAACTTTTGTGATTCTTATATTTGGAATTAGTGATGCTTCTACTATATGTTCGTATCTAATAAAGAAATTGTTTGGGAATAGCTTTTAAATCTTAAACACATGTTTATAGTTTTAACTTTTTGTTTTGTTGAAAACAGTAGATGTATGATTAATTTATTCATGCATTTATTAGAATGAATTTTGGAAACTTGTAGTTGATTTTCCATTTAAGGTTCGGCCTTTTTCTGGTTGACTATTGGATAACTTACTAGGTTATCAACTTTTGTGATTCTTATATTTGGAATTAGTGATGCTTCTACTATATGTTCGTAGCTAATAAAGAAATTGTTTGGGAATAGCTTTGAAATCTTAAACACATGTTTATAGTTTTAACTTTTTGTTTTGTTGAAAACAGTAGATGTATGATTAATTTATTCATGCATTTATTAGAATGAATTTTGGAAACTTGTAGTTGATTTTCCATTTAAGGTTCGGCCTTTTTCTGGTTGACTATTGGATAACTTACTAGGTTATCAACTTTTGTGATTCTTATATTTGGAATTAGTGATGCTTCTACTATATGTTCGTAGCTAATAAAGAAATTGTTTGGGAATAACTTTGAAATCTTAAACACATGTTTATAGTTTTAACTTTTTGTTTTGTTGAAAACAGTAGATGTATGATTAATTTATTCTGAGCATGTGTGTATGTAGCTTCCTCCGGAAACTATACAAGTACGGCCTTCCATGATAAAGGTTGAATCAGACCCAAGTATTTCATATATTCAATCTTGCAACTCCTTAGAGATTGTTGCCACAAGGTATGTATGCATGACATAAAATGAAGATTCTGGTGATTATGCTAACATTGGGTTTGGTCTGATTTTTTTGTTGTAGAATTGCTTTTCCTTTTAGCCATGACCATTCTTGATGCTGTGGGGCTTGTTGGCTGTAGATATGTTACTTTTCTTTGTCGATTTATTTTAATTAATTTTACATAGGAATCTGTTGACAAGGTGCCTCATTTAATATCGATACTGTCAGACATAATCTACAGCATCAAAATTTCTAGAAACAAAGTTCGTTTCCTTAACTTTTTTCATAGTTTTTTTTTTTCATATGCATTTTCTGTAAAGAAGTGAACAAGAACTACATGTTCATTAGTATATAGGGATTAACCAACTTGAGATGTGTTGCTGTGAAAAATAGCTGACAAGACATTGTGTATGATATAGACACTTCTAAACTGGTCCACAGGATCTAAAGTTCCTGGAAACCAAAATTCACATAAAAAAAAAATTCCATGGCTTTTTATTGGATGCATCTGGTGGAAACAAAATGAATAGGAAGTATGAATTTGTACACATAACGATAAACCAAGATTGTGTATAATTTGGTCTGCCTACTTGTATATTGGAAACTTTTTTTTGTGTTAAAGACATATGTTTCCTAGTGTTGGTAAGTTGCAAGTGCAGCTTGTACTTCTGGTATCATAGAGATTGTTTATCAAGATTTTGTTTTCACATTATCTCAGCAATCAACCAAAGCGGACTTGCTTATCAAGGCACTTGATTGTGTTGCTTCACTATGGAGGAGTTCCCAAAGAATTCTTTTTGGAACTCTTGATGAATTCTCTGGATGATGCCCAAAATGCTAGGTACAGCAAACAGGCAGCACTTAGAGGTAATTTTTTAGATGAAAATACATAGTTGGGTCTCTTGGTGGGTTCATATTCTACTATTTTGTTATTTTTGACATTTAAGTGATAATTGACTCTTTAGCAATCGGATAAATTTACTTGAGTCTCTGGACATCCCTGGTAAGATAAAGAGACTGTCTACGTTTCATGGCTTTGATTCATAATTTTCTTCTCAGAGCTGTCATTTGTTAGCTTTTTAAACTTTCCTGCTTTTCTTTGTTTTGTAGTTGCACTGAAGTATGGGGATATGGATGATTTCCTTGTGTCCCGAATGATACTTTGTGGGATTCCACTTGACGAGCCATATCTGCAGTTTCGTCTTTCAATTCTAATGAGAGAAGAAAGGAAGAGTTTGAAGACAGGAAAGCTTCCAGTGACGGATTGTTATTATCTAATGGGCACTGTAGACCCCACAGGGTTGTTGAAACCTAATGAAGTTTGTGTTATACTGTATGTATTGCCTAGTGAAGTTTGCTCAGGACTCTTCAACTATTTTAATAGATATTTATCCCATTATTTTTGTAGATTGTCATTTCTTGCTTGCATGAATCTTCAGTAATATTCTAAACTTAACAGTCCGTAATGCTTAAAAATTTGGTCTCGTGCAGTGAAAATGGGCAAGTTTCTGGAGATGTTCTTGTTTATAAACATCCAGGGTTGCACTTCGGTGACATACATGTTCTGACTGCAACCTACAATAAGGACTTGGAGAAGTTTGTAGGATATTCTAAATATGCTATTTTCTTCCCAACTAAAGGGCCACGGTCTTTAGCTGATGAGATGGCAAACAGTGATTTTGATGGTGATATGTACTGGGTCTCCAGAAACTCGCAGGCTAGTATTTTTCTTTCTATTAGACATTTTCTATATTCTTAATAAATGTAGTTCATCCTGCAACATATCATGTAGAATTGTTCTGTTCGTGCTTAGGTTTTGGCTATTTGCTCCAGTGTTCCACCTGCCTGACCCAAATGTGATTAGTGAGCATTGATATATAATGATTTTTTTATCATAAATGAGTGCAAGATTCATTTCTGTTTCCTATTAACTGAATGAGAAAACATAAGGTCGCCTTTATTTTTAATTGTTTGGTCCTATGTATCATTATTAGATCTTGGTTCAACACCGGTTTCAAAAACCAGTTGGACTGGTATGATAGCAGTGTACTAGGTGGTACACCAACTTGCACCACTTGTTATCATTGGAAAAAATTAATAAAGAACCAAATACCGATCCGTACCAGTATATATGTTCTAGTATTGGTCTTTGGCTGGACCAGCAAATAACGCTCAATACATACTAGTTCATCCGGTATTTGTAAGCTTGCTATGATTTACCATAAAAGATAATTTGAGTTACTGTGGTTGATAAATTTACTTCATGGGAGAAGAGGTTTCAGGTATTGAAAGTTGGAGAGTGACTAGTTTAGAGCTTAAGTTGATTTGATTAGAGCCAAAATGACCTTATTTAGGCCCAACAATTGTTTATATTATTATATGAGAAGCTACTGGAACTTCAGTTTTTTCTACTATGGTTAAAGAAATAAAATGAAATCAAGTTAATACTGTCCTTTTCTTCTGAACTTGAGTTGTAACACTGAAACTTTTGTCATTTGGATGGTACACGTATAAAATTGTTTTTGGAGTTTTTATATTATCTGTAACATCTCTTATCTTTTAGCTTGCAAAGTTTACTTCACGTCTCATATTTTGCTAATTTGTGCTACATTTATATAAGAAAACATCCTCGTTTAACTGTGATAAGTTGGTTGTAGTCATATCTGAAATGAGCAGTCATTGTCCTCCGTCTTGTGTCGAGTACATGGGACTACAGATGTGTGCTCCTTTATTTTATGATTTAATAATCTACATGGTATTAAGTATGACAACCATGTTTTTTGAGGTGAAGTATGTAAGAAGTTTCTTGGTGTTACTTTTCATTGCTAATGCAATTTCTATGTTTTATGATTTAATAATTTACTTGGTATTAAGCATTAGCTCACCATGTTTTTTAGGCAATCTATACAAATAATTTCTTGGTGTTATCCTTCATTGCTCATGTTATTTTTTTGTTTCAGATCCTATTCCTAGTTTTAACTAATTTCTGCAAAACCAGCAGATGCACCGGATATGCTAAATCTTTGGTGCTTCTCAAGTAATCTACAAATTACATTGCATCTTGGAAGACATAGCTTAGTTCTCTCCTTGTTTGCTGTAGATTCCATAATTTTGTATAATTGTGGTTGAACATTCTCCTAGACTATAATATTATATCAAGTTTATGCTGCTGCTTTTACACGTGGAACATTTTATACTACCTGATTAATCATGCATTATCCTGCTTTGTTCAGTTGTTGCAATATTTTAGGAGTAGCCTGCCATGGACTCCTACACCTTCAAGTATGAGAGGGCCAAGAGGCATTCAACAAAAAGAACCTATTGAGTTTTCTAGTAAAGAATTGGAGAGGGAACTCTTCCAACAATTCTTGATCAACAGATTCAAGCCAAGGTATTTTCATGTGTATCATTTCATATGAACCCACTTATTATGGAGTCAGAACTATATCTATTCACTTAGACCCCAGCTGCAGACAAGTAGAATTGCAACATTGTTTTAAAGATGGAAGTGAATTTTTAGCCTGACAAATTAGCATCTTTAGTTTTTCCTGTACCTTGTCTAGTTTTTCCTATGAGTTACTTGACTGATCTAGAATAGATTTATCATATTATGATCCAAATTTTCAAGCTCGAGTCCACTCTATAAGAAATTTAAAAGCTGTCAAAACTAAAAAGGTTGGTCAGTCATTCATTTTTCACTTTTGCAAAAGTGAAAGTTGGGTAGGAAGGAAATGTGTTAGTACATATTCTAGAGGATGATGAATATGCCAAAGCTAAGACTTGGCTTCTTTTATTAAAATTTTTATATGGAACAATATAGAGATTGTTGCACTTTATTACTCTACGACAGGTATGCTTTGCAAAATAATGGATCTGCGAGGTGCTTCATTGCTTCCTCTCAGGTCACAACACTGCAGTTTATTGTGGTTGTTTCTGAGCGCAGAACCAGGATTTAGCAGGAGTGGGGCCCAAAAAAGGTGCAGTTTTGGTCATGTCAATAATTGTTTGCTAAGATCCATAAGTATGTTGGAAAAAATAATCGCGTAAAAGAAAAGGAATTATCCTATTGTTATGGCTGTATTATTTGATCATATAGCCGACCAATGGTAATAGTTACTAGTGATAAGTGTTACATAGCACGAGGGTATGTGATTTGTCTTCGGCATGGCCATGCCAAAAGGTTGGCAATTGTCTTTGTGGCACATGATAAGAAAAATGGAAAACCTACATGCAAAAGTAGCAAATTGTAAAGAAAAATTGATTAACTCTACAATTTTCTTTGTATCTAGTGATTCATATTATGTATGTCTTCTTTTTTTTTTTAAGTTCTTCCAATTTGCTTTAATACAGTACTAATATTGGTTTTTTCTTTCTTATGGAAAGCTAATTTTCCTAGATACAATCATAAACAGATAAACCTAGAACAAGTTCTCCTAGCTCCAGATCGGATTTATAAATTCTGATGTGTTCTTGCTCAGTCTTATTCTTATTATACTCTCACGCCATGCTTGGAATTTGTTATCACTTGTAGTCTCATAATATTCTCTTTCTTACAAGAAACTGTCTTCCTGGCTACATTTACAAAACAAAAACAAGTTATCATGTGCTCAAAAACACCTCTAGGCATTCTTGCATTATAGTGTTGCCCATTCGTTTTCTTATTATTTCTCCGGCATACTGACACATGGAGTTTAATATCCTTCTTCCAGTAACACAGTTAGCATGGCATCTGATTGCTGGCTGTCCTATATGGATAGGCTGCTAACTCTGGGTGATGAATGCGCAGAGGAAAAGGAATGTCTGAAAGAAAAAATTCTTCAGTTAGTTAATATATATTATGATGCATTGGATGCACCAAAAAGTGGACTGAAGGTCAGTTTCTGAGTACTAGTTGGCTAGTTGTTCAAAGCCAGGTTTCTTAATCTTCTTTTAATTTGTTAAAACTGACAGTGCTCTGGCAGAAAGCTGTTTCAAGCAGTCATGCCCTCGTTCTTTTTAACTAAATATTTTTTTTATTTCTTAATGTTTAAGGTTCTGTGGTTCGTTGGATGCTCATCTCTGGTCTCATTCACTGGTTGTTTGTAGCTAGTTGAGACTAGTTTATGTTGTCTATAATTTTACATCACACAACTATTCATCTCACCCTGTTGCTCCTAGTAACAGTAGCATGACTTGACAAGATCTTTCCTATGAAAGTGGCAACGCTGTCATTTTTGCTGTGCTTTCATAGTGGTAATATCTATCTTAAGTAGTTATCTCGAAAGGGTTCTACGGATGCCATGTCACTTTTTCTTTATGCTTCAATAAATTGTATGCTTCTTTACAGGCATATGGCGATCTCTAATGAGTTCTGTTTCTGGTTAATCTATCATTCACAATGTGAGTTTGCTTTACTAATCTGCCATTTCGTAAACTAGGTAGAAGTTCCAATTGAGCTCAAGGCTGAGAAGTATCCACATTACATGGAAAGGTCAAATTCTTATACTTCGACGTCCATCTTGGGATTGATCTTTGATACAGTGAATTCAGTGCAAACTGAAGATCCTCCATCTAATGGCAAGTAATGCTGTTCCTGGACTTTGTTTGTGATGCACAATTATGAAAACCTGGTTGCTCACTAAGTAATCGATCCAGGTGCCCAGCATAAACTATATGTGCATTTGCATAAAGCATAAGTCAGTACCCTAACTAGCTTTTGTGATCTGCAGCATGTCCCCCCTTTTTTGGCTCCCCGGTGGTATGCAATCAAATTCTATGCACCATTAAAAAACTAGCAGCCTGTCTCTGCATCTAATAATCTGGAATGATGAATGATGACAACTTCATATCAGAGTTGTCAACATGCCTGGTCGTAAGCAATAACTCAGAATGGCTTGATGGACACAGATCATCACCTGAAAGGCCATATATTGCCAGTGATATAGATTTAATTAAATAAAACATGTTTAATATTATTTTATAATATGTTATTGTCTGCAGTTCTTTTGAACTAAGATTTCTATGTAGATCATATTAGATGGAGTTCTTTTTAGCTATGAAGTCTGAAAAGCATGCAATAATAAAATTGTAACAGACCAATGCATTCGTTGTGTAAGCATGCATGACTTTGTTTTACTTGTAACCAAAAACATTGTATATGTTGCACTGTTATAGATGATCACTCGTCACCAAGACCATTCCTTCTCGAGCGGTCTGGTCCCTGCACCCTTTCAACTCCAGTGCTCAAGGATTTACAATTTGGGCTGCAGGTATATCGAAACTTCCTTGTTTTGCGGAAGAGTCTTCTCAGTCTTGCCTGTTATTGTGGAGCCAAAGGTACAGCAACTATCTGAAAGAAATGAAGCAGGTCATGGAAATGAAGCACGAAACTAAAGATTCAAAAAATGAAATGGCAGATGAGATAATACAGAAATATAAGCTGGTGAGTGTACCATAATTTTATCGAAAGACATCTATACAATTTTTCGTTCAAAAAGTTCTCATTTATTGGACAAATCATAGTTGTTGTATGGAGCTGCCGAATTTGAAGAAAGCCCTAGGAAGCTGGAAGATATCTGGGATGAAGCTCGTGCCATCTACAACATTGCTTACGGCCATACAGAGAGGTGTCAGGCTGTTGGCAGATGCAGCTTTGCCTGGAACGTCGCAGGACGAGCGTTATGCATGCTGCATGCTTCAAGACAAGGCGAAAAATGTTCGATCCCTTGTTCGACAACCGTACTAAAAGAAATTCTTGGATAAAACAGATGTTGTGTCTGCATGTTGTATACTTTATTTTTCATCATTTACAAATCGGTGTTCCCCGCTGCTGAATTAAGACATTTGTGGATGGGAGACATCATTGCATTTGGATTTATCTTCTTGCTCCCCTGTATGGTGCATGGTATGATTCGCATCTCTAGCCAATTCAAGCTTCAACTTGTGGTTCATGTGATATGCTGCCTCAAATCAATTGATGTGATGAGATTTGAGATTCTTGTGGATTGCATCTGAGATCGATATGCCTTTTCGTTGATTCAGCTTTGTTCTGCCCTCTTTGAGTTGCATTGTTTATGATGGATTGTCGAGATATGAGCAACACTAAGAAAGGAAAGATGTGGTTTTCGTAGAAAACAATGTAGAATAAATTGATCGTCAATGTGTTTATGCACATAATTATGGATCACAGATAAAGAAATATTTGCACATAATTATTGTAAATTCAAAATACTGTTTGTAGAAATAAGAGATCATTTCTTCTTCTTCTTCATACTACTATGATTGAAACTGCCATAGAAGGCAGCTTTGGCTGGATGATGATACTGACAGGAAAAGGCCATCCTTACTCACTGAGAACTGCAGTTCAATTATGACAAGAACTTAGGGTAAGAATTTGATGTACTATATAACCTGATGCAGATATTAGGATGCCGGTGCCGGAGAACAAGAAACATGTTCATCTCAAACTGCATGGATAGGGCTGCCACTGCTTTGGTTCAGATCAGGCATGGCGATGGAGGGGTTGACGTGAAAGGCGGACTGCCTCGAAGCAGAGGAGGAACCCAACAGTTTGAGGGAGAGAGCAGACGGCTCGATGCTCCTGGCTGCACCCTCGCCGATGCGGAGCTTCGACATGCTGATGACCTCATCCATGTTCACCGGCTCCTTTCGGACAACGGGAGTTGGCTTTACAACCTCGTGGGCTTCCCCCATCGTATCATCTTTGGCGGTGGCGGCCAAATCCGAAGGCAAGAATGGCACAGGCACCGGTATGAAGGTCGGGTAGAACATCGGTAGCATCATCACTGGATGATTGTCGTGTGGGATGCTTTCTCTCGGTTCCGCAACATGCTCTGTTGTCGAGGGTTCGATAGGCTTGGGTCCCTGCAGACCAAGGTGCAAAGCTGGCAATTTATTGGTCGTCTCGACTTCATTAGGAGAATTCGGCAACAGCTGTTCTTCATGCGGAGGGCCATGGTCAATCGGCTGCACGAAACAAACATTCAGACAAAGAAAAAAAAGAGGAAATGTTTATATATCCATGTAGTGCTGTAGAACAGAGAAAGAACGAAGATGAGTGACAAAGAAGCTGAACCATTTCAGGGACCATGTCAAACAAGCTGGAGCGTCTCTTTCTTCTCGAGGCATTGCTCTGTCGGATGAAATATTTTTGTGCATGGCTTGCAACTTGTGTTGGCGTCCTAGACACAACAAAGTTCCGAGCTATTCCACGCCAGTCGCCTTTTCCCAGTTTCTGAAGGCCCATCAAGAACATCCGATGCTCATCTTCGGTCCAAGGGACACCTGCTAAACGGTGCACTAATAGCATATTGGTTCTCTGAATTTAATGCGAGTCTTCAACAACGAAATCTAAACCTAAATTTTAAACAGAAGAAATGCTCCATAGTTTATAACAATTTAGAAGGACCACGAAATAGATGAGACACGTAACCTAAACCTTCACACAAACACACAGGGAAAAGCTAAAAATTTCCAGGAAGCCTTGCTAGTGGTTAAAGATGTAGACATAAAGAAATATTGCTCTAAATATTCATAAAACAAAGAATAGAATTATCGGACCAAGTATTCTCAGATCGCCATCAAGTAATTTGAGATAAGATGTCCTTCAGGAATTTATCCCACAAAAAATATCAGATATGGTTCTGGAACTCATCGATCAGAAGAGTCCGTTAAAGCATATAAGTAATCTATTATTCTATGTTATGCTAACTTCTCCATTCCTGAGCGTATACATCAGAATAGTTATTCAGACGGTGCCAAAATAAGTTACCAAAAGTAGTCTAACAGCTCGGAACACAAACTTGGAAAGGCTTGCAAAACCAAGTGGAACCACTGTCAAACCACAATCGAGGTGATTGATTCAAGCTTAATTGTGTCAAGAATGAAGTCTGAAAATTTCCATTATGTGCACTGGGTCTTTATGTTATCATGCAATGAGTTGGATTCCTTAAAACAAGGCAAACTGATATGTATCATCAACTAGTCAAATCAACAAAAAATTTCACAAAGCCCTCAAAACATGTGATGCTCACAAGGGTAGCATTTACTTTTGGTCTAGAGTGTCTCATCTTGTTCTCTTTCAGCCATGAGTTAGTGAATTATAGTGCAGGAAGTTGAGAACCTGAGATAACCAGAAATCATGGCATGAAACACGGGCTAAAGTTGCTTGATTGCTATCATGACACTTAAATCCAGCCACAATTGATTTAAATAATCTCTCTCTATTTGCAGGTAAGGCTGCATATGCATCCCCTCCATGGACTCTGCATTTTTTAGAGTCTCATTCATGGATGATGCCAGCATTTTTGACTGACTTGGTTGATCTGGAAATGGCCTCATGTGATAGAAGCTCTTACCTCATCACTGTTCTCTGGCGACAGAACATAGTTCTTGATCCAGAAAAAGTACACACAATCCTACCTTTAATTTCTTTGTCAACAAAATTGTAGAAACCGCAGATCTCAAGCGAAAACGAAAAACACCCAACAACATCATTTGGCAAGCAACATGAGATTCTCAAGTGAAAGAATTGCCATCATGGGTTTACAGAATACAATTAGAGCATAACAAACAAGAGAGAACAAAGATAAATATCGGAGAATGTCACATATAATTGCATCCAAGTTGCGTCAACTCGCATGCAAAACAGCAGTAGAGAAAGAAGGGAATAATCCTCATAAACAAAGAAAAATTTATGGAGACATGGATGAGAAGGAACTAACCAAAGATAAGGCATACTGTGTACCTCCAGCAGATCAACTTTTTAGCACAGACCGTGATGATTAGTCAGATGAATTTGCCAGGAACAACACAATCTCATGTTGCAGGTGACGAATAATGCAGGTCGAGATGGGTTTCAGGTTTGACTATTATCTTTCTACAATTATCAAGACCGATAGCGGACATGATTCCATGGTTCGCATTACCGGTCCGTACCGGTATACCAACCAACTATTGGTATGGTACAAATGAGCATACCGACATATGATACACTGAGATGCACCGATGTACAGCTCATACCGGTCAGACCGGTACATACATACGTCAAACATTGCATGATTCTAGAATTTCCAAAACTAGACCCAAATTTAGAACTTGTGCATTGGAGATTCACAATTGCTAGGCAACCACCTAGGCAGCAGCTGCCAATCTCTGTTAAAGCAGAAACGAAGCATATTTTCTGTGCACAACAGAGAATTTTCCATTTTCCAATTGAAGTTCTCATAAAAAATTATTTGAACTAAGAAAAGAATACTGGAATAGATGCAATCAATCATATACTTCATCCTAGTGGAGAAAGCTCAGAATGGTGTAAGAAAAACTTTCACAACAAATCAACAATTGGTCTCTAAGAGGGTAAACAATAGACAAATGAAGGCATACATGTTAGGGATCGAGCGATACTAAGAGGGGAGGGGTGAATTAGTGCAGCGGTAAAGAATGATAGATTTTCGACGATTTAAACCAACTTCGGAAACTTCGTATGATAAAAATCATGTTTTCGACTAAAATCGATTTCGATTAAAGTGTAATGAAAAGTGCTTAAAGTAGAAAGTATTTAGAGAGGAAGAACGCAGTGATGAGTAAGTTGAGCAGCGAAGAAAATACGATTTGCAGAAAGGTAAATGCAAGAACGTAAACGCAAACCGATTTTATAGTGGTTCGATCATCCGACTTACATCCACTCCCGATTCCTCTTCGCTTGAGGCCACTGGCTTTCCACTAAGTATCCTCATTCCAATGGGCGAGGATGAACTCCCTTACAGCTCCTCTCCTTTTGATGGACTTAGGAGATAATCCTTACAAAACCTCTCACCCTCTCTTGGACTAAAACACACTTCAAACTAAGAAGAAAGATTTTGAACACTTTCAAGAGAGTTTTTTCCTTCTTTTTTTCAGTTCTAGACATCCTTTCATCCATGAATGAGAGGGGTATTTATAGGCCTAAAGAGGATTCAAATTTGGAGCCCAAAATTTGTATAAAAGCATAGGCTATGAAAACAATCAAATATTAGAGTAAAAATAATAACCAGATTAGTATAAAAGCCAACATGAACCCTGTGGCCCCTTGATCGAGACCCTCATGAAACAATCACACAACCATATTATGGCCTGCAAAGTGCAAACGGAGAAACTATATTTTATGGACCATCGCTTTCCATTGTGGTCACAAAATCAGGTGCTAAACCCATTGGATATTATTATATGGGCCTTGCTTCCAGGTGTTGAACACATTGGATGGTTCCGAGCCGCCCACACAAACAAGTAAAGAAGTATCACCAAGAATGGGGAATCGATTAAAGATGTAACAAAAAGTAGCCACTCCAAACTATACAAACATGCATCCCATTGATTACAGTGTAGAAGGAAGAAACCAGTGTGGCTACAGATCATTAAAAAGACAAAGAAGAAGAAATGATAAGGTTTCTTAGAAGTTCCTCCCCGGAAAAAAAGATGTTATTTAACAAGTGGGACAAGAGTTCATCTTTGGTATGCAAAGTTTATTGGGTCAAAAGGAAGCAGCAAGATCAAAATCTATGCAACGCTCAGGGAAAACCAAACACGGATCACAAGGAAAACGAGACATAAAAAAGACGATCTCGAGTGCACGACGACGAAAGAAACCATCTTTTTGAAGACAATAAATAAGTGGAGATGGGGATGCGAAGCCTCTGAAGGGAATAGATTGACCGGACAGAGATCATCAGGGAAAAGCGAGAAAGGCCGATCTTTCGACCATGGATCGATGTGAACTTGAAGGGGAGGGGGAAAAGGCGGACCTTTCTTGCGCTCGCTGCGGCAATTGGAAGAACAGGAGGCACGGGCGGGGTCGTCGGAAGCGTAACCGGAGGCGGAGGAGGCGGCGGCGGCGGCGGCGGAGTGGTGGTGGTCGAGAAGCGGATCGCCGGATGGCGACGCGGCGGCACCGGCGGCGGAGGTGGAGGAGGAAGGGAGGCACCCCATGCTCGCGCTCTTCTTCATGGCCCCCACCCCCTCCGTCAGCCGCACCCCGAAGAGCCGCACGCCCCCTCCCCGCGCCGGACACGTCCGGGAGTTGTGGCCGTTGTTGCTGCAGTGCGAGCACCGCCTCGTCATCTCCGCCTCCGCCGCCGCCCTTCCCCGTGCTCACGTCCTCCCCGCGTCGACCTCTCCCTCTCCGCGGTGTGAGCCGCGTCCGGGACGGAGGCGGCGGGACATTTCGGTATCAAGGCGGCGGACTTCCGTGACCCCCCACGCCCTCCCCCTCTAATTACGAGAATACCCATCGGATGGCGACAAGAAAGCAGGGCCACCGTCCGTGTCGGGGATCATCTTCACCGTCCATTGCCTCGCGACCGCGATCGTCTTCGGCGGTGTCTTTCGCTTATAAAACGAAACCCGCTTTCCTACCCTTCATCTCGTGCCCGCCTCGTCCTCTGTGGGTCCCGGTCCATCACGGCTCCATCACGGGAAAGGTACAGAATCGAGTAACGTTTGGTTTAGTGACGATGGTTTCGGTCAACGGATCCATCACGGCTTTGTCTCGAGTAAATGACCGAGTGAAGTTACAATCTCACCCACGAAGGAATTAGATGACGTGGCAGCCATATGGCGGACCACTTGGTGGACTTCGAGAGGAGAAACGATCGCAGCCGTTGAATCCCTGACACTGGAGCCACGTGAATGATCACGTGATGCTCGTCGGGGGTACCCAAGGCCGTCGTTACACGTGTGCGGAAGACACGGCAAACACGTGGTCGGTCGGGAGGGTCGTGTCGCCGGAGTTGGACGAAATAACGCGAACGCCACGGCGGTGGGTGTCGGTACGGAGATTCTTCGTAACGAAGCGAGACACGATTCGAGAGAACGACGGAAGGAAGGCGTGTGTTTACTTCTTTGGGTCAACGTGTTCGACGTAACGGGATGTGGAGGAGAAGGACTAATTACAATATTATCTCTTATCTTTACATCATATTAGTATTATAATCTTTATAATTATATATATAATTTTTAAAATAAAATAAATAATTGTATTTATCCTCGTACCGTTAGTTACATTGATGAAAAATACTAATACAATGTGTTAGATCATCATAAAGTGATAAGTAAAAAAATAAATAAATTTAATATTTTTTTCGTTTTTTATAATTTTATTTATAAAAAATTAATTTTAATATCTCACGTACTAAAAATAATAAAATATTAAAATTATTTTTTTATTCATCATTTTTGTACCAATCCAATATGTGATGTAATGGGTTGTGTTTTTCGTTAATGCAATTGATAATGTTAGGATAAATAAAAAATTTTATTTTATTTTTAAATTATAAAAATTTTAGTATAAATTTTTTATGTTTAAAAAGGATATTAATAAAGACTAAATATAATAAATAATATGTAATTAGCTCACAGTGAAACAGTCCAAATTACTTTACAAAATAGTGGTTTGTCACTTATTATTAACCTAATTTTGCATGAGAGCTCACACACAACCTTAAAAATGATAGTTAACATAGGAAGAGTGTTAATTGTAAAAAAATAAATCGCATAAGAGCAAAGACAACATATGACATGTGACATATTTTTTATTTAATAAAAAGTCCTCCTCCATAAGTGCTTAATATTAAAAAAAAATCATCAATCACAAATATACAATGTTAAACTATCCGACTAAGGAATAAAGTAGACAATATGTAGTGTTATACATGATAATAGAAAAAAAAAATTGTGTTGAATTTATTGTTCTATAATGAATGGCTAAATGGTTGTAAGATATTTAGAATAAGATGATCAGTAATATGACACCTTTGACTTCAAAGTCTTCTTCTTTGACTTCGAGGGAGAAGAGAATAAGGGATAGTATGGTTGAAGAAGGAATGGAATATTCCTAGTTCCAACTCTTTCATCATATACTCATATAATCTATTTATCTCATATGATGAGTTAATAGGAAAAATCAAAAATATTTTTTTATTAATAAATAATTAGGTTTAACTCCGACAAAAAGATAAAATAAAGAATAGTCATCTTTGATGACTTATGATAACCAAATATGCCCAAATATTTTAGGATAAATAATTTATGTGTGATTTCAAGTGCTATAAAATTTACTGAGAGATTCTCCACGCCAAATTGGATCGAATTTAAGATCCGATAGCCCAAATAACGATCCGATCCAATATGTCGGTCCGTAGCCCAATTATACTCTTGTTGGGCCGATCCACAATGAAAGCCCATATCAAGAACGGCCGATGGCTAGGGTTAGGGTTTAGACATACCCTTCGCGAACACCTGCGGCTTCCCCCGCTCTCTCTCTTACTTGCCAGCCGGCGTCGGTGGCCGCCGATTCCTCTTTCTCAGGGAAGAAGGAACCGAGAATGGCGGATACTAAGGCGGTCGCGATCCGGACCAGGAAGTTCATGACCAATCGTCTCCTCTCCAGGAAGCAATTCGTCAGTTTTTGAACTCTTTCTTGTTCTCCTCAGAATGCGTTTTGATGTAAAAGGAGAAAAAAAGAGGATTTTTTTTTGATGGTTTTGTGTGTATTTGCTTCTAGGTCATTGATGTGCTTCACCCGGGAAGAGCCAATGTCTCCAAGGTTGGTTCGCGTGCCTTTGGGTTTTGGGATTGGTTGTATTTGTTTGTTTCTTTGTTGTTGCTCCATATGGATATCTGAATTAGGTTTCTACTGTTTGTTTGATTCGGTTGTGGCGAAGGCGGAACTGAAGGAGAAGCTGGCGAATCTGTACGAGGTGAGGGATCTGAACACGATCTTCGTGTTTAAGTTCAGAACGCACTTCGGAGGAGGGAAGTCGACCGGATTTGGCTTGATCTATGATTCGGTGGAGAATGCAAAGAAGTATGAGCCCAAGTACCGGCTCATCAGGGTATGCATGCATTCATACCAGCTCCCGTCCCTTCTTTTCCTACTGCTTGCTTGATCCAATGCTATCGTGATCTTTTCATTCTGCAGTTTAATTTTCACTTTTACTCTTACGTTAGTCGGGAACGCCTGATATGTGTTCTTTGGTCTTGTTGCATTGCATCAAAATTTGTTCTTGGATGTTAACTGGTTTTGAAATTGCTAAAGTCATTGTGGTAGAAACTTGCAATCAGGCATCATCTGGCACTTTTTTGATAGCTCTTGGAAGAAAAAAAAAAAAAAGGAATTATGTTCATTTGCATGGGAAAGTTGAATAAGAGATTCAGAAGTGGTATTAAACAGGTCTTATGATAACAGCCTGATCCCTTTTCTAGTCACATCAACGGACCATTAAGAAATGGTATAATTTTATTAAGAACCAAATCAATATTTTTGGGCCAACAAAATTTAAAGGAACATTGACTATGGTGACCCGGAAAATTTTACAAGATGTCATAGATGACTGCTCTGTTACTTGACTATGATGATGAAACCCTTAACCTAACTGTTTCTATGAATGAACCGAAGCCTTAACTCAGCATGGATTCAGTTAGATATTAGTTCAGACCTTTTATAGGAGTACGATTTAAACGTTGCAGGGCATAAGGTCAATTAAATTGAAATCTCATTTTGGAATTGCAGAACCGAGCTCGGTTGGGCAGGATGTTCCAGAATTTGTTTATATATCAATCACAGTTTAAAATCTGTTGTTATTGCTTGGGTTTGGCTCTAAATATACTGAAATCCACTATACTCCTATCAAGCTTAATTGTGATTAGATTACTGGGGAATACAAGCAGTCAAACTCTGCTGAGCTGGGATGATAACTTTATCATTTATCTCCTGCCCTTTATTTGGTGCAAAGTTGATTTCTTTATCTACCTTTTAAGTTTACAAGTTATCTGTACAAAGTTTGTCCATCTTCTTCTTATTTTATTAAATTAAAATGCACCTTTTATCTCACCTTATGTTTCCATTGTGTTAGGAGCATGCTTTCTGTTTAACAAGTCTTTAACATGTTTATCCCCTAAGTAGGACATTTATTTTTCTGTTGCATCCTCTTGGATCTTTTTATAGGATTTCTTGGAGTGATCCTTGTATATTAACTCGAGACTAAAGCATGGCCTTCCATTTGCTTTTCTTTATTCGCATTCAACTTGTCTTGCATTGGAGTGGCAGCTTCTTGTGCCTTATGAAGCACTGTCTATCGCAGGCCTCTCAGCTACCTTTTGCCATATTTGGCTATAATGGAATGATCAGCTTCTTAAGCCCCTGTTCTTTTAGTCCGATTGAAGAATTTGATTGCATAAACTGTTTCATCCTTTTGCTGAATGCTAACATATAAATCCAGTCTATAGTCAAATGGCAATGCTTGGTTCAAGATTAGCAATAAACATTTATACCCCTGTGGGTCTGATCTTTTGTTGGCTTTCAGTGGTCTACTTCGCATGATAGGGGCTTTTCTTTTATCTTTGACGAGGTATATGGCCATTCTTCCAACCATCTATTAGCAGCAACCCAAGCTTGCGATGCACTCGCACAATGCCATGGAGTTGAAAGTTGAAACTTATAAATCTAGTTCTTCTAGTTATAATTGAAATTGTGGCCTTAATCATCACTTGATAAGATGAGTAAACTAGCCTAATGTGGCTAGATGAGTCATTTTTGCTTGATTTCAATAATTACCAATCTATCCTTGGGATTTGATTACAACAAATTAGTGCTCCCGCTCAATGGATTCATCATTTCTGAAGCACAAAATTTTGGTCAGAAAGTACTGCCTGGTTGTGGGGACCATTGTGTTGGTCTTGTATCGTGGGCTTCAGTGATTTAAAAAGCGTTAGGCGCCAAGGTCTAAAATCGCTCGAGGCGCTAGGCGTTCGCTCGAGCGAAGCGAGGCGCTAAAATATAAGGGGCCTTGAAACAAAAGGGATAGTGACATACGGGGGCCTTGGTTGTCTTCAATGTTAAGTTATGCTGTTAATGACTGACAAATAGGAATCTCACATGATTGTACGAGATATACAATTACTGCAAATAACTACATGATTGCTAAATGTTATTAACCTTGAATATCATTCGTATGACTTTGTGGTCTGTCATGAATGAACAAAAGAATAACTGCATCTTTTATGTCAATTATTTAATTAGATAATCATGAAAACTTGCTAATTCCTTTTGAGTGCCGGGACCAAGAACTCTTTTTAGCAACAAGTACTGTTAGCATCGAGGCACGACTTGATGCACCTAGCGATTGCATGCATCGCCATGGGATGCATGGATCTAATGTACACCTATGACTTTAGGGTTTTGCAAACAAGCTTATGCTTTTGGTAGCTATCACAGACAATTGCTTGGAAATATGTAACTGCTGAATCAAATGATCTCCATTTTCTTTGGCAGAATGGGCTTGCCACAAAGGTTGAGAAATCAAGAAAACAGGTAAAAGAAAGGAAGAACAGGGCAAGGAAAGTTCGCGGAGTCAAGAAGGTGAGCTAAACATCTTCACAACTCGAATTTGTGCTTGTTCATATTTGCGTAGCAAATGACCGTCTCGTTCTTTTTTGCCAATTGTTCTTGAGCTGATCTTGATGCACTAGAAAAATGCCTACTCTTCATTTCGTCTTGTCCAGACAAAGGCTGGCGAAGGCAGGAAAGAAGAAATGAAGCAGCTCCTCCATATTTCAGACTTCTTCGGATAGCAAATGGACATTCATTACATGCTCTACATTTATGGAACTTAGAGTTGTGAAGGCCTCAAAACTCATTGTTCGAGAGTCTTCCTTCTCGATCTACCTCGATGGCTCGGATTCAGCGATCATTGTTTCTCATGTAGGCTTGGCAACAGCATTGGGTTCAAGTGGTTCTTGCTCCATCAAAAACCTCTGTTTGCATGGCGTTCATGGTGGGAGACTGCTCATAGCCGCCCACCGTACCTTGGCATCGGTGATTTATCTGCAGTGGAGGAGCAAATCTGACATCAACTGTGCCACAGAAAACTTTCTCGAGCCGAGCAATCAGCATCACCGTATGGATGTAGTGTTTCTTTTGTCGGTCATCTGCACCCTAAACCCTACAAAAGATTGCCTACCTTAACCATCTTTTCCATCATTTCATGCTTGCCTCCTTCCGGATCCAGCGTAGCTCATCATCGATAGCAGATGAGATTTTTTGAACAGCACGAGGAGGATGAGGTTTCTCCGATTGAACGAGAAATCTCAATCGCTCGATTGAGAAAAATTCTCTCTCAACATGTATGAATAGATAAAAGTTTTAGTTGATTAGTGTGTATATTTTTATCATTATATTTTAATTCTTTATAGTATCTGGAGTTCTAAGAAACAAAAGACAGTTGTACGATTTACAATTGAAGCTGAATATCGTGTCATCGTCATCATTATTACTGAACTCGATTAGGTCATAAATCTTTTTAAGGAACTTAACATCAATTATATTTTTACTCGTGCGAGATCAAGTTGTCATCGACTATGTGTCTCTCACTTTCACTTCGTGCGAGATCAAGTTGTCAGACATCAACTACGTGTCTCTCACGTACCTACGACTGTTCAACTAGCAGACTCACTTATGAAGCTTCTCGTCCACAAATTATTTTCGTTGCATCGGTCCAAGATTGACATCCTTGACAAGATCTCAATCTTACGAGAGCGTAATAGCAGATGAGATTTCCTCAACTGCACGAGGAAATCTCATCGTTCGATTGAGAAAAATCCTCTCCTAACATGTATAAATAGACAATAATTCTAGTTGATTAGTGTGTACATTTTTATCATCATATTTTAATTATTCATGGTATCAGAGCTGGAGTTCTAAGAAGCAAAAGATAGTTGCACGATCTACAACTGAAACTGAATACCGTGCCATCGCCATCGCTACTCTGAACTCAATTGGGTCATAAATCTCCTCAAGGAACTCAACATCAATCATACTTCTACTCCTATAATATATTGTGATGATATCGGAGCTGCCTACTTATGTGTCAATCCAGTGTTCCACTCACGCATGAAACACATTACCATCGATTTTCACGAGATCAAGTTGTCAGACATCAACTATGTCTCTCACATATATACGGCTAATCAACTAACAGACTTACTTATGAAGTCTCTCGTCTGTAAATTATTTTTATTACATCGGTCCAAGATCGACATCCTTGATCGGAGCTCAATCGAAACTCATAACTACACGAGGATAAGATTTCCCCGACTGCTCGATGGAGAAAAATCATCTCCTAACATATATTTAAGTGTGAGATCGAACGTAGTAGAAAATCGAGCATAAACCCTGCCATTTCAGCAGACATGCATCCTCGTCGGTTTAATGGCAATGAAATCACCGTCAAGCACAAGTTCCAACGATAAAGCCAGGCCAGGAATTGGCCATCGGCTGCTTTGTTGTCGAAGTGCAGATTTGTTTACGAGGTTGGATGGAGACGTCCCCGTCCGATTCGGGGATAATTAAAGTTATCCGGTTGCAGCAATTAGCTCATCATCACCTTATTTTACCGACATCAATCAAAGCACTTTACCTACAAAGAAGCAGAATCAAAGCTGCCGAGTTAGACACACGTCCTACCCACCAAGTTGACATCGGCAGCATATTGGATTAGATTTTCTCAACTGGATAAGGATAAGATTTCTTTTCCTCCCAAATATATATAAATAGATAATAATCTTAGTTGATCGTCATGTATATTTTTATCATCATATTTCAATTTATCATGGTATCAAAGTAAGGTTCCACTCACGTATGAAATACATTGCTATCGACTTCTACTTAGTGCGAGATCGAGTTGTCAGACATCAACTACGTGTCTCTCACGTACATACGATTGATCAATTAGCAGACTCGCTCACGAAGCCTTTCGTCCGTAAATTATTTTCGCTGCATCGATCCAAGATCGACATCCTCGACAGGAGCTCAATCTTGCGGGGACATGATAGCAAATGAGATTTTCTCAACTGTACAAGGATAAGATTTCCCCAACTGCACGAGGAAATCTCGATGTTGAGGAAAATCGTCTCCCAAACATGTCTTAGTTGATTGTCATGTATATTTTTATCATCATATTTCAATTTATCATGGTATCAAAGCAAGGTTCCGCTTATGCATGAAACATATTGCTATCGACTTCTACTTAGTGCAAGATCGAGTTGTCAGACATCAACTACGTGTCTCTCACGTACATACGATTGATCAATTAGCAGACTCGCTCACGAAGCCTTTCGTCCGTAAATTATTTTCGCTGCATCGATCCAAGATCGACATCCTTGACAGGAGCTCAATCTTGCGGGGACATGATAGCAGATGAGATTTTCTCAACTGCACAAGGATGAGATTCCCCCAACTGCATGAGGAAATCTCGATGTTGAGGAAAATCGTCTCCCAAACATATCTTAGTTGATTGTCATGTATATTTTTATCATCATATTTCAATTTATCATGGTATCAAAGCAAGGTTCCACTCACGTATGAAACATATTGCTATCGGCTTCTACTTCGTGCGAGATCGAGTTGTCAGACATCAACTACGTGTCTCTCACGTACATACGATTGATCAATTAGCAGACTCGCTCACGAAGTCTTTCGTCCGTAAATTATTTTCGCTGCATTGATCCAAGATCGATATCCTTGACATGAGCTCAATCTTGCGGGGACATGATAGCAAATGAGATTTTCTCAACTGTACGAGGATAAGATTTCCCCAACTGCACGAGGAAATCTCGATGTTGAGGAAAATCGTCTCCCAAACATGTCTTAGTTGATTGTCATGTATATTTTTATCATCATATTTCAATTTATCATGGTATCAAAGCAAGGTTCCACTCACGCATGAAACACATTGCTATCGACTTCTACTTAGTGCGAGATCAAGTTGTCAGACATCAACTACGTGTCTCTCACATACATACGATTGATCAATTAGCAGACTCGCTCACGAAGCCTCTCGTCCTTAAACTATTTTCGTTGCATCGATCCAAGATCGACATCCTTGACAGGAGCTCAATCTTACGAGGGCATGATAGCAGATGAGATTCCCCCAACTGCACGAGGAAATCTCGATGAGGCAGTCGAGAATAATCCTCTCCCAAACATGTGTTAGTTGATTGTCATGTATATTTTTATCATCGTATTCCAATTTATAAGTTCCAAGCGGAGATCCTGCACCGTTCTTTCTTTCTGCCGCTGATCCAGCCCTCACAAAGTCTCTTCTCTTTCGCCGCCATGACCCGAGTCTATCCGCTCCGGGATGATTTGGAGATGACGACAAAGCTTGTTTGCACCGCGAGAGTGGGTGAAAAGTGAAGAGTACCGGCGAAGGTTTGTGCTCCTTTTTGTCTGCGTAAATCCCTCTCATTCCTTCCTTCCTTCCTTGATGAGCTGCCGAGGGAATGAGAGAAAGCAATAAAAGGAGGGAGAAGTGGTGGGGGGGCCATGAACATGATGGACATCACAACAAATCAAATCTCGCGTTAGCTTTTCGAGTGCAAAGGAACCATCTTTGCTTTCGCAAAGCATCTCTCCGCATGGGACACTTGACGCTCTCCGATGAGCTAAGCATACACCATTAGATGGATGCCTTGTGCGATGGAGGCGCCACCTACCACTTGTTTATATCCATTCCAGGGAAAAGATGGACACGGTGGGGTTGCCGAGGGCTTTTTCTCGATTGCACGAGGAAATTTCGATAATATAATGCCTATTATATTATTGAAGTGTGCTTTTTATCTTTACATTGTAATTTATCTTAAACATTCAATTCGTGTTTTATATATGTTTGGATCACTTGGTTTTGACGTGATAAATTCGAATCTCATATAATAACAACATAATTTTTTTTTATCGTTATCGAGATCTATAAAATAAATTTTTAAAAATTATGATCCTACTCTTTTTCTAGTAATATAAAGTTATATTTTGTCAACAATATTATGGAAAGAACTGATATTAAAGTGATATTTTGTCAACAATATTTTGCAATCATTTTAGTTGACTTCCAAATAGTCTCTCTCCTCTGGTAAGATTTGTATCAGTGTGATAAAAGACTCTGGCACAACGAGTGTTCCAAAGTAAAATTCTGCAGAGAGAGAGAGAGAGAGAGAGAGAGAGAGAGAGAGAGAGAGAGAGAGAGAGAGAGAGAGAGAGAGAGAGAGAGAGAGAGAGAGAGAGAGATGTGAGGCCGAGGGTCGAAGGGTCCATTTCAGAGATGCCGTTCATGGAGGGTTGGCAGGGTGTGTGTGATGTTCATGATCATTGACATATGGGGCTCCGCTTTTGCAGGTGTGGAGAGAAGGGGAGGGGGGCGCTGTGAGTGTGAACCATATCTTGTTCCGGCGAGCGGCCACGAAGGGGACCCCCGGAACCCTACATGCGTTCATCGAACCTCTCTCTCACCTAACTTTGCCTTTAAAACGTGCGGTGTTCGCCCTCCGAAAGAGCCAGCGACGACGACGCCATTGCCACGAAAGAGATCCGACGCTGACATGCATCTTGTAGCGCCGGTGGTCCATCCGAAAGCATGGATTTGGCTTTGACGCCTGTTGGTGGTCATCATGCATCGGGAGGCCATCATGATGGCTGCAGGATCTCGTTCTCATCGAGTGGGACTTCGAAGTTTCTCTGCAATGAGAGAGATAAAGTGGCCATGATATCGGCCACCCCATCCTCTCTCTCTCTCACACGCACAGAAAGCGCTCTCAGGTTCCTTCTTCCCTTTATGGAAGAAAAGAAGCAGCCCAGAACATGGCCATGGTTCTTACTGCAGATCGGTGAATGCTAACTACGAACTCAGGTTCTTTCACAAGAGCATGATCTAAACTTTGCATGCATGGCCAAGCGTATCTGTGGAACCAAACCCTAAGCCGACGAAGGAGATGCCTGCTGATGCAAGGGACCCATTGCGAGGAATTCAACTCGGTTGCTGTCTCGATCATTCGATTCCTCCTCATCCCATCCATGGAAATGGAAACGCACCTTTTCCAGTGGAGTACCTCACCATCATCATCATCGTGAAGACCTTCCAGAGTGAATGCCATGCGGAACGGATGACAGATGACCGCACGACGCCATTTTCTTTGTGGCGTCGGAGCATCCATCGGACACGGGGAGGAATGCCGAATCCATACGGCTGTGTGGAGCATGACATACGGCCAGCGACGTATTTCTACCTCGTTCCATGCTCGCTGGGATTTCATGTGGCCACCGAACTCGTTATCCTGCAGTAGCTGTTAACTTCGATCCGCATCGCCGGAGACCCCATGCGAGGAAATTAGCTTCTCGTGCTGCAGTCGTTGTCGATGATGAACGGCGGACGGAGACTTCATGCGCGGAATCTTCTCGTCGGGGAGGAGCGCGCGCGGCCCGAATGCGACACGCGGGATCACGATCTCGGGGGGCCATTGTTCGGCGCGCGCGGGCCCCGCCGGGAATCGACGCACGTTTCGAGCTCCCATCGCATGGCTCACCAGGTTTGACCGCAGAGGGGGCGAGGGAGGAGGAGGTTTGCGGAGGCGGGCCTCGACGTCGACGTCGACCGACCAAGGCCAGAGCGGGCGGCGGGGATCGGTCACTCTCCGTCCCGGGTGCGTTATCATGAATGCACGGTCGAGATCTCTGGCGACCAGAGAACGAAGGGTTCGGATCCGATTCGAGATCGACGTCGAGCCATGCACGTGTGGTCGTCGTCGTCTTCCCTCTCAGGATCACCGATGTAACTCCTCGGATGCTTCCTAAAATGGTCGTGTCATTACGTGCCGATGTCTAACCAGAGATGTAACGTCAAGAGGTGGAAGGGTCAACGTGAAGCTTCAACCCGATCACGTTTTACGGATGGGTTCATCGATCCTTCGTCCTCTTCGGGTGAGCTTGTTGTTGCGCAGGAAGCTCGAACACTCGGAGAGAAGCCCGAAATGGAACTGTTTGATGTGTGCAGAACGATGGCCGCAGAAAAGTTTGCAGAGATGAGCAAAGCAGTTTCCCAACCTAAAAAGGAGGCGTTCGTCGACCAGATTTATCGTGGACAGGGACGCCAAAGGCTTGTGCTTTCTTCCTCGAGCAACATCCAATAGACTGGTCTTATGATTCGATCAACATGCTTAAACGAGATAGATTTGAAGCTTCGTGGTTGATCAACAGCATCATCCATTCTGTGCTCGTCCTTCTTCCCTGCCAAACGCAGGGTGTCGAGGGCAATTCGGCCATTGGAAGAAGAACTTTCTTGAGCCCAGCACTGGGATAAAAAAAGCTTATATTCTGCTACCTTCCACCATCTTTTCCCGGGGAGGTGGCCAGGAAACAGAGCTACGAACGAGAGGGAGAGACATGATGTTGAACGGCGGGGCCGAATCATGCAACTCGTCTTCACCGCACTCCTCCTATTCCCCTCCCACTTTAATCCTCGGTGTTTCATTGGGCTGCTCTCAAAAGCAACGCGGTACCGCAAGAACCCTTCGTCCTCCAAAGAATATTCACGTCTCACTGCTTGTCTGCCCACTAAAAACCAACGTAACACCGGAGAGAGTAGGTTTATCTCTTCCGGGCGTCGTCATCTCCGACCTGAGCATGCATTAAACGTTAAACACCGATTAAGATATTGGCGGATGTCCGTTCGCGACCGCAGAGTCATCCACCGGAGAGGGTCAAATTACATGATAAGCTCTGGTTAAGCCTGGTTTTATGAGGCATGATTAATGCAGCTCTAAAGCGCCTTTTGATTCCTTCAATAAAGAGGGGTGAGGAGGGAGAGGGAGGAGTGGGAAGTAGACACTGCGACACGCTCGCCACGCCACACGCATCTCTCTCTCTCTCTCTCTCTGCCGTGGTTGGCTTCGGTAGGCGTGCGGTTGTCGTCTGAGCACGCCTTGCTCCCGCTGTCCGACCTTGCGTGACCGACGCTCTCATTCCCTTTTCCGGCCTCGTTCCAGCCATGGAATCTGTTGCCGTTCCGCTATTCTCATTCCCTTTCTGATCCCGCACACTGTGAAGGCGGAAAGAGAGAAAGAAAGGCAAGCAAAAGGAAACAGAGTGCACGGCGAACAGAGCGTAGTCGTGAGCAGAGAGAGAGAGAGAGAGAGAGAGAGAGCAAAAAGCAGGAGGCCTTTCTTCTCTCCCTGTCAAAAATATCTCATTTCGAGGATTTGGATGGTTAATAATGGTGGTTTCACATGCGGGTTTAAGATCTTGTGGCTTCCTGGGAGATTGAGCAAGCGTTGGTGAGCGGGAAAGCAAGAGGAAGAGCACTCGTCCCTGTTGTGTTTCAGTGCTTTTTTGCCTTGTCGTTTGAGAAGGCCTCTGTTGATCTGTTGGAGGCCTCAGAATTCTCCTCGGTTTCTTTGCGTTCTTGTGATCTTTCTGGATCTTTTGCTGTTACCGCTCTCGTTAAAGCTCCTCCTTCTTTCTCCCTCTGCGGAGGAGGTCGCACAAGGATAAAAGCGTGATCTTTTTCATCTGTTCGGCTTCCTTTCTTGTTCTCCTGGTGGAAAAGGCATGGAGGAAGAATTTACACGAGGAGAAGGCCGGCCTCGGTTGCTCGACCTCGTTCCCAATGGGAGAGACTGGGGCAGCTATGCCGCTGCGGAGGAGAAAAAGCTGGAACTGCGGCTCGGCCTCCCCGGAGGAGAAGATTGGCCAGCTGGGCAGGAGAAGAGAGAACACCCGGTCGAGTCTGTTCTGTCTCTCGGCCACATCTCCAAGGTCCCCAAGAGCACCAACGTTAACGCTTCCTCCGGCACCAAAAGAGGCTTTTTGGGTCAAGTCGAACCTAAAACAGAAGGTATTTTGATCGATTACATGAGTTTAATTCTGCATCCGTAATCTTCTTGACCATTTGTTTGTCTCTTCCTTCAGCTTTCCAGCAGCAGCAGCTGCAGCAGCCACAGCTTGGGTTTCTCCAGTTGCAGGCTAAAGGAAGGGAATCATTGCAGAAGACTAGTGGGAGCGCAGAGCAGCAGAGCCTCGAGGGGAAGGGGTGTGGTCCTCATGCGGCGCATGCATCTTCCACCAAGAATGCAGCAGTAGCACACACCGCCTCTCAATCACGGTTGGTAATCAAGTCCTGCTGCAATTTTCCATGTTGATCTCCTCTCTTGCAGAGGAAATTTATGTTGGTTGCTATCTTCTCTTTCATGTTTCTGTTCTGCTCTTGATGTTGGCCTCTAAACTCCTGCATGCTCCTCTGTTCACCAGGGTCTATTTTCCATGTTTATGTGGTTAGCTGCAAATCTTTTTCT
Organism: Musa troglodytarum; assembly: GCA_023547065.1. Taxonomy (NCBI): domain Eukaryota; kingdom Viridiplantae; phylum Streptophyta; class Magnoliopsida; order Zingiberales; family Musaceae; genus Musa; species Musa troglodytarum. The sequence continues at coordinate 54,042,473 of CP097511.1, forward strand.
AGTTCGCTTGTTCTTGTCACAAACTTGTGGACATGAAGCTTGATGGTTTGACTGTTTTGATTTGTAATGTTAGGAATTTGGTTCTTGTTCATGGTTGTTTACCTAATGCATGAACACTCCTCTGTTCACCAGGGTCTATTTTCCATTTTTATGTGGTTAGCTGCAAATCTTTTTCTAGTTTGCTTGTTCTTGTCACAAACTTGTGGACATGAAGATTGATGGTTTGACTGTTTTGATTTGTAATGTTAGGAATTTGGTTCTTGTTCATAGTTGTTTACCTAATGCATGAACATTGTAATCTCCAACATCTGCTAGAAGAAGCTATCCTAAGTCACTGACTTGTTGAAACATGGTATGTATCCTGTTGCGGCTTTGTTGTCCTTGGATCCGCCGCGAGGTGGAGCTTATTAACAGGCAAAATATACCTAGGAATCTAAATTGTCTTGTTAAACTGCAAAGTAAATATATATGAATTGGAGAAAAAAATCTTTCATTTGTATTCGGTGAAAACATGCGATATTTCCGCAAGATTGATACCATGGTTCACTTCTTTTTTCCCAAGGTGCTTCATATTTGCGATCGTTTTAGTTCTTAATAAAAGAAAAAAAAGGAAGATTAATCCAGAGAGTAATTTTCTGTTCTTGTTACTGTGTATGTAGAAGTTGTTTTCCTTCATTTTGTGCATTTCTTCCTTGTAAGCATGAACCAGAAAACCTAAAAGTGCTGTATAACTTGTTCGCTACCTTCCGTGGCCGGTGATATGATTTCTGTGTGTGATTTTAGGTTTACGATATATCGTTTTAGTTCTTAATAAAAGAAAAAAAGGAAGATTAATCCAGAAAGTAATTTTCTGTTCTTGTTACTGTGTATGTAGAAGTTGTTTTCCTTCATTTTGTGCATTTCTTCCTTATAAGCACGAACCAGAAAACCTAAAAGTGCTGTATAACTTGTTCGCTAGCTTCCGTGGCTGGTGATATGATTTCTTTGTGTGATTTTAGGTTTATGATATATCGTTTTAGTTCTTAATAAAAGAAAAAAAGGAAGATTAATCCAGAAATTAATTTTCTTTATTTTCAGACAACTTTCTACCTCGTTGTTAATTAGCTGTCAACTTTTTTATTAATTGTTTCGATGGTCGAACTCGCGTATGCTCTTGTTGTCAAAGCACTTCACGGTTTGTGCTATGTTATTATTGTCGGAAAAATTCTTTTGTAACAGTCTTTGTCTCAATGAAAGCAGAGCTGCCGCTACACCTGTTGTTGGTTGGCCTCCTGTTCGATCATTCAGAATGAATCTTGCTGGCACCGCCGCCAAGGCATCCGCAGAATCTCACAATGGGAGCTCAGAGGGTGCAAAAAAGCTCGAGAATGATAGGAAGAGCTTGTTTGTGAAAATTAACGTGGACGGCATACCGATCGGAAGAAAAGTAGACCTGAAGGCCTACGATAGCTACGATAAGCTCTCTCTAGCTGTAGATGAACTCTTCCGAGGCCTTATGGCAGGTGCTCCGCAAATTTCTTTGTTAAGTTTATCTGGTCATCTTAATTTTACATGCCTGTCCCGATTACCCGAAGATGTTGCAGCTATATCACCATCATAACTTGATATGTTACCTTTCGCATTCATGTGATTATAGTCAAAATTTTCAATTCGCATGTCACCGGAACAAGCTTTTTCGCAAACCGGATTTCCATTTTGTTTGTCTTCTCGGCCATTGCCATTCAACTTATGCTAACCCGAGGATGTTTGTCTTGCTCAATATTTAGCTCAAGTGGATCCGCTTGCTCCTAGTACACGGAAGAACTCTGAAGAAAAGGATGTGCTTGTTGGCTTATTGGATGGAAGCGGTGAATACACTCTGGTTTATGAAGACGACGAAGGGGACAGGATGCTGGTTGGTGACGTTCCATGGGAGTAAGTCTTGTCATCCTAAAATGGTCTTCCGTCGTTGGTGATTGATATCGTGCTCACCAAATTCAACTCAATGTCTGCAAATATACCTTTTTGTCATGGTTGAACATTCTTCGGCAACCTCAAAATTTTGAGTTAGCACTACAATCTGGAACAGAAATGTTATCCATCCGATATAAACAAATAAAAACTCGAACAATTCACCTGCGATCACTTTGTAGTTCTTCCTCTCAAAAGGGAGGAAATCAAATCATTGTTTGGAATATACTTATATTGCTTCTACCTTTGATTACTTGCAGCATGTTTGTTTCCATGGCGAAGAGGCTGCGCGTGTTGAAGAGCTCCGAGCTTTCTGCATCATCTGTAAGTTCCTTTTTCGTTTAATTGTCTACTTCAATACTGCTATCGAATCCGTCATCGGTTATATAGTAACTTCACCTTCTCCCTCTTTGTTTCTCCAGCTGAGAGCGGTCGGCAGGAAAAGAACAAGCAACTCATGAGATGAGAATGGAGCACTCTGTCATTAAGTTGGTCATTTGAATGTTTGCTTCTTTTTGGTTTGTAAGCTGAAAGGGATGGCTTCCTCCCCCCCCACTTTTTATGTTCTTGCATTATCCCTGGAAGCTTGGGATGCTTCCTCACTGCCTAATTTGCCTTCATGGGTTTGCAGAAGTAGAGTTGATGAGACATGATGTTGATACAGATCTATCTATCTGTCTACAATATGTAAATCTACAGTCTGAAATATCAATATCTAGTGCTGAATCACATGAAACCACCTACTCTAAGCTTCGTCTTCTTCCTCTCAGATCGATATCAGATGGAACACTTGACTCCTGTCTTTTCCTGCTCATTCCTGAGGGTGATACCTTAACAATGAGCTTGCTCGCACCCGAAGCCAACCCACCGGCAAGTCGCAAGCTGAGAAGAAGAGACTTCAACTGCTGTCCTTCTCCATCTCAAGGAAACCAGTACTTTGAACTCTCAACGTGTCTCTCCAAGCCACCGGTCGCCAGCTGAAGCTGAAGCTAAACTGGCCGTCTCGCCTAATTCTGTCCTCATCACGAGGGACAGCACGAAGCATTAAACTAATGATCGAGTTGGAAAAGGTGGGAGGAAGAGGAAGAGGAGGAGGAGTTCATGATGGATGTGAGTGATTGGATGGCGGAGGCATTGTCATATCCGTGTTTGGGTTGGTGGTGGGGGACCGATGAGGCGTCCTTGTCGTTCGCCGGGCACGCCTAACTCCGGTCAATCGAGCTGCAAAGGTATTGTGTTCCAACACGGAAGAATCTGGCAGGTGTTCGGCAGAATGACTCGATCCTTTGTCGGGCTAGCTGCCATGCTCGTGTGCCTTCTTCTCCGCACTGCATCAACTGCCGCGCCATCGTCTTTTGCACCTCGCTCGACAAGACCTGCGGCACCACCACCGCAAGGTGACGATGCTGGTTCACGGTGACCAATGTCGAACGATTCACTTGAGGCAATCCATCAAGCTGCTCACCGGCCATTTGCTTTAAGTCTACGCAAGAGCTGTGTATGCTCTTGAGCAGGTATTGAGTCTACGTAAGAGAGGCCATGTTTTAAGGAGCTACAGAGGCCAATTTTCCACAACCACCAGTAGAAGGTCATGATGCCTGTCCTGATATCATAGTCGAGAAAGGGACGACACCTCATCATTAATGACTGACGACATGATCCGAGTTGACGAGCCTTCCCCTTCGGACGGTCCGCAGATGGACTATATCTTGCCTAACCTAAAAAAACAAGGGGGTCAAGTCGAAAGAGCCACATCAACAATTCGCCTCAGGTGATGCCCCCGGGGGCATACACTAGTAAATCACATTAATTAAATACCTTTATCGTGCAGAGTAAGGGAGGAGGCCTTCACGAGCACCCATATATGTCCTCAGATGTTTAATAAAGAATCACATTCAATACTTTAGAACTAAACATATTGATGTTATACATTATTTTATGCGAGATCATGTTAATAATCATGATATATCTTTAGATTTTATTGATATAAAACATCAATTAACAGATATTTTTATTAAATCATTGAATGAGGAACAATTCGCTTTTATTAGAAGAGAATTAGGCATATTAAATCTTCGAAATACATGAATTCTTTTTATATATTTTTCAGATCATTATCTTGATTTCTTGATTTTCATGACTTGAATTTTCTTTTTGAATTGAGATCATTTCCTATGATTCCCTCTTTTCACTATTTACAAAAAAAAAAATTTGTCAAAGTGATTCATGGTCTTCGATTATTCATGACTTGATTTTTTTGGTTCATGTGATAATTTAAATATTTGCACCATTGAATCTTTCTCTTCTTTTTTTCTTTTTCTTTTTTTATAATTACAAAGGGGAGAAGTAAAAATTGCTAGCTTACCTATCTCAAGAAGCAAAAAGTGCTAGCTTATACAATCTCAAGAGGCATGAAGTGCTAACTTGTATAATCTCAAGAAACAAAAATTGTTATTTTGCACATAGAAACAAAATTTTGCTATTTTTATGTTCTAAAGTGATGTAAAACTTACTAGATATACTTTTCTCCTTTTTGTTGATGACAAAGGGGGAGAAATAATGATGATTTGAAATTTTTCATATTTTGGTATCACGCATGTTATGCCCAAGTAATGATTTGAAATTTTTATGATGTATCTTGACTTGAAATTATGATGCACAATGTATATTATGAATGCAATTTTGATATGATATGTTGCATATGATCGATCAAAATTGTTTCGACTTGAATTCAAAGTTTATCATTCTTTTTGAATTCAAGTTTGTTTTATTTTGATATGACATATAGATAGAGGGAGTTGAGTTAAACTTCATCATCAATTAGTTGTCATAATAAAAAAGGAGAGGATTGTTGTATCTCATATTTTGATGATAAAATCAATTGATGAGTTTACAATCTAATCTGTGTTTTGAGAAAAGTGATGCATGATTAACTTCGATCATGAAAAGACAAAACAATTGAAGTAGAAGAATCAGATGTTGGGCTGGAGTCAGAGATCGGGTATCGGGTTAGAAGAATCGGACATTGCGCCAAGATCAGATGTTGCAGGAGTCAACATGTCGAAGAATTGGGCATTACACTAAAGGAAAGCACGATGTGTTGGAAGTTTGGATGAGCCGATGACATGCTAGACAACATAGATTTCTTGTCTTATAATTGTTTACGTCTTAAGTATTGTAGTTAGGTCTTAAATTGAATTAGTTTTAGGTGTAACCTTACTAACTCAATTAGAGGGCTATTAGGCCTTGAATTGGGACTGATTTGGGCTTATTAAGAAGCCCATTCAGTGACCCACAGATTGGATTAGGTGGTGGCATCGCCAAACTGGTGATGGAACTGCTTATGAACTAGAAAAGTGAAGTACACACTCTCCCAAGTTGCAGGCAGTAGTACTGCCCATACTAGGCAGTGGTACCACCAGCACTTAAAGCTAGCAAGCGATGGTACCGCCCAGGCTGGCAGTAGTACTAATAGAGCTCGGTCTCCTAGGCTCTGCTAGACGATAGTACCGCCCATTGTAGGTGGTGGTACCGCCTATACTCGAAAGACCTAAAAATTTAAATTTTGATTTTGTTTTTGAAATCATTTATGGCCTATAAATACCTTACTCATCCCTACTAGGCAGAAACAAAAAAGAGTGAACTAAAATGCTAGTGAATCAAAGTTGTAATCTTGAAAAGTGTTGAGTATTCTCCTCATTCTCTTTAAAAGTTTATATTTATGTCTAAGAGTGGTATGAGACTTGTAAATGTTCTTTCCTAAACCTGTGAAAAGGAGAAAGAGTTGTAAAAGGGTAGTTGATCTTTACCCATTAAAAAAGATCATTAATGAAAGTCGATGGCCTCGATAGAGGAGGAATCGAGAGTGGATATAGGTCGCGATGACTGAACCACTATAAATTTGGTGTGCTCTTTTCTTCTACTGTTTACTTTTATTGCTTACTAATTTAGTTACTCACTTCACTTTACACTAATTCTAAGTCAAGCTCACTTTCGATATTGGTTTTTATCGAATAAAATTTTTAAAATACTGATACTCTTGCTCACAATGGTTGAATCAAGACCCACTATAGTGGACTAATACCGATACTCCCATCCATGGTAGTCGAATCAAGACCCGCTATTATGGAATAATACCAATACTCCCTCCCACAACAATCAAATCAAGATTTGTTATGATGGAAGCTGCTACGGTGGACTGATGTTGATCCTCCCGCTCACGCGATCGAGCCAACACCCTTTATTGTGGACCAACACTCCCGCCCAAGCGATCGAGTACCTACCCCCAAAAGTAAAAAAAAAGGGGTAGACCCAATCTCCCGTGTGAAAGGGGGAGGCAAAAATGAAAAAAAAACCCCTCGAAGCAAAAGGGGGAGGTCAAAAAATGAGAGAGAATGAACTCCCATGAGGAAGGGGGAGAACATAGATAGATAGGGAGAAAGAAGAGAGGGTCCCTTAGGATAGCATTTGTCTATTGATAAAGCAAAGATTGCCCTAACAAGAGAGCACAATCCACCCTACCGGGGGGTGGGTGGGTGTGATGTATGATAGGGATAATCCTGACATTACCAGCTCCCTCCTTGATAGGGATAATCCTAACATTACCAGCTCCCTCCTTGTCATGTCAACCAAGGAAGCAACACCTAAGCACCAGTATGAGAGATACCTACTCCCCACAACCGCTAGTAGGAGGTCATGACACCTATCTCGACCTCCCAAAGTGGGCCCACAAGATCCTCTCATGGTACCACAATCGAGAAGGAGACCACCTCCTCATTAACGACTGATGGCATGGCCTAGCTTGATGAGCTTTCCCTTTTAGACGATCGACAAAGGGACCATGCCTTACCTAACCCAAAAGAGCAAGTGGGGTTAGGTCGGAGGAGCTATCCCGATAGTCTATCCCAAGCCAAGCCCCTAGGGCACACGCTAACAAGCCATCCTCATTAAATGCCTCTGTCATGTGAGGTAAGGGAGGGGACCTTCAGGAGAACTTGTCCATGCCACTATGTCACGGACAAAATTGTAAACGGCTTGTTCGGTGTAATGCTTATGCATGTCCGTGTCCCTTTTGGTTGGTTGTCACTTGTAAAGCTTGTAAAGGACTTGCCAAAGGCAAAATGCCCTATTTGAGCGAGTTTGTAAGCCATTGTAGGCTTGTACATAAAGCTTACGTCAAGTGCATACTTGTACTAGAATTCGGTCTGCAGTGGACAAATTTTATACCTTTGTTGTGCAACTGTTCTGAGCTTGTAATATCCATGGTTGGAATGTGCATTGGTTATAAAGTGTTTGCTAAAAGAGTGGCTTGTGGATCCCGTGTGAAGCGCTTTCTGTCCCGCTTTCTCTTTCGTAGGTCCTAAAGGATTCTAGGAGATTTCGGGAGGTCGACCTTTGGTGATACGCATTGGTGCCGCTTAGGCAAAACCACTAAGTCCGTGATGATGGTATCGAGCGACAAGCCCACTTACAAACACTTAGCATGCAAACGTGGGGGACATAGCGAGGCACCACGAGTACAACAAGCTAAGAGGAATCATGAGCGGAGCACAAAGGCTCGGGATGGTCGAGTTCGAGCGTTGGCTCGATGTTAACACCCGCACTGACAAGGCTCGAGGCAAGCAGAGTGCTTGGCAAAGGATGAGACCGCAAGGTGGAGTGGGTTGTTCAACGATCGAAAGAGTTGTTAACTCAAGGAATTGATACTCATGCAAGGCCTTGCATGCGACGATGGATTGTTCGCGCCATCCCAAGGCACCGGTCGGCGCCATGGAGCATTAAAACTTTCTTCGGCATGTGCATGATACTTCGTAAGAGGTCAAGTGCAGCAGTTCGCATGTTGCTAGACCCAGGGGGTGCAAAGGCGAGTATTGGTGAAATGTCACACCCAGCAAGTGCATTTGCAAAGGCAATTGAGCACGCTTTGTTCAGCAGAGGCGAAGTAGTCCAAGGGGATAGTGGTCTCCAAAACTTCCAAAGGGAAGGAGGCGAAGAGCGTTGCTCCAACGCGACAGTATATCCAGTGAGGGATAAGTCCCGATTCTCCATAGGGATAATCTTGTGCAATGAACGCACTAGTTGAGGAGTACCTCAAGTCGGCTCGATGGATCGAGTGAGTGGTAAGGAGTCATTGCATGATCTCGCCATGGTGATGCGCTGGTGGACGATAGCGAGATCAAGTGGGGAGCAACCTGTGCAATACAAAGTGAAGGCACACTTGGAGCCGATAGTGAGATCGACTCAACAAAGGGTCGACTGCGGAATGGTGGGCGTGAGGGCCACCATTAACGCAATGCAAATCGAGAAGCGAACAACTTGGGGTAACTTGTTGATGTACCCAAACCGCATGAAGGAGTTGGCAAAGAAGATAGAACGATGGAGCGGAGGCTTGGAGCTTTCCTTAAACAGAGGTCAAGGACATGGACTCTTGCAGAGGCAGGAATCGGATCATGTCGTTCCATGGGTTTCATACTCAGATGAAGCCGACTCATCTTGCATGGTGCCAAAGACAAAGGGAGCTTTGAGGCACATGCACTTTATCTCGATGAAGCATTTGGGGGAGATTATAAGGCGACGCAGTTTGTTGAGGCAAAGTTGGTGTCAAAAGGCCTTGACACGGGGCAAGAGGATGCAGAGGTAGTTACTCTTGAATAATATGCCATAGTGTTGTCATTCGAGTTGCCATGAGGAAAGCGGTGCACAGCGGAGATTGTGCTGGTAGGGGCAGAGACCCGTGATTCCGCATAATGGTGCACTAATTTCTACGAAGTCGGGGACTTCAGGAGCTTCTAGGCGATGGATTGTCCTAGAGTTAGGCTTCGTTCGAGTGTGACCCAAGAGCAGGTGGACGAAGGCCGATTGCCAAAGTAGCGAATGGAACCGAAGGTGGCAGGGGCCCTACGATGTATTGGTGGAGTCCACATATGGAAATATCGTAGTTCGAGTTCATACCATAAGGATCACAATGCAAGGAGATGTCACCAGGAGGCGACATGATGCAACGGATCGTGGTGGAATGGTTCGTGGCAAGGCAACACACATAGTTCATCCCATGAGGGATATGGTCATCTGGAAGTATGACCGGGAGCGCAACTGGGAGCTCTACTTCGGTGAATAACACGACGACAAGAAGAGCTATGGATTCAAGTAGTGAATGCCATGGTATCGCAGAGGTGGGTCTTTCGTGCGTGCATCGAATGTTGCATTGAATGGAAGCCTTGGATATCAGCTTATGGGGGCTTTGAACTATCAAGGAAGAAGTTCAGATGCGAGTACTAGGGAGTCCCATGGGAGGACTGGATCATGCAGAGGTATGATCAGAGCGGTTGAAGAGTGGAACTGCTTCAAAGCTCATATTCGCTTAAGGGAGCCCGGCAAGTCAGTGGACAAGGCCGAGTAAGCGAACATTGCAGCCAATGAAGCCAAGGAGAATATAAATGGTGCAAGCCCTGTAACATGAATGGCAGTGGCCATACATGGGTGTTGTAGTCTATCTTTCCAGCGACCAAGTGGAATTGCTCAGAGAACACAGATGTGTCGAAGCAGATGGTCGAAATAGGGCGAAGAAGCAATGACGAGCCCAAGAGGGGCTCAGCTACCCAAGATCAATCATCGGTTAGATTGAAGGTAGACTCAAAGGAGTGTCACAATGCCGCGGAGGCGAATCTACCGATCATGAAGAAGGGATGTAGATGTGAGACAACAGATAGTAGTGCCATGGGCGTTGTAGTGCCATGGTACCACAGAGGCGAGACTTCCGGGGAGTCATCAATCCCTTGCTCTCATAGAGGGAGAGCACTTGGTCGTGATATGGGCCGTGGAGGAGGAGAAAGCATAGACAAACTCCATGTGCCAAGACAAGGTCAAGGGCGGAAGCTGTGAACTTCAGAAGACCAAAGGTCAATAGACTTTCCATCAAGATAGCCATGAGTGAAGGACTTGGTCAATGCAAGAGTGCATGACGATCGGCAGCAGCAAGAGACAGGCGTCGCACCTTTGCTACTCGAGGAGTTGGCGACAGAAATGATGGAGAAGGCGGTACAATCCCGAAGGCAACCAGATCTATCAGAGACTTACTCCAAGTCGGAGTGATAACTTCTTGCATTGAAGTTCAAGGGCAATGAGAAGGCGAATCATAGTAGCCGACTCGGTAAGGATTGCAAACACTTCAAGTGCTTCAAGTATGTGAGCTAAGAGCAAAGCGGTCTAGTAACCAACTTGATGCACGTACAACCTCGAGGAGGCGCGGTCAAGTCATAACCTTTGCCTTCTCAACTCTCGAGAGAATGGGCGGAACCGAGTACAAATTTCTCTTAGTTATCCGCAAAAGAGCTCGCACAAATTTGAAGACCCTTCAAGTAACTAATGGAAGATAACATTGTCAAGTCCTCACTAACGGTGATCGCATCGAGAGTAGACTGTCTGCTTCATTTCCCAACTGAATGTCAATCGAAAGTGGAAGTGATGTGAGCCTACTTGGGCAAGACAACTAAGTGGAAGAAGATTCGATGGGCAAATTTTGTGGAGGAAGGACCTGAAAACTTTAAAGGATGCGAGGCGATGCTCGTTAAAGCTCCAACAAGTATCTATCCAGTTCAAGAGACAAGAAGAATTTCAAGATCGCGATATCAAAGATGGTCTTTTCCTTCATCGATGAATGCAAGACTCAGCCAGGATCAGCACAACTTCGTCGACCCCACACCAGAGTTAGAGTTATTGGCGAGTTGAAGCAGCATGGCGGATTAAAGTTCGACGACTTAACAACAACAAGTGGAGAGCAATTGGGAGCCAAGAGGCGCATCGCAGCAGGAGTAGAAGATCGAAGATCCAACAAAGAAAAGAAGTTGTAGCGTCAGCAAAGGCTTCGACAAGGACGTCAAAGGAGTAAGTGGGGGAGAATGTCACGGACAAAATTGGAAACGGTTTGTTCGGTGTAATGCTTATGCATGTCTGTGTCCCTTTTGGTTGGTTGTCACTTGTAAAGCTTGTAAAGGGCTTGCCAAAGGCAAAATGCCCCATTTGAGCGAGTTTGTAAGTCATTGTAGGCTTGTACATAAAGCTTTGCGTCGAGTGCATACTTGTACTAGAATTCGGTTTGTAGTAGACAAATTTTATACCTTTGTTGTGCAACTGTTCTGAGCTTGTAATATCCATGGTTGGAATGTGCATTGGCTATAAAGTGTTTGCTAAAAGAGTGGCTTGTGGATCCCGTGTGAAGCGCTTTCTCTGTCCCGTTCTCTCTTTCGTAGGTCCTAAGGGATTCTAGGAGATTTCGGGGAGGTTAACCTTTGCGGTGATACGCATTGGTGCCGCATGGCTTAAGCAAAACCAGCTAAGTCCGTGACAACTAGGCTCTCAAGCATAAAAATCGAACCCTAGGCCAAACAAGTATAAGTGGGCAAGAGCTTTTTACTCTCTTACTTACATTATTAACCTTTCTTTTCTTCCCAATTATTCTGGTTGGATTCCATCCTAATAACTCTGTTAATGGGCTGTCTCAATCCACAAAGCCCAAAAGTAGGCCCATTAAAAGTAATTAAATTTACCCGAAATTATTATTGAAGTCCACTTACTTAAAAAAACCTTAGATGTACAAAAAAAATTAATATATATATATATACAAATATATATATACATAGACAAATATATATATGTACAAATATATATACATATATATAATATATGCAAATATATACAAATATATATATATATATATATATACACAAATATATATATATACACAAATATATATATTAATATATCTGATCCTCTGAAAAAAAATATATTTCCGCAGATCCAAGGATTATTAATTATATACACACAAATATATATATAAATATATCTGATCCTCTGAAAAAAAAATATATTTCTGCAGATCCAAGGATTGTTAATTAAAGGCTTTAATCAGGGTGATGTCAGCCGTAGATTCCCAGCGACACTAAATGACCAATTCGCCCTCGTCATGTCGGTATATTAAGTAAATAATAAGCAGTATGACAGGGAGTTTCACGTAATTAACATCGCCGTTCATAAATGAAATCGTTGGAGAAGAATCGCAAGGTTAGTACTAAAGATTCGGATTTCAAATCCATAACTCGGATGTATATAAGCCTTGTCGCATCTCCAATCTGAGATCGTACTCCGAGTTGAGATCTTTTCTGCTGCAAACAGGGGAGGAGACAGCGTCGCCGGAGAGGAGCAGCGAGAAAAGAGTAAGCTTTCATAGTTCTTCTTTAGAGATGCTTATGCAATGAATGGACACAGATGGATGCTCACTGTGGTTTCTTTTCTTCTCGCTCGTAAGATTCGTACTCCTATCATAACAGCCCTTTGAATGATACGGTAGGAGAGTAATCTGCATGCGTAGTAAATGTAGAATTCAGATTGATTCACGAGACTGTCAGCAACTCTAATGAGAAGTAGGAGCGCCACCGTAGAGATCGTAGCTATGGAATGGTTTGCGAAGGTTTTGGCGGAGCAAAACAGGGAGCTTTTTGAACTTTCGAGGTCGCTCAGTTTCCTTCTTCTTCGTTCTGTCTCTGTCTCTCTCTTGCCTCGTCGTCGTCGTGCGACGGCCGTGGTTTTCGGGCATGTCACGTAGTCTCCGCATAGGTAGAGCCCAGCAGATGGCGTCTTGTTTGCTGCCTTTTTCTTTGTCCTGTTGGTAAGCTACAAAGCAGAGCAGGAAAAATCCATTCTTTCGCCATGTTTAAGGTGGTTTCCTTGCCTCTTTCCTCCATCTCTCTCCGTCTTCTCTGCGGGAGGTTCGGAGCGTAGAGGATATATAGAAACATGAGCGGTTTCGTGTGTTACTTCAAAATCTGCTGCGGATATCAAGTGGTCGAACGAAGCCTTCGTTTGAATCGTGAGTTCATCGAGCAGTCTCTCTGGCCTACCTCTGATATCTATTAGATCAATGGGTTCGGGTGGTGGGGAATGCTTCTGTCTACGCTTTTGTCTTCTAATGCAGCCTCATACTTTTTATCTCCCTTACCACCTCAAAGAGGTTGCTTTGATTCCCACACCTTTCCCTCTTGCTCTCTCTGCGTAGGACATGGAGACGGTAAGCGTCGTCGCCGAAATGGATTAGTTTTCCTGCAGGTCTTCATCGGATACCGGCGGCTGAGAGATGGGTCGGGCGACTCGGTGGCTGCGGAACCTTTGGGGCGGTGACAGGGAGAGCAAGGAGACGAAGGACTGGTCCGGTTACGGTGGCGAGGCTAGGACGGAGAAGAAAAGATGGAGCTTTAGGAAGCCAAGGAGCTCCGGCGATGTAGCGCCGGGCCAGAACGCTTCCACGGCGGCGGCAATCGAGGCGGCGTGGTTCAAGTGCTTCTATGCTGAAAGCGAGAAGGAGCACAGCAAGCACGCCATCGCCGTGGCCGCGGCCACAGCCGCTGCCGCCGATGCAGCGGTGGCCATGGCGCGGTTCACCAGCCATGGAGCGGGCGCTCGTGATCAGCTGGCGGCGGTGAAGATCCAAACCGCATTCAGAGGCTACTTGGTATCGGAAATCCTCACTCGCTGTTGTTGAGATTGAGATGCATCTTTCCTGCTCCACGTAAATGTTCTTGAGTCGTTCGGTGTTTTAATGCTTTGAAGGCGAGGAAAGCACGCAGAGCTCTCAGAGCACTAGTCAAATTGCAAGCACTGGTTCGAGGATATCTTGTTCGCAAGCAAGCCGCCAAGACTCTTCACATCATGCAAGCTCTGGTGAGAGCTCAGGCCACCGCCCGAGCTCAGAGATCTCGAAACCTTCGACCGGAAATGCGCCATCGGAGATCCTTAGTACGTCGCGGGTCCTAAATGCACCTCAAATTCTCCTGAAGCGATCGGCACTCAGCGTTATCGGTTTGCTTGGTTGCAGGAGAGGTCGAAAGAAGATCTCATGTCGTCGTTCCAGAGATGGAAGCTCCCGACAAGCCTCGATGGCACCGTCATCGACAGGAGCCCGAAGATGGTCGAGATCGATTCGTCCTCCCTGAAGAAGCTGAGTTCTTCTCGCCCGACTGCTGCCTCCTTCACGGATCCAGCGGACGACATACCTCTGCGTGGATTCTCCTCTCAGATTCCAGCACGAATCTCTATACCTAGCCGGCGAAACTTCGAAGAGACCGACTGGTACTGCATCAACGGCGAGAGCTGCCGGTGCTCGGTCACCGCACAGAGCACACCCAGATACGTGACTTTGTCCTACGATGTAGCTGCGACTCCCGTGCTCCGGCAATCGTCGAGCGTATCGAACTCTCCCAGCTACATGGCGAAGACGCAGTCATCCAAGGCAAAGCTGAGGTCACAGAGCGCCGCAAAGCAGCCGCCGGATCCGGCAGAGACGAGGCGGAGGCAGCCGTTGAGCGAGGTAAACGTGGAGGCCAGGGCTAATGCAGCCGGCATCGCAATGAAGAAGCCACGCCCTCAAGCTCAAGAGCCTTTCAACTTCAAGAAAGCAGTGATCCGGAGGTTCGATAGGTCCTCGGAGCTGATGCCGAAGGAGGCAGAGAGGGCAGCCTAGTGATCAAATGCTCTGTTCTGTTTTCCTGTTTGTGTGAACATGTTGCATGAGATTCTTCATAGAATGGTCCGAGGTGGAGCTCGAGAGGATTACTCGATTTGAATCTTTCGAGAGGTTTTAAGGATGTGTTGTTCTTGTTTTCAGTGCTCATCTCCATGTTGATGATGATGCAGCTGCCAACCCACTCTTCATTTAAATGGAGTTGACTGTCAGGCAGTGGACCCACTGCTGTGGCCAATCTTTGCCCGCCACATCACTGTGGAGATCGAGAGTCCCCTGTTAACGAGCATGATTTGAACGGGAACAGCTGACCATAGCTGGATGCACTGCAACTCTCCATTGTTTTGTTCTGGATCTGAGTTCATGGTTGATTCCTCGAACGTACATAAAAAAAAAAAAAGGAAAAATCCTTCCCACGAGAGCTCGATGGATCGATATGAAATCATCATCTCTCTCCCTTGATTTCAGTGTGCTGCTGCTCGCCAATCATTTGGTTTTCACTTCGAACAATGTGTGCTTTGGAGGGTGACAAGAACAGATTGAAGCATTCTTTGTACTGATGATTCTATCATGTTATCAAGAACGAGAAGAACAGATATGACAAATCTATGAGTCATTCGTACTGCAGAGCAAGGGAAAACAACAAAGCTGGACGAATGAGAACAAAGAGACAGTGTCTTGCTTTAATTGTGATCATCACCAAAACTGTTTCAAACGTATTATTAGTCTTCATTTAGATTGCCCCCTCGCTCTCTCTGGCATTCGAGCTATTGAATCCTATTCCATGAGCTGAGTTGACTTGCAGACAACACTACCACGTGAAGGATCCATTAGACAATGGTAAGATTCGATGTCTCGGGCAACGAGACTTACGTATTTTTGTGGCCACATCATCGGCAGTATGTTATCTATGATTCAAACATAAAGCATTGGCTTACAAGACAATTAGATACACGAACATAAGGTGGGAAAGGAATGGAATAATATTGTGTCGCAAGAAGATAAGGCTGCGAAGGTCGTGGGACGATGTCAGTGGCACTGGCACGGATGGCGAGCTTGGCTTTGTGCTTCTTCCCATGAGACTGGTTGGTGTTTGAAGCTGCAGTTATTTCCCACAAGGTAGAGAGAGATTTAGTGCAGCCGGTCTATGACCAACTCCTGCTTGCACTATCTTCCATAACGGTGACTCATCGCTTGCACTTCTGGTTCTCGGTTCTCAGTCCTTCGGGTTCTGCCTTGACAGCAACACATCCTCGACCGATGGCTCTTTGGTCGAGTGTGGCAGCCGATGACAGGCAGAGATCATGTGGGGGGAGGTCAGGATCGCAGAAGACCACCGGTGTGAGGGCAGCAGCTTGATGCTGATGCATGAAGCCCACAAGGATCTCTTTCCGGTTTCTTTTGCAGCAATTATTAGGGTTTCATTCTGATGGAATAATTCCCTGCACTTCATCTTTTCTTTCCCACACATCGTCACGTCAATTCCTCCTTTCCCCAGAATGCTGCCTCAGCTCTTCGACTGAGATGCTGCTACTCCATTGAATGTTCTGTCAATTTTTCTTTCATATACTGTATCATAATAGTACAGCTGCAATCAACAGGCTACATTTTCCCAAACCAAAAATGATGTATGCAACACAGAAAACTGTATGATACATTGCTGCTATGCATTCAATTGCCATGCCAAAATCGATCCATGCAACATGGTATTGAATGAAATTGTACGACTCTTCAAGAGTTCAGTCAACACGGTGAAGCTACGAAGAATTCCAGTGGAAGAGAGTTGCGTCCTCTCTGTGGTATGGTCCATGGACTTACAAGGTGGGGGCTTTGAGCCGTGTGTGTGGATGCACGAAGTCAACACAATTCAATGGTGCTTTTAGGTGCCGATGCTTGATTTCAGTCTCAGGAACAGCAGACATTTACTGAATTGTAGGACAGCGGATTCAAGTCAACTACTAACATTAAGAATGACGTACATTAAGCATCTGAGGGGCCCGTTAGGCTTGTCATGCAGGATCGTCGGTCGCTCAAAGGCACCTGGACGACCCAACCCCCAAGGAGGGACCTTGCAACTAGTAAGATCCCAGTCCACCTACCCAGCCATCTCGAATCGGGTCCTCACCAATAATAACGACTTTGCGATCTCACCTCACTGAGCCTCTCACGTTAGCCAGGAAGAGGCACCTGGATAATCCTACACATTCGATAGTGCACCAATCGTGCACCAATCGTGCTGACTCATCATTTGATGGTACTTATGACACCATCATTTTGGCACTAGAAGAAGAGTCGAACGTCGCAAGTACATCCTTTTGTTACTCCTCTAAATGAATGTTTGAGCGAAGAGATGCTATATCTAGTCCCAAGCTCTCTGGAGAAGAGAAGGCATGTATCCCATTTCAACAAAACAATGCCTCCGCCTTAGTTGAGGCACTAGGGCTCAATTGGCACCTGATTAATGATCCAAGGCTCTTACCTCGAAGACGGGAGAGAAGCCCCTTGCTCATCCCATTAGAAGCATTCCTAAGCCTCACTTAGTGAGTTCAAACTCTTACCAACATGATATAAATTATCACCCTACTTCTCCCTCAATCAACTTAGCTGGTAACCCTAGCACAATGGCTCACCCTCGGATCATGAACTACACCTCTTCTTTCTAAAGTCTAATTGGGGAGGCCACACCTCATTTTCCAAGGATATTTTCAACTAAGAGGGACAAGTGGCCCTGCATCGCACCTTTCGACGGTAGAGTGCAGCATATCGCTAAGGCACATTATAGCCTATGCCAGAGTGTCACACACTTAGCAAGAATTGCCTAAGTGGTGAGGCACCCTTGCGGCAAGTCACTGACTTAGCTGAAGTTGCCTAAGTCAAGAATCGCCTTTGTGCCCACTTCGATCGGACTTAGCTTGGATTGCCTAAGTCTTGAGGTGCCTTGCAACATACGCATCCGCAAAGGGTCAGCCGAGCTGCAACCTCATGCAGGTCCTATAGGATCTGTAAAAAGAGAAGTTGATTAGTTGTTGGAATGAGCGGCGGACAAGTCCCGACGTCTCGCGAAGTGGGAAGCTTTACAAGCAATTGAGCGAGCACTTGGAGTGCAAGAAAGCAGAGAAAGAGAGGAGGAAAATAAGAACTTTAGAGGGGTGAATGAGCAGCTGTAAGTCCACAAACAACTACTCCCCAAGTGCCGGGCGCAAAGGCAAGTTTTCGTCAAGTTAACGTGCAAACTTATGAAAGTGTTCAACGCACGACACTATACTGAAGCCCCATCCAGCCATGTGCCACCCAGGGGGGTTCTAGGGTGCTGAGATGGCTGACAAAATTTTCATGGCCGCGGGCTGCAGAAATTAGCCTGTGGCACACGAAAACAGAGCTATTTTTGGGTTTCTGGGCAGATGCAGTGAGCGATTATTCTGCTGCACTGTAGCTGTTGTTTTCTACATTTTTACAAGGAAGAACACACCAAAACATGGCAAAACAGGCTGCCAAGGATATGTACAAGCATGGGCAAGTGACGAACGGAACGTTAAACGAAGTTGCTGCGAGTGTGCGATGACCGTTCGTGACATTCTCCCCCACTTAAGTTGTCGACGCCCTTGTTGACACTCTTTGGTAGGCTTTGATAGCTACTTCTTCATGTCGAAGGGTGTCTTTTGGCTCCCAACTGGCTTCGGTTTTGGGAAGTTTTCGCCACTTCACCAAGTATTCAATCTGTTCAGCTCCATTGGGTAGCCTTGTCCTACGATCTGCTAAAATGGTTTCAACTCACTTCTCATAGGAAGCTCTGGTGGGAGGTTGACGAGTTGAAATGCCTCGAGAAGCATCTTGTGGATTGGAGTGGTAGGCTTTCAAGTTGTTGGTATGGAAAATATTATGAATCTTGAGCCACACCAACAGTTGCAACTTGTAGGAAACATTGCCCACCCTACTGATAATTGGGAAGGGGCCATCATACTTGCGCACCAATCTTTTATGCACCTTGTTTCTAAAGAATTGGAGTGATGCTGGTTGGAGCTTCACCAATACCAAATCACCGACTTTGTATTCCTGGGGTCACCTTCCCAAGTCTGCCCACTTCTTCATCTTTCTGGCCGCCTTCTCCAAGTAGGCCCACGCAATATCTGCATTTCGATGCCATTCTTTTGCCAAATGATATGCGGACGGACTACTCCCTGTATATCCAATAGCCAAAATGTGAGGAGTCGACTGCCATTGTCGATGATGATCTCAAAGGGGCTCTTGTTGGATGTAGAGCTCCGCTGCAGGTTGTAGGAGAATTGGGCTATGTCCAACAACTTCACCCAATCTCGTTGGTTGGCACTCACGTAGTGCCGAAGATATTGCACTAGGAGCGAGTTTATTTTCTTAGTTTGGCCATCCGTCTGGGGGTGGAGGCTAGT
Source organism: Musa troglodytarum (assembly GCA_023547065.1). Lineage (NCBI taxonomy): Eukaryota > Viridiplantae > Streptophyta > Magnoliopsida > Zingiberales > Musaceae > Musa > Musa troglodytarum. Next base: position 54,061,340 of record CP097511.1, read on the forward strand.
GGAGAAGTATAGCTTCGACCACAACAATTTGAACAACTCGGTCTAGAATCATCCCAGAAACCGAGCATCTTGATCACTTATAATATTGTGCGGGACTCCCCAATACTTCACCACATTCTTCATCGTTAGCTTCGTCGCTTCCTCTGCTAAACAGCGTAGGGGTACGACAATGAAGGTTGCATACTTTAAAAAATCAATCAACCACCACAAGTATCGATCCGAGTCCCCCTACTGCCAGCAAGCTAGATATGAAGTCTAGAGAAAGGCTCTCCCACGACCTTTCTGGTACAGGCAAAGGCTCTAAAAGTCCCACCAGCTTCCGTTGCTCCACTTTGTCTTGTTGACAAGTTAGGCACGTCCGAATATATTCCTCCACATCTGTCCCCATCTTTGGCCAATAGAAGGCCCTCTCCATGAGAGTCAATGTTCGATGAATACCCAGATGTCTTACCCAAAGAGAATCATGACACTCCTTCAAAAGCTCACGCCTCATATTATCCACCCGAGGAACATAAACTCTATTCTCTTTGGTGTAGACGAGTCCCTCCTGGACCTAAAATCGTCGTGCCTTGCCTTCTTGGATCAATTGCATCAAGGTTACTGCTTGGGGATCACTGTACAGTCCATCCTTGATTTGGGAAAGGAAGTTGGATTGCAACTGACTTATTTGTCCTCTGCCCTCTAGTTGCATAGCATTCATAGCCTCCACTTTTCGACGCAAGGCATCAGCTACGACATTTGCTCTTCCGGGTTTGTACTCCATTGCCATGTCAAATTCCGCCAGTAAGTCCTGCCATCGTGCCTGCTTTGGGGAGAGTTTCTTTTGAGTCTGAAAGTAACTCAAAGCGATGTTGTCTGTCCTCAGTACAAATTGCAATCCGAGAAGATAGTATCGCCACACTCGTAAGCAGTGGATCACCACTATCATCTCCTTCTCATGCACAGGATACCGTCGCTCGGTCTCGTTGAGCTTACGGCTTTCATAGGCCACCGGATGGCCCTCCTGCATAAGTACTCCCCCAATAACGAAGTTTGAAGCATCTATATGGACTTCGAAGGGCTTCCCATAGTATGGCAATTTGAGCACTGGTTCTTCTAGAATGGCAGCCTTTAGGTCTTGGAATGCCGCTTCACATTTATTGGACCATCTCTAAGGCTACTCTTTCTTCAGCAACTATGTTAGTGGAGTTGCACGCTTCGAATACCCCAGTATGAAGTGTCGATAGTAGTTCACAGACCTAAGGAAGGATCTCAGTTCAGGCACCTTCTTTGGAGTTTGCCAGTCCACAACTGCTTGCACCTTTGCTTTATCTATCTGAATAGAACCGTCGCCGATCCAATACCCCAAGAATAAGATCTCTTTTTGAGCAAAGTAGCACTTTTCTCTTTTTATGAACAAAGAATTCTCCCTAAGAACTTTGAAGATTGTTCAGAGGTGTTCAATATGCTCCTCAAGTGTTCGGCTGTAGACGACGATATCGTCTAAGTAGACAACCATAAACTTATCTAGATACTACTTGAATAGCTGGTTCATAAGGGTACAGAATGTGGCTGGAGCATTGGTTAAGCCGAAAGGCATCACCAAGAACTCAAACCCTCCATATCTGGTTACACAGGTAGTATTCGCTTTATCACCTTTAGCAATACGCACCTGCCAATACCCCGACCGAAGGTCGAGTTTCGAGAAATACTTTGCTTTGCCCAGTTGGTCGAACAAGTCCGCAATGAGAGGGATGAGATATTTGTTCTTCACAGTCACCTTGTTAAGGGCTCGATAATCGACGCTAGTCGGAGAATCCCATCTTGTTTCTTCTGGAAGAGAACTGGAGCTCTGAATGATACTTTGGAACTACGAATGAGACCACCGCTTAGCAGTTTATCTAACTGCTTTCTGAGCTCTGCCAACTCAGGAGGGGACATGCGGTATAGTGGTCTTGCTGGAGGCTTCACTCCTGGCTCTAGTTCAATAAGATGATCCACGCCTCTACGTGGTGGCAGAGATTTCGGCAACTCAGGTGGTATAACATCTTCGAACTCTTTCAGGACATTTGCCACCATAGCAGGTTCTTTACGGGCCTCCCCATCGAGTGTTTCTAGCTTCATCGCAGCCACAAAGGTTAACTCTTCTTTGCGTACACCCTTCTTCAGTTGCAACGCTGATAGTTGCTGGGGATCCTGGGTTCCTCTTCGAGTGAGAGAAACCACACAGGGATTGTCACCTCCCATTAGACATATGGAGTCTAGGAATGGTATCGACACCAACTTTGCTACATGCATGAACTCAATTCCAAGAATCACTTGGAAGTCATCCAATGGCATCGCCATCATGTTTGTGCACCCGCTTCACGATCCGATCTTGATGGAGACTCCCTTTGCTAGCCTAGAGATTTGCTTAGCCTCCGAGTTAACCGCCTTCATCTGACTTGGGTTCTTCTCTAAGATTAACCCAAGCTGCTTTGCTTCTCGGTCAGCGATGAAGTTGTGAGTAGCACCCATGTCCACCATTGCTTGGGTGGTTTGGCCATTGAGTCTGATGTTTACGTACATCAGCTCACTGCTACCTGCTTTTTGTGGCTTCGGCTTCAGGTTCTCGCCCACTTGACCCCGCAATGCATTCAACAAACGCATTGCACCCATTCGGGGTCCTTGTGACTTCTCATCGTCGCTGCCCGACTCGGAGCTACTCGAACTGAGGGCAACTGCCTTGCCCTTGTCTGGCTTAGGGGGTTTGATGGAAGCCGACAAGGCATTGAGTGCCTGTTTTTGCGGGCACTCCCATACACTGTGTGGTCCTCCGCACAAGAAACATCTCCTAGGTTTTGAGGCCCTGCCGTTTGAGTTCGGCCCCTTATGGAAACTCTTCTTCCTTTACTCACCCCTAGGTTCCTTCCCAGGAGGGTGCCTTAGTTGGTGATTTCCTGTGGACTGCTTCTTCTTCCTCGGGTCCTCTGAAGAAGCAAAGTCGGTAAGCCTTTCTGCGGCTACAATTGCTCCGACCAAATCAGTGACATTCCGTCGATGAAGTTCCTGTTGAGCCCATGGCTTCAGGCCATCAAGAAAGCTGAACAGCTTATCTTTTTCAGACATATCTTGAATGTCCAATATTAGTGTAAAAAATTACTTCACATAGTCCCAAATGGAAGTCGTTTGGTGGAGTTGTCTCAACTTCCTCCTTGCGATAAACTCAGTATTCTCGGGTAGGAATTGAGTTCTCAACTCACGTTTCAAGTCGTCCCATATGTCCACTCGGCACCGACCTTGTTGAATCTCTTCCCAACGGGTTCTCCACCAAAGCTTTGCATCACCGTTCAGATACATAGTCGCTATCGAAACTTTGGTGTCCTCAGAGTCTGGCCTCATAGCTCGAAAGTACTGTTCCATATCAAATAGGAAATTCTCGAGCTCCTTCGCATCTTTAACACCCCCATAACAATATGGGTCGGGCGCCCTGAAGCTTTGTGTTGGCGCAACGCGGGTGTTGCTTCCCCCCGCATTCAACGCCCTGGTGAGCATTGCCACTTTGGAAGTGAGCTTCGTCACCATTTCTTGCAAATGTTGCACGGAGTCCTTTGTGTCATTCGTCAGTCGGTCGACTAAGGCTTCAACCTTGTCGATCTAAGATTCAGCTTCTTCTTGCGAGCTCTCTACGCCAAGAAGCTTACTTTGGCCTTGGTAGAATTCATCCAAGCTTGCTTCAAGAATATCCATGCGGGTTTCCACCGCTATGACCCTCTCTCTATGGCTCTTTCTTCCGGTTGGTGCTCCAGATTGCGCCTCCTCCGCTCATGGCGAGCAGCCCACTTCTCGCTTCTCATGCTCACTGCCCCGCTCCTCATGAGCGACTCCTGCTGCGTGAGAGCGAGTTTGCACATGCAACCCTCCTGTAGCTACTTGGGGCAACATTCCGGCTTGCCCCATCTTGCTCGATTCACCATGCTGTTTCGCCATGGTAAGATTACAAAATTTCTTCGCTACTTGCTTAAATTGCTTACTTACTCTGATACCATAATGTTACGCACTTAGCAAGAATTGCCTAAGTGGTGAGACACCCTTGCGGCAAGCTACCGACTTAGTTGAAGTTGCCTAAGTCAAGAATTGCCTTTGCGCCCACTTCGATCGGACTTAGCTTGGATTGCCTAAGTCTTGAGGCGCCCTTGCAACATACACGTCTGCAAAGGGTCAACCGAGCTGCAACCTCGTGCAGGTCCCGTAGGACCTGTAAAAAGAGAAGTTGATTAGTTATTGGAACAAGTGGCGGACAAGTCCTGACGTCTCGCGAAGAGGGAAGCTTTACAAGCAATTGAGCGAGCACTTGGAGTGCAAAAAAGCAAAGAAAGAGAGGAGGAAAATAAGGACTTTAGAGGGGTGAATGAGCAGCTGCAAGTTCACAAACAACTACTCCCCAAGTGCCGGGCGCGAAGGCAAGTTTCCGTCAAGTTGACGTGCAAACTTGCGAAAGTGTTCAACGCCCGACACTATACTGAAGCCCCATCCAGCCATGTGCCACCCAGGGGGGTTCCAGGGTGCTGAGATGGCTGACAAAATTTTCATGGCCGCGGGCTACAAAAATCAACCCGTGGCACACGAAAACGGAGCTGTTTTTTGGTTTTTGGGCAGATGCAGCGAGCGATCGTTCTGCTGTGCTACAGCTGTTGTTTCCTACATTTTTACAAGGAAGAACACACCAAAACATAGCAAAACAGACTGCCAAGGATATGTACAAGCATGGGCAAGCGACGAACGGAACGTTGAACGAAGTTGCTGTGAGTGTGCGACGACCGTTCACAATAAGAGTCTGAGGCCTACTTTGACAACTCTTGGGAACCCTCGGTGGAAGCTCAACTCTACCTCTACCTCATTCTTGGTAGCGCCAAGGACAACCCAAGAACTAGGCCTCGGCAACCTAGTGCCTCTGCCTCATCCTTGGCAACACTAAGGATAGCCTAAGAACTAGGCCTCAGCAGCCTAGCACCTCCGCCTTATCCTTGGCAGCGCCAAAGACAGCCAAAGGAACTAGGCTTCAATAGCCCTGTACCAAGGACAACCCAAGAAACTAAGCTTCAGCAGCCCTGAGCCTCTGCCTCATCCTTGACAGTGCCCATTGAGCCTCCTCGTGCCTCTGCTTAGCCTCCTTTGCTAGGCCTCAGTAGCCTTGCGCCTTTGCCTCATCCTCAGTAACTTCCTTCAGGCCTTCGCAAGCTTCTGCTCTATTAGTTATAGGTGCCCTACAAGTCAATCACATGAGTAATGACACCCGTAACATGCTGCATCAATCTCTTTGCATATGATTACTAGCATTTTTTCACATTATCTAGATGTATATTGTGAGGTCATTGGATTTGTGCAATGGGAATCAGATCATGATAAGATCATGATAATAAGATTGATTCACCTTTAAACACAGACCCTAAATAATCCTGATCATAGGTTACTCGAGAGGGACATTGAGATAATGAAAAAATTGGTATGTTATATACCTGTCCATATGATGGAGGTGGATAATCTTATAGCTACTTGTATGGAGATACTAAGGGTATAGTGTATGTGCTCATTGAAGAATGAGTTCACCGATTGATCTGCTTACAGAATGCTGGATGGTTAATGATACCTGATGTAAGATAGCAATTCCATAGTTCTAGTTGTGTATCTAGTTCTTAAACTTAAGATACCAATGATGCCTTATATGAGTATTCTATTCTTTGACGTCGGACTTATCTAAAACATAAAACAAGACATTCATAGCATTGCCATTTAAAGAAAGTCTTCTTCTCTAACTCATTCTAATCATTCATTGGAAGAGAAGACTTTTGAAATCCATTTTTGATGTTGTTCCATAACTCAAAATCCATAGAAATAAAAAAATTCCCATCCTAGTTTTCTAATACGTGTAATCCATCCCAGTGAACATGAGTAGATGTGTGATTGAATGACTCTCTTGATTACTAGCAAATGCTCTCTCTCTATTGGGTTTCAAACTAAAATGAGAATGACCTTACTTTGATACAAATTATTAGGATCAAGTTTAGCACTAAGAGGAGGGAGGGTGAATTAGTGCAGTAGTTAAAAATGTTAATTTCGAAAAACTATTTCGGTGAAAAGATTTATTTAATGAAAAATATTTCGACAAAGATGTTTAACTTTGAACACATTCGTAAGTGAGTAGAGAAGAAGTTGAGCAGTGCAATTAGGCAAAAAAAAAAAAAGAATGTAGCTAAGAAGGAAAAGTGCATAAGAAAATAATACATCGATTTATAGTGGTTCAGTCCTCTGACCAACGTCCACTCCTGATACCTCCTCCGATGAGGCCACCAGCTTCCACTATTGATATTTCTTCAAGGGTAAAGATTAATCACTCCTTTACAGAACTCTTTATAGGATGCTCACTCTCCTTATACAAGTTTCTAATACTTAGAATTGATGGAAGTGAACTCTCAAAGTTTACAAGTAGTAATTTCACTATAATCTCAGTGTTTTTATTCACTTTTCTTTGCAAGTCCAAGTCATTTTAGCCTGAATGGACATGCTAGGGTCATCAAAGTTCCTTCTTCTCGAGGACAAAAGTAACTAATAATAATAATAATAATAATAATAATAAAAATAAAAATAAATACTTCAGCTTATATATTTTGGATGAGCATATATGATTTAAATTGAAAGATAAACTCATCTTTCCATTGGAAGAACCCATGAGTCCATGTGGGACATGCAAGACCATAGTTAGCAAGATGGAATCAAGACAACTAATAATAATAATAATAATAATAATAATAATAAATCTGTTTGAACCTAAATAATTAGGAAGTTGGATCAATGAATCAATTGGTCCGATCACATATTCAATTTAAAAATATTTTAAAATTTTATATAATTTTAAAAATTATTTTTTAATCTAAAAATATCAAAATTAATATGAAATTAAACAATCTTAAGTATACATAAAATCATACATATGTACACACCCTCATTTTTATATGTAATATTAAAAATTTTGATTGTATAAGGATATATAACTTCCTAGGTAACAAATTTACCTTAGACACATGTAGTTTTTGGTTTGCGTTTTTATTTTTGTATACCAATTTTTGATTAATGATGAAATCTTTTTCTATGGAAAATATATGAATTTTATTTTTTATTCTTCCACTACACATGTGATGCTTTGTCTAGGTTTCCCAATATCATCCAACCCCTTTCTCTCTCTCTCTCTCTCTACTAACCTAACATAAAAATATTTACAAATAATATCCAAATTCTAAGAATCACAATTAGGTTCTTAGCACTAAACTTCTAATATAAAATTATTTTATATAAATACTTATTAAATAAAATTTTATATTAAAGTAATAAAAAATAAATATCATAAATAACTTTAAAATAAAATATATTACACTCCCCCAGAATAAAACTAAGTCCTCTAAATTATCATAATTCAATCAATAAAAAGATGAGGGTATGTCTTCTTTGTTTCCTCTTCTCTTAAATAGTTTTTTTTTTTCACAGAATGATGCTTCCAAATCATTTTAACCAAAGGAATGATATAATTTCTTAATTTTTTATTTTGTTAATGATCTGAGTAGGCTCTTTCACATGAGATAAATCTTTTATCTATCAAAATTTGTTCATAATCGATGATATGGGAGGAATTAGGTATATACCTTCTAAGCATCAAGACATGAAATACATCATTAATGTGAGATAAAAGTGATGGCAATATATAATTTTATAAGCAACAAATTGAATCTTTTCAACTATTTCAAAAGGTTCAATAAATCTAGGATTTAATTTTTTTTTCAAATCTTATCGTATCCTTAGAAAGCGAAATCTTCAAGAATATAAAATTATTTACTTGCAACTTATTATCTTTTTGTTGTTGTGAACATAACTCCTTTTCTTATGATTCTGAACAACCTTTAATCTCTTTCTTATAACTTGAATGTTTTCTTTATATTCTGTCTAATACTAACTTGAATGTTTTCTTTATGTAAATGTTTTACACTTTCTCCCACATAAAATTTGATAAAAAACAATCATCCATATATTTAAATAATAATGTAATTTCTCGATCTTTCACTCTTCTTACACACACAAGAAGACGAGGTGTGTATGTAAGTCCATCAGACAAGGCAGGAGGAGATCATGCCATCTCGTGCAGTCAATCAGAGAGTGTTGTGTTGATGGCAATGGAGCAAGTAAAGCACTGATCGTTGTGGTTTTATTTCCCCGTTCGCAGCCACAAAAGAGGAAGACGGTGGACAAAGATTCCACCTTTTTGACTTGGCTTGACTCCGCCAAACATGGCTGCCTTCCTACTCCATATTATGCCAAAACCATGAATTGGACATCCAACTAACAATGATTCTTTTTTTTCTCTCTCTCTCTATGTATATATATGTATAAATATTTTTTACAGGCAGCATACATGTATATATATATATGTATATATATTCTTCACATCTTGCTCTGTCTCTGTCTCTCTCTCTCTTAAAATCAAGAGATATAAATGATATTTATAAAAGAAACAAACCCCTTTAATACGGCTCTAATTTAGTGGTAAGACGGTGACATTCCCAACCCCTTCAATGCTGCTCCAATTTAGTGGTAAGACTGATCCAAGTCATCCGTCTACTCTATATCAAGTCTTCCTAGTAAAACAAATATTAAAAGACTCTAGCAAAAAACAAACCGTGTCAGATGTTAACGTTGATTCTGTCACTCCAAATCATCTCCAAATTATGCCAAAGCCATGATTTGACATCCAACGACTACTCTCTCTCTCTCTCTCTCTATATATATATATATATATATATATATATATATATATATATATTCTCTTAGAAGGCAGCTTTCATGTATATATATTCTTCACATCTCTCTTTCTCTCTCTCTCTCTCTTAAAATCGAGAGATATATATGATATTTATAAAAGAAACAAAACCTTTCAATACGGCTCTAATTTAGTGGTAAGATGGTGACATCCCAACCTCTTCAATGCTGCTCCATTTTAGTGGTAAGACTAATCCAAATCATCCGTCGACTCTATATTAGGTCTTTCTAGTAAAACAAATTCTAAGAGACTCTAGCAGAAAACAAAGTATGTCAGACGCAAACGTTAACTTTGTCACTCCAAATCGTCTCCACATTATGCCAAAGCCATGAATTGAACATCCGACTAACATCTTTTGATTATTCAATTTTAGATTAAAACAGTAAGAATCACCTGTTTTATTATTAATCAATATCTCTCAGTAGTGAAGATCTTAGATTTACGGTGTATGTACCGAAATAAATTCTAATTTATTAAAAATTAATTTTTCTATTTAGATCTCTAAACAAAGTTCTAATTTACCACAAGTCAAAGTCTTCTTGGCCAGCGACGTGTAGAAAAAGAATCCATGGAATGCAGCTTAGGATGTGAGGCTTCTCACCGCTCATCTTCTCTGCATCAATCACCACAAGTCAAAGTCTTCTTCGACATTTCATCCGTAGGTATCTATCATTTTACCCCTACGATGATGCAACAAAAACTTGGCCCTTACTCTTAATGATGAAGGTGACTTGTGTGCTCTCCGCATGCCCGCGAAACTTGGATTGGGCTGATAAGTCAAAGTCTTCTTTAGAGAGCGGGTCGGTACGATTAATTCCATGCATGATGTAACGGAGTGGAGAAAGTTAGAGCATCATGGAGTGGAAGAAATTGTGTGCATCAGTTGGCTTACAATTTGTGATTTGGCATAGCGTAGCATGCACCTCCACCTTCGCCCTCTTCTTCTGATTGTGGCGGCCAGGAATAGGAAGGTAGGGAGGGAGATCAACCTGCGCACCATGGCTTTCACCCTATCCTTCTCACCATCATTATTCTGCCTTTTGGGCATCCTCCTCCTCCTCCACGGGGCAGCGGTGACAGGCGGGTGTTTTAGCATGGAGAGGGAGGCGCTGCTGGACTTCAAAGCTGGTGTCGGAGACACCCGCAACCGGCTATCTTCCTGGACAGGCCACCACTGTTGCACATGGAAGGGAGTGGCCTGCGACACCACCACTGGCCACGTCGTCATGCTGGACCTCCGGAATACCAATACATATGATTGGGCATTACGCGGCGAGAGGATGAACTCGTCATTGCTTGCTTTGTCTCATCTGAAGCACTTGGATCTTAGCTTCAATGATTTCAGCGGGATCCGCATGCCAGAATTCATCGGCTCCTTCAAGAAACTGAGATACCTCAATCTATCTTCTACATATTTCATGGGAGGAATACCTGCTCGGCTGGGGAACCTTTCGAGCCTCCACGTTCTTGATCTAAGAGCTGCTTTAGACATCGATTATAATGGCGACGGATATCCCGTCGACAACCTCGACTGGCTCTCCCATCTCACCTCCTTGAAGCACGTGGACTTGACCGGGTTGAACCTAACCGATGTCCCAGATTGGTTCTCGTCGGTGAACATGCTGCCTTCCCTCCAAGCGTTAAGTATGTCTTCCGTTGGTCTCAATACCATCCCAGCTTCTGTTGTCCACCTCAACTTCACCTCCTCTCTTACCGTCCTTGATCTCTCCTCTAATAATTTCAACACCACCTTACCCAAATGGTTGTGGAATATTAGTAGTCTTACCCATCTCGATCTTCGTGATGTCGGGTTCGTGGTGTTATTCCTAATGCAATTGGAGACTTGGGCTCTCTTACTCTTCTTGATCTAGGGTTCAATCAACTCGAGGGTACCATACCAAGATCCATGGTTGATCTTCGTAGACTGAAAGAATTACATATGCTGGGCAACCAATTGATAGGAAATTTGAGAGGTTGGCTGGAGCAAATGACAAATCTCATCAATTTGGATCTCAGCTATAATTTATTCAATGGTTCCATGCCTTTTAACGTTGGTAAGTTGTCTAATCTCACTGAATTCAATCTTGGTGGAAATTCACTTGGGGATGTCATTTCAGAAGTTTATTTTGAGAATCTTACGAGACTACAAGTGTTAGACTTATCTTACAATCCCATCACCATATCAATTGGCAAGAGTTGGGTCCCCCCTTTCCAACTCAGATATGTAGATTTAACCAAGTCTCAGTTGGGATCTCAATTTCCAGAATGGTTGCAGTTTCAAACACAGATCGAAGAATTATATTTGGAAGACTGTGAAATTATAAGGACAATGCCTGCTTGGTTTGAGAATATTTCATCTTCTACCATCATAGATTTAGACCTTTCCACAATCAAATAGGAGGCAAGCTATCATCTTCTTTGAAGTTCACCAAGTTGGAAAGATTATATTTGGACTCCAATAGATTTGAAGGTCCATTGCCTACAATGCTACCATCTATACTGGATATTCTATATCTCTCTAATAATTTCTTTATAGGGCAACAATATCAATTATAATAATCAACAATTAACGTAAGTATCGAATGATTTTGTGTAACTTGTTTTTCAATTTAATAATATATATTTGTTAATAATGAAGTTATGTGATTTGCAAATGTTAAATTGGCTTTTGAAAATAAGCTTTTTGATCTTGCATTTGTTTAAAATAATTAAAATATTTGATTATTATATTTTTGAATGCTATTTTGTTGGACATATTTCAAATAAGGTGTCAATATGTTATTTTAAATGATGGTTAATTGTTCTCAATTAGTTGATTTTGGTTTAGACTTTATCAATTGTGGTTATGCATTGGTCATAAGTTCATAAACTAGTTTCTTCTAGGTCTGACACATAGATAAATGTGTTACTTATACCATAGAGATTAAATATGATATTGATACAATATGGTCATTGCCATTAGCACTTTGACTTATGTTTTAATATATGCCTTTTGTTATAGTTATGACTATCGATGAATTTAGATATGAAGGCTTAGTTATACGTATACTGATTCATGATTAATTAATAATAATCTTGGTATTAAAATGAAATCTAACCATTTATGTTTTGTTATGCAAATGTATTAAAAAATTATGTTGTCTTATGTGCTTATTAAGCTAAAAAGTTGTGATTTGAAAAGCATGTAAAGTTATGTTTGCTCTTAATATAAGTGTACAGTTTTATAAAATGCATCTACGAGAAGTTTTGCTAATATATGAGTTTATGTGTTTATTAAGTTGTGGTTGCTCATATCATTCTTGTTAAAATTTTTCAGATGCCTACGAGTAGATTGAATTTGGTTATGTATCGAGGCAACAAATTAAATTGTTTATGGTTCAAACTCTTTAGACTCGTGATATAATAATACATTAGTGGGATGTCTTTGGTGAACTTATTTGTGTTTGAGAGCTCGAGACATTGCTGCTGGATGTTATGGATGTATTGTGTCAAGTGCATGGATTTGGATTTAAGTTGTGTACAAGTTTAGGCCTTGCAATTCTCATATGAAAACTTATGGAACTGTGGTTATAATATTATGAGATATATTGTGATGGTGAATGATCAAGGGAGGGAGAAGATCTTAACAAGACTGCTGCTATCACCTTAACAATAAGAGTTGTATTCTCCAACACAGATCTACCATAGCAGGAGAAGTTTTACCGAATTGGTAATTGGAGGTGATGGAACTCAAAAAGGAGCCTCTGCAATATTTGGGGTAATTATAAAATAAAAACCCTTTAACATGTGTTTTTGTTGGTATCTGTTCACTTTCTAAGTTCATTGCATCGTGACGATAAATTTCTGTGCTTCCCCTCTTGATGATTAGTTCCTCCTCCTTAAAGTTTCTATTGCTGGTATTCCAAAAGATTATAGATAATAATGTTTTAGAATTATTATATGGTAGTTCAGTTTTTTTTCTAATAAACCTGCAATCATCATTTTTTCTATTTAAAATGATTTGATAACTTTCATCTATCTGAAGATAATTAATTTTTTTTATTATGTGAGATCAATTAAAGATTTGGATCATCCCCACTCAAGCATAATTCTCTTTGTATATCTTCTCCTTTTAATATCAAATAATTTGTATCTTTTTCTCAAGAGGAATGAAAGTATTTTTCAAATCTTGTTCTCTCTCTCTTAAAATCTAAAGATACATACAATATCTATATAAAAAATATACCTCTTCGATATGGCTCCTAAGATAATGCCATTTCAACCCCTTTAATACTGTTCTAATTTAAAGGTAAGATTAATCCAAATCAAACCACTTTATATCAAGGCTTCCTAGTCAAGGCTTCCTAGTCAAAACAAATATTAAGAAACTCTAAGTAGAAAACAAAGTCATGTTAGATGCAACATTGACTCTATCACTCCAAGTAGTCTCTATATTATGCCAAAGTCATGAATTGGACATCCAACTAATGACTCCTCTCTCTCTCTCTCTCTCTCTCTCTCTATATATATATATATATATATATATATATATATATATATATATATATATATTCTCTTAGAAGGCAGCCTGCATATATGTATATATATTCTTCACATCTCTCTCTCTCTCTCTTAAAATCGAGAGATATATATGATATTTATAAAAGAAACAAACCCTTTCAATACGGCTTTAATTTAGTGGTAAGATAGTGACATCCCAACCTCTTCAATGCTACTCTAATTTAGTGGTAAGACTGATCCAAGTCATCCGTCTACTTTATATCAAATCTTCCTAGTAAAACAAATATTAAGATACTCTAGCAGAAAACAAAGCATGTCATATAAACATTGATTCTCACTCCAAATCATCTCCACATTATGCCAAAGCCATGAATTTGACATCCAACTAACAATCTCTCTCTCTCTCTCTCTCTCTATATATATATATATATATATATATATATATATATATATATATATATATATATATATATATATATATATATATATATATATATATATATATATATATATATATATATATATATATATATATATATATATATATATATATATATATATATATATATTCTCTTAGAAGGCAGCTTGCATATATGTATATATATTCTTCACATCTCTCGTTCTCTCTCTCTCTCTCTCTTAAAATTGAGATATATATATGATATTTATAAAAGAAACAAACCCTTTCAATACGGCTTTAATTTAGTGGTAAGATAGTGACATCCCAACCCCTTCAATGCTACTCTAATTTAGTGGTAAGACTGATCCAAGTTATCCGTCTACTTTATATCAGGTCGTCCTAGTAAAACAAATATTAAGATACTATAGCAGAAAAACACAAAGATGTCGTGCATAAACGTTGATTCACACCAAATCATATCCACATTATGCCAAAGCCATGAATTTGACATCCAACTAACAATCGCTACTCTCTCTCTCTCTCTCTATATATATATATATATATATATATATATATATATATATATATATATATATATATATATATATTCTATTACATATATATATATATATATATGTATGTATATATATATATATATATATATATCTTGCTCTATATATATATATATATATATATATATATATATGTGTATATATATATATATATATATATTATATATTTATCTCTCTCTCTCTCTCTCTCTCTCTCTCTGTTAAAATCAAGAGTGTGATATTTATAAAAGAAACAAACCCCTTCAATAGAGCTTTAATTTAGTGGTAAGATAGTGACATCCCAACCCCTTCAATGCTACTCCAATTTAGTAGTAAGGCTGATCCAAGTCATCCATCTATTCTATATCAGGTCTTCCTAGTAAAACAAATATTAAGAGACTCTAGCAAAAAACAAAACATGTCAGACGTAAATGTTGATTACATTCCAAATCATCTCCACATTATGCCAAAGCCATGAATTGGACATCCAACTAACATCTTTTGATTATTCAATTTTAGGTTGAAGTAGTAATAATCACCTATTATATTATTAATCAATCTCTCTCAATATCGATTAACCTAAAGACACTTGTGAAGATGTGGACTGATAACCCAATTGATTATTTTTCCTTATCGGGTCACATAGTGTCTATATCTTTTGATTATTCAATTTTCATGTGTTCGACTCATATCTTATTAGGCCAAGTACATATATATTATTTATTCCTAAAGCCTCAACATAGATTCAACTACCTTGATTTGTTGCTAGTACATATGCATGTTCAAGCAAGTTTGTTGCCCAACACAATCTTGATTTGTTTTACGATTATTGTTTCTTTGTTAAATCTGTATTTGATTACCTAATATATGGCTTGGATTCAAAGGCAATCAATGTCCATTTACAGGATCGTCTCATGCTGAGGTATTGGAAAGCAAGAAATCTGAATTGAATCTTTGCAAAACTTACATTAGGGTGGACATGAAACTCGCTTCTGATGCTAAAGTTAAAAGGAGTTTAAAAGATTTAGTAAAGAAGTGAAGAAAAGAGAGCCAATCGAGAATGCATATGTGGGGGCTTTTATATTGTGATGGATGCTTGATAGATTGAGGTTACAATGCATATGGATGATCGATAGATTGAGGTTATGTGTATTACTCGATCATCAATGAATCATAAGATCAATGAAAATTTTAATTATATACATATAAATTTTAATTTTAATTTTTTGGGTTCCATCTTACTAAGTGTGGCCTTGCCTATGTACTGGTGCATGTCCCACATGGACTAAGGGGTTCTTGGGGTGGAAACATGAGTTTATCTTTCGATTTAAATCATATATGCTCATAAAAAAAATGGACAAGCTTAAGTGTTTTCTTATGATTGTTATTATTAATTTTTCGCTTTTGTCCTCCAGAAGAAGGCAAAAAGTCTTGCAAGTCTGACGAGAGGAAGAGGACGCGGCAACCAATGTAGCCATTTTTATCCAATCTTATGTTGTTACACTTGCGATTCGATAACATTCCTGTGCAGCTGGAAATTAACATTTTTATTATATGAAAAATACCAGCATAAAAATTATTATTATTAGTTAATCCAAATTGAAGTCTGAAATTTCTTATTTGCTATTTCACATATGTCCCAAAGAATTTTTATCTTAATCTTTTTTAAATCTACTAAGAGAAATTTAAGAACACCCAAATGTTTTCGTGTGTGCATCTCTCTCATCGAGATCTTAGATTTTTGGTATATGTACGTACCGAAATACATTCTAATTTATTAAAAAAGTTAATTGTTCTATTTAGAACTCTAACCTAAATTATAATTTCCCGCAAGTCAAAGTCTTGGTGGCCAGCGACGTGTAGAAAAAGAATCCATGGAATGCAGCTTTTTTGGTTTTATTTCCACCGATTGAGACCGATGCTATCAGTTTCCAAGAAGCTGTATTAATCATGGCAGCTTTCATCCTTAGGTATCTATCAGTTTACTCTTACGGCACACGATGCTATGTTGAAAATTCTCTCTCCACATTCAAACTAATGCAAAGTGACGATGGAGAAAAAAATAAGGAAGCGAGTTCAAAATTCAAAATAATGTATTCAATATAAAAACTTTAATCTATTTTAATTCATCTCTCATCTCAAATTATATACGTAAAGTATTAATCTATTTTAATTCTTTGACACTTTATCAAAACCTTGAGATGCGTGGGTAAGAAACACTCGAGGATTTCTTTCACTTACTATTTTGCACCCTAATTATTTAATTCTAATTAAGAAATTTAAAAAAAAGAAATACTTACTATTCAGTCACTCAACTGTTTCTGAGTCGAGTGGTGTAGTCTCGATCTATTCTATGCACACTTGGCTTCACGTTCACGATCCGCGTGAAGTCTCCGACGGTGAAGGTGACTTGTGTGCTCTTCGCAGGGCCACGAAACTTGGATTGGGCTGATAAGTCAAAAGTCTTCTTCAGAGAGCGGGTCGGTGCAATTAAATTCGATGCGTGAGGTAACGGAGTGGATAAAGTTAGAGCTTCATGGAATGGAAGAAATTATGTGCATCAGTTGGGCTTATAAATTTGTGATTTGGCATACCGTAGCATGCACCTCCACCTCAAACTGGGCGCCATGGCTTTCACCCTATCCTTCTCATCATCATTGTTCTGCCTTTTGGGCATCCTCCTCCTCCTCCACGGGGCAGCGGTGACAGGCGGGTGTTTTAGCATGGAGAGGGAGGCGCTGCTGGACTTCAAAGCTGGTGTCCGAGACACCAGTGGCCGGCTATCGTCTTGGACAGGCCACCACTGTTGCACATGGAAGGGAGTGGCCTGCGACACCACCACCGGCCACGTCGTCACGCTGGACCTCCGAAACACCAATACATATGATTGGGAATTACGCGGTGAACGGATGAACTCGTCATTGCTTGCTTTGTCTCATCTGGAGCACTTGGATCTTAGCTTCATTGATTTCAGCGGGATCCGCATGCCGGAATTCATCGGCTCCTTCAAGAAACTGAGATACCTCAATCTATCTTCGACAAATTTCATGGGAGGAATACCTGCTCGGCTGGGGAACCTTTCGAGCCTCTACGTTCTTGATCTAAGTGCTGCTTTAGATTTTGCATCCCATGTTGACAACCTCGACTGGCTCTCCCATCTCACCTCCTTGAAGCACCTGGACTTGAGCGGGTTGAACCTAACCGATGTCCCAGATTGGTTCTCGTCGGTGAACATGCTGCCTTCCCTCCAAGCGTTAAGTATGCATTCCGCTGGTCTCAATACCATCCCAGCTTCTGTTGTCCACCTCAACTTCACCTCCTCTCTTACCGTCCTTGATCTCTCCTCTAATAATTTCAACTCCACCTTACCCAAATGGTTGTGGAATATTAGCAGTCTTACCCATCTTGATCTTTTTAAATCTGGGTTGCATGGCGTTATTCCAGATGCAATTGGAGACTTGGGCTCTCTTACTTTTCTTGAACTAGGAAGCAATCAATTGACAGGAAATTTGAGCAGTTTGTTGGAGCAAATGACGACTCTCATCAGTTTGGATCTCAGCGATAATTTATTCAACGGTTCCATGCCTTCCTCCATTGGTAAATTATCTAATCTCACTGAATTATGTCTCGGTGAAAATTCTCTCGGAGGTATCATTTCAGAAGTTCATTTTGAGAATCTTACAAGATTGCAAGTGTTGGATTTATCTTACACTCCTATCACCATATCAATTGGCCAGAGTTGGATCCCCCCTTTCCAACTCATATTATTAGATTTAGCCAATTGTCAGTTGGGACCTCAATTTCCAGAATGGTTACAGTTTCAAACACAGATCAGAGAATTATATTTGGGAGACTCTGAAATTGAAGGGACAATGCCTGCTTGGTTTTGGAATATTTCATCTTATACCATCATAGTTTTAGACCTTTCCAACAACCAAATAGGAGGCAAGCTGCCATCTTCTTTAGAGTTCACCAAGTTGAAAATATTATATTTATTTTCCAACAAATTTGAAGGTCCATTGCCAACGATGCTACCGTCTACATTGTATTTGCTATCTCTCTTCAATAATTCCTTTACGGGACAATTGCCGATATGGCCGTATGTTATAAAACTGACACTCTCAAATAACATGCTTGATGGTGGCTTATCTTTATCGATCTGCCAATGGACATATCTCTCGAATACCTTGACCTTTCGAACAATAAATTATTTGGTGAGATCCCTTATTGTCCAGAGGAGTCGTCACAAAATCTTTATCAGCTAGATTTGGACAACAACTACTTGTCGGGTGAAATTTCACCCACGATCGATTTTTTACGTGGGCTTTCGCTATTGCAATTGAAAAATAATAGTTTTTCGGGTGAGGTTCCTTTGTCATTGAAAAATTATATAAAGTTACAGTTTCTTGATCTGGCTCAAAATAATCTTGTTGGAGGTATAACGCTATGGATGGGAGAAAATCTACAATAACTAGTAGTGCTTCGTCTACGTTCAAATATGTTTTCAGGAGTTGTTCCCTGGCAACTTGCTCAATTTGAACAGCTTCAAATATTGGATCTTGCGAATAACAACTTCTTTGGTTCAATACCTCAAAACATGGGTAATTTAAGTACCATGAGATCAACATCACATTATTATGAAGATTGTTCTTATGAATCAGATGTCTTTACAAAGGAACAAGATCTTTATTACTTAAAATGTAGCATAAATCATATGAAAAGTTTGGATCTTTCAAACAATAGACTAACCGGAGAGATACCAAAAGGAATTGGAGACCTTGCAGGACTCAAGAACTTAAATTTGTCAAGAAATCATTTACAAGGGAAAATCCCTTTGGAGATTGGAGGAATGAAATCATTAGAATCCCTTGATCTATCGATAAATGACCTTTCTGATAGCATTCCTGAAAGCTTATCGGCTTTATATTCCTTGAGCTATTTGAATTTGTCGTATAATAATCTTTCGGGAATGATACCATCTGGTCGTCAACTCCAAACCTTTATTGATCCATCCATCTACATGGGCAATGCCGAGTTATGTGGACCGCCAATTTCCAAAAGTTGTTCTAACAATAAAACAACTCAAAATATTATACAAGAGTACAAGAAGGAGATTCCTGAGTGGCTATGGTTCTATATCAGCATGGTACTAGGATATGTGATGGGATTTTGGACCTTTTGTGGTATTCTCTTCCTCAAAGACGCATGGAGGCATGCTTATTTCCATATGATTGATGATATGTATGATCGATTCTGGGTGCAATGGCATTTAATCTTTTGACGATTGTTTGGACTTTAATCCTAAAATTTCTAGTGTGGGTGATCCAAGGCTTTACCATAATGGGGAGAAGGTATGTCGTCACTCTACTTTTTATTTATATGATATTTTGGATTTATAGATGCTTGCTGTGATTAATGAAAGAAGAATTTGTGTTGTTGATATAAGAAAAGATGGGCTACTATATTTATGGTGTTTGAAGACAAGTATTGATCAATTTCTATGTAATGTGGTTGCTTATAGTCTTCTTCTATTTGAGGCTTGCATTATAATAACATCATGCAAGAGTTGGCTCATACATAGTTTTAAAACAGAGAAATATTAGAACAAAAAGAGAACATACACCCAAGTCTTCAGTACGAAGATATAGTCTAAAAATATGCTATATTGATTTTAAAATGAACAAACACATTACTTTCGAAATGATAGAATAGATATTATAATTTCACTAGTGGATTGGACACAAAGGAAGCGAGGGGTGGCTTTGGCATTGGGAGAAAAGAGGAAAGAAAAAAAAAGAGGTGTGGGATTTAATAAGGATGTTGTTTTTATATCAAGAGAGTAAGTTTAAAATTTAAAAGATTATATATATGTATGATTTTGAATTCCTATTCATTCCCTATAGATTAATTAATCTAAAATCATTGAGTATGTTGTGATCTTAGGGAAAAAAAATAATCATTCTCCAATAAGAAAGAAAATATTATGATTGTTTATTGGATTGGTTTATATTATTAGAATAATTTAGGGAAAGAAGGAGAGTGTTGATCACAATATCAGTTACAATAAAATGTGATTAACGTAAGTATCGAATGATTTTGTCTAACTTGTTTTCCAATTTAATAATATATATTTGTTAATAATGAAGTTATGTGATTTGCAAATGTTAAATTGGCTTTTGAAAATAAGCTTTTTGATATTGCATTTGTTTATAATAATTAAAATATTTAATTATTATATTTTTGAATGTTACATTATTGGACATATTTCAAATGATACTTAAGGAGTTATGCATTGGAAGGATATGCCAATATGTTATTTTAAATGATGGTTAATTGTTCTTAATTAGTTGGTATTGATTTAGACTTTATCAATTGGGATTATACATTGGTCACAAGTTCATAAACTAGTTTGATCTTGGTCACGGGGATACAATATGGTCATAGCCATTAACACTTTGACTTCTGTTTTAATATATGCCCTTTGTTATAGTTATAACTATCGATGAATTTTGATATAAAGGCTTAGTTATACGTATATTGATTCACGATTGATTAATAATAATCTTGACATTAAAATGAAATCTATCCACTTATGTTTTGTTATGCAATTGTATTAAAAAAATTCATGGCGTCTTATGTGCTTATTAAGCTAAAAAGTTGTGATTTGTAAAGCATGTAAAGTTATGTTTGCTCTTTATATAAGTGTATAGTTTTATAAAATGCATTCATGAGAAGTTTTGCTAATATATGAGTTTTGATATTTACTAAGTTGTGGTTGCTCACATCCTTGTTGTTCAAATTTTTCAGATGCCTACGAGTAGATTGAATTTGGTTATGTATCCAGACAACAAATTAAATCGTTTATGGTTCAAACTCTTGAGACTTGTGATGTAATAATCTATTAATTGGATGTCTTTGGTGAACTTATTTGATTTTGAGAACTTAATATGTTGCTTATACATGGACATTATGGATGTATCTGTTAGTTTCTCTTCCTTGAATTAGCTGATGTGTTTCCGGAAATCCAAATGCTTGTGCTAAATCTTTCTATTATAATTATTATCTGGTAGTTCAGTTTTTTTCTAATAAACCTGTTATCATCATTTTTGTCTATTTAAAATGATTTGACAATATTCGTCTATCTGTATAGAGAAAATTAAAATTTTCATTATATAAGATCAATAAAGACTTGGATCATCTTTATTCAAGCACAACTCTCTTTGTATATCTTCTCGTGTAAATATCAAATAATTTATATCTTTCTCTCGGGAGGAATCAAAGTAGTCTTCACATCTTATTCTCCCTCTTAAAATATGAAGATACATAGAATATCTATAGAAGAAATAAACCTTTTCATTATGAATCCTAAGATAATGATATCCCAACTCCTTTAATACTATTCCAATTTAAGGGTAAAACCGATTCAAGTCATCAATGCACTATATCAAGTCTTTCTAGTTAAAACAAATATTAAAATACTCTAACAAAAAACAAAACCATGTCAAATGAAAACATTTACTCTATCACTCCAAGTCGTCTCTATATTATGTCAAAGCCTGAATTGCACATCCAACTAACAAAAAATCATATATATATATATATATATATATATAAGAAATAAATCCTTTCAATATAGCTTCAATTTAGTGGTAAGACTAATCCAAGTCATCCGTCTACTTTATATCAAGTTTTCCAAGTAAAACAAATATTAAGAGACTCTAACAAAAATAAAATCATATCAAATGCATATATTCGTATATCACTCCAAGTCATCTCTACATTGTACCAAAGCCATGAATTGATGATGGCCATAGATTTCCAAATATATTTGATTCTTTTAGTCTCTATTCCCTCTCCTTTCTTTCCTTCTTTCTTTCTTCTTGTACTATCTCCTATGCTGCTGCTCTTCTTTCTCTTCTCTCTAGAATTTTTTCTTTTTTTTCTCAACTATATATTACTAGATTATATATTATTAATTTAGATTTTGATTATTCTATATAGAATAATCATTCCTAACCAATCAGGATCTTAATCCATATCTATTTTTGACAAAGGCGATATCAAACAAAATAAAATTGCATTAGTGGTGTGCTTAATAAAACCTTCTAATTCTTAAATTAGTTTAAGAGTTCAAGGATTCAACTAAACACCAAGTCTATTAGAGTACTAATGATTTAAGATAATTCAGATCTCGAAAATATACTTCATCCGGAATTGATCGATAAAAATAATAGTAAATTTTTCTTAAGACTGAATTGATCGTTACTTCATCCGGAATATGATGATGTAGCAACCACGAGGTGATGAGCATGTGTGCAGGATTCGTGAGCATCGACTGTGTGGCATCACTCGTGGCTATATTATGGCCACGAAGACAAATATGATAGGACATGGGATCCTAGCACAGGGTGATCCTTGTGCTCCGCAGCAATTCATTTGGAGTGGAGTAAATTGCACCTACTCAAGTTTGTGCTGAGTAAATTGAGATTTGTGCTGTAGTCTAACAACCCAAATCTTCCCACAATTCCTTCTACCTAATACTAATATCTTATGAACATTATGTTCTGCATAGATTGGACAACAATCCGGATATATGTCTGTCATAGTACATGTCAAATTGGCAGCAAAGGAAGGAAGCTTGCTGCATTCACCATTGTGCTTATCACTGTCATCCTGGCGCTGTTTATACTCCTGCTCCTATCATTGCTTTTATTCTTCTCGAGGAGAAAAATCTACATCAAAATTATGTAAGTGGTTTTAAGCAAATAATAGCTTGTAAACATACAATTTTGTTGTACAATGTCCTTTTCTTCTTCAACGAAAGGCAATGTTAGAAGTCAGAACTCTTACCGTAGGTTTATAATTTCGTATCATACCTAAGTATCGAGTTTTGCTTAGTATAATATGGTACAAGTATACCAAGCGGTATATTAGGATGTACCACTTAGTACTTATATAATATATATATATATAATATTAAAAAAATAAAAAAAATACTATATATATATATATATCACATGTTGCTCTCTCTTAAAATTGAGAGAGATATATAGTATTTATAAAAGAAACAAATCCCTTCAATATGACTCTAATTTAGTGTAAGATGGTGATATCCCAACCCCTTCAATGCTGCTCCAATTTAGTGGTAAGACTGATCCAAATCATTTGTCTATCTATTCTTATATCAAGTCTTCCTAGTAAAACAAATATAAAGAAACTCTAGAAGAAAATAAAGTATGTCAAACGTAAACTTTGACGTGTCGTTCCAAATCACCTTCACATTATGACAAAGTCATGAATTGAACATCCGACTAACATCTTTTGATTATTCAATTTTGGATTGAATTAGTAAGAATCGCCTATTATGTTATTAATCAATCTCTTTCAATAATGATTAACCCAAAGATGCCTATGAAGATATGGATTGATAAGCCAGTTGATTATTCCTTCTTATCGCATCATATAATATCTACATCTTTTAATTATTCAATTTTCATATGTTGAACTCACATCTTATTAGTGGTAAGACGATGACATCTACATCTACATCTAGTATCTACATCTAATTTAGTGGTAAGACGGTGGCATCTCAACCTCTTCAATGTTGCTCCAATTTAGTGGTAAGACTGATTCAAACTATTTCATCTACTCTATATCAGATCTTCCTAGTAAAACAAATATTAAGAGACTAGTAGAAAATAAAGTATTTCGAACACAAATGTTGACTCTGAAAATAAAGTATTTCAAACATAAATATAAATATAAATATTTATATTTATATTTATAATAGAAACAAATCCTTTCAATATGGCTTAAATTTAGTGGTTAGTACCCCCTCAATATTATTCTAATTTAGTAGTAAGACTAATTTAAGTCATCTCGTCTACTCTATATCAAGTTTTTCTAGAAAAATAAATATTAAAAGACTCTTAACAAAAAATAAAGTCATGTCAAATGCAAATATTCACTGTATCATTCCAAGTCGTTTCTATTTTATACCAAAGTCATGAATTCGACATCACAATAATTCCTCTCTCTCTCTCTATGTGTACATAATATATGTATGCTGCCTGCTGAAGCAAAAGAGTTGAGTTGGAGGGAGACGATGAGAAACTTCATCGTCGGAGTCTGCTTAGGATTCTTGGCAGCAGCGATTCTGGTGAATGCTCAGCCAGGTACTTGATTTCCAAATATATTTGATTCTTTTATTCTGCATTCCTTCTCTTTCTTCCGTTCTTTGATTCTTCTTATGCTCCTTCTGCTACGCTGCTGCTCCTCTTTCTCTTCTCTCCTCGTTCTTTGATTCTTCTTAATATATTACCAGATTGTATATTATTAATTTAGATTTTGATTGTTCTACATGCAATAATCATTCCTAACCAATCATGATATTAATCAATATCTATTTTTGACAGCGACGGTATCAAACTAAACTCCAATCGAGGATTCGACTAAACGCCAAGTCTATTAGAGAACTAATGATCTATGAGAATTCAGATCTCAAAAAATATATTTGAGAAGTCTTTATATAGTGAAGTCTTATATTATTGTAATCGATAAAAAATAATAATAATAATTTTTCTTAAGACTGAATTCATCATCACATCATCCGGAGTATGATGATATAGCAACCACGAGGTGATGAGGTGTTGACGATGTTGCATGTGTTATCATATATATATATATATATACATATATATATACATATATATATATATATACATATATATATATATATATGGTTTTTCATAATTTTTTATTCTTAAAAAAAGAAATAAAAGTATAATTAAAAATATACAAATATAAGATCCAAATTCGTCTTCATCCTTTTATCCTTTATAAAAGTTGACAATAATAACATATAAAAAATTATATGCTATACCGACTCCGACACCGGAATACTGTACGAAGCCGATGAAGGCTACGTCGACACGGGAAGAAACGACAGAATCGCCGAAACGTACACCGAGAATCGTATTCACGTCAATCATTTGCACTAGAAGTAATTGCTTGGGGTAGTTCTTTTGAGGCTGAATCATTTGCACTAGAAGTAATTGACTCTGCATACTGTTCAATTACAATTTTGATCAAAGTGTTCATCGCTAGACAGGACTATTACACTAAATCAAACCCAATCAAGATCCAAGTTTAATTTTCTATAGAAGCGAAATTACAATGAACAATTACCACAATTTGGGAGAGGACAGCAAACTCGATGATATCATATCTGTATAGAAACGACAATTACCACGATGAGGAACACGACTAGCAGAATCTCTCTTATTATGCCTTTGAAAAGTGGTCGAGTCTATCATATCATATCTGTATTAATAATATTGATTGGTTAACAAATTTCATGCTGTACAGGTATCCAGAAGATAAATATGATGGGACATGGAATTTTACAAGCAGTCCTTGCAACGGGTTGTATTATTGGTTGCGAAACATGGAATTGTACAAGCAGTACTTTGAGAATCAAGACCACTCGTGGTGATGCTTATGAGGTCCCAGGCGTGGTCACGGGGACTGCAACTGTCGCTGCAGATAATTTTACATTGCAATATTTCTTGCACTATGGCCTCGATTCGAGTGTTGAAACAACATTCTATATCTTTTTTCACTTTGCCGATTTCGACTATTTAAGTGGGAACGGAAGTAGAATTTTTCAGGTGAGAGCAGACGGGGAACCCGATAGCGATAACATCTGTCCTGCATATCTACCGGCAACTCATGTCCATTTCGTCCATCGGCTGACGTGCCCTGGTTTGCCTGGTTATTTTAATCTGACAAGGGTGGCCGGTTCCACCCTTCCCCCCATCCTAAATGCTGCTTGTTTAGCTGATTGCTGAGTTGAAGTTTCAATATTAAGTTGAAGATGAAGCACATTTTCTGCCACCTTTGTTAAAATAATGGAACTTGCTTAGGGATCCATTTGGCCAACTTGGAGTGTACAATAATTCAGTGGTAAGACGGTGGCATCCCAACCCCTTCAATGTTGCTCCAATTTAGCGGTAAGACTGATCCAAGTCATACGTCTACTCTATATTGTGTCTTCTTAGTATAACAAATATTAAAAGACTCTAGCAACAAACAAAGCATGTTAGACGAAATGTTGATTCTGTCACTCTATATCATCTCCATATTATGCCAAAGCTATGAATTGGATATTCAATTAACATCTTTTGATTATTTAATTTTGGGTTGAAGTAGTAAGAATCACCTATTATATTATTAATCAATCTCTCTCAATAGTGATTAATGAAGATATGGATTGATAAGCTAGTTGATTATTCTTTTGATTGTTCAATGTCGACAAATATATTATTTGAGTTGACTCAACTACCTTGATTTGTGTTACCCAACACAAGCTTGATTTGTTTTAGGATTATTGTTCTTTGTTAAATCTGTATTTGATTACCTAATATATGGCTTGGATTCAAAGACAACCAATGTCCATTTCCGAGATCGTCTCATGCTGAGGTATTGGAAAGCAAAGAAAGTTGAATCGAAACTTGGATTGGGCTGATAAGTCAAAGTCTTCTTTGGAGAGGAGAGCCGGTCGGTACAATTAAATTCCATGCATGATGGAAATTGTGTGCATCAGCCGGCTTATAAATTGTGTGCATAGCGTAGCATGCACCTCCACCTTCGCCCTCTTCTTCTGATTGTGGCGGCCATGGCTTTCACCCGATCCTTCTCATCGTCTTTATTCTGCCTTTTGGGCATCCTCCTCCTCCTCCACGGGGCAGCGGTGGCACGAGGTTGTTTTAGCATGGAGAGGGAGGCGCTGCTGGACTTCAAAGCTGGTGTCGGAGACACCAGTGGCCGGCTATCGTCTTGGACAGGCCACCACTGTTGCACATGGAAGGGAGTGGCCTGCGACACCACCACCGGCCACGTCGTCATGCTGGACCTCCGGAACACAAATACTACAGATGACTGGGCATTACGCGGTGAGCGGATGAACTCGTCATTGCTTGCTTTATCTCATCTGGAGCACTTGGATCTTAGCTTCAACAATTTCAGCCGGATCCGCATGCCGGAATTCATCGGCTCCTTCAAGAAACTGAGATACCTCGATCTATCTTCTACATATTTCGTGGGAGGAATACCTGCTCGGCTGGGGAACCTTTCGAGCCTCGACGTTCTTGATCTAAGCGATGCTTTATACGTCGATGCTTATGGCGACGGATATCCCGTCGACAACCTCGACTGGCTCTCCCATCTCACCTCCCTGAAGCACCTGGACCTGACCGGGTTGAACCTAACCGATGTCCCAGATTGGTTCTCAGCCGTGAACATGCTGCCTTCCCTCCAAGTGTTAAGTATGCCCTCCGTTGGTCTCAACAGCATCCCAGCTTCTGTTGTCCACGTCAACTTCACCTCCTCTCTTACCGTCCTTGATCTCTCCTATAATAGTTTCAGCTCCACCTTACCCAAATGGTTGGGGAACATTAGTAGTCTTACCCATCTTGATCTCTATAGATCTGGGTTCCATGGCGTTATTCCGGATGCAATTGGAGACTTGGGCTCTCTTACTTTTCTTGATCTAGGAGGCAATCAACTCGAGGGTACCGTACCGAGATCCATGATTGATCTCCGTAGACTGGAAGAATTACATATGTGGAGCAACCAATTGATAGGAAATTTGAGCGGTTGGCTGGACCAAATGACGACTCTCATCATTTTGGATCTCGGATATAATTTATTCAACGGTTCCCTGCCTTCCTCCATCGGTAAGTTGTCTAATCTCACTGACTTGTTTCTCGGTGGAAATCATCTTGGAGGTGTCATTTCAGAAGTTCATTTTGAAAATCTTACGAGATTGCAAGTGCTGGACTTGAATGTCAAGACCATCACCATATCAATTAGTCAGAGTTGGGTCCCTCCTTTCCAACTCAGATTAGTAGATTTAAACAATTGTCAGCTGGGACCCCAACTTCCAGAATGGTTGCAGTTTCAAACACAGATGGAAGAATTACATTTGGCAGATTGTGAAATTACAGGGACAATGCCCGCTTGGTTTTGGAATATTTCATCTTCTACCATCACATATATAGATCTTTCCAACAACCAAATAGGAGGCAAGCTGCCATCTTCTTTGAAGTTCACCAAGTTGGAATTATTATCTTTGGACTCCAACATATTTGAAGGTCCATTGCCAACGATGCTACCGTCTACGCTTGATATTCTATATCTCTCTAATAATTTCTTTATAGGGCAATTGCCGATTTGGGCCCATGTTGGATCAGTGTCACTCTCAAATAACATGCTTGATGGTGGCTTATCTTCATCAATCTGCCAATGGACACATCTCGAAAACCTTCACATTTCGAACAACAAATTACTTGGTGAGATCCCTTACTGTCTCGGGGAGTCGTTACAATATCTTCATTCGTTAGATTTGGACAACAATCATTTGTCGGGTGAAATTCCACACACGATCGGGTTTTTAAGTGGGCTTTCGCTATTGCAATTGAATAATAACAGTTTCTCGGGCGAGGTTCCTTTGTCATTGAAAAATTGTACAAATTTAGGTTTTCTTGATCTGGCTCAAAATAATCTTGTCAAAAGTATAACATCATGGATAGGAGAAAATCTACAACAACTGGTAGTGCTTCGCCTCACGCTCAAATATGTTTTTCCGAGTTATTCCTCGCAACTTGCTGGATTTCATGACTTAAAATATTGGATCTTGCGAATAACAACTTCTGCTTCAATACCTCACAACATTGGTAATTTAAGTACCATGAGATCGACATCACAATATTATGAAGATTGTTCTTATGTATCAGATGTCTTTACAAAGGGACAAGATCTTTATTATTCAACATGTAGTATACAACTTATGAAAAGTTTGGATCTTTCAAACAATAGACTAACTGGAGAGATACCAAAAGGAATCGGAGACCTTGCAGGACTCAAGAACTTAAATTTGTCAAGAAATCATTTGCAAGGGAAAATCCCTTGGGAGATAGGAGGACTGAAATCATTAGAATCTCTTGATCTATCGATAAATGACCTTTCTGGTAGCATTCCTGAGAGCTTATCGACTTTATATTCCTTGAGCTATTTGAATTTGTCGTATAATAATCTTTCGGGAATGATACCATCTGGTCGTCAACTCCAAACCTTTATTGATCCATCCATCTATATGGGCAATGCTGACTTATGTGGACCACCAATTTCCAAAAGTTGTTTTAATAATAAAACAACTCAAAATATTATAGAAGAGTACAAAAAGAAGATTCCTGAGTGGCTATGGTTCTATATCAGCATGGTACTAGGATATGTGATAGGATTTTGGACCTTTTGTGGTATTCTCTTTCTCAAAGATGCATGGAGGCATGCTTATTTCCATATGATTGATGATATATATGATTGGTTCTGGGTGCAATGGCATTTAATCTTTTGACGATTGTTTGGACTTTAATCCTAAAATTTCTAGTTTGGATGATCCAAGGCTTTACGATAGATGGGGAGAAGGTATGTCGTCACTCTACTTTTTATTTTTATTTATATGGTATTTTGGATTTGTAGATGCTGGTTGTGATCAATGAAAAAAGAATTTGTGTTGTTGATCTAAGAAAGGATGGGCTACTATATTTATGATGTTTGAAGATAGGTATTGATCAATTTGTATATAATGTGGTTGTTTATAGTCTAATTCTATTTGAGATTTGCATAATCAAAACATCATACTTCTATTTAAGGCTTGCATAATCATAACATCATGTAAGAGTTGGCTCATAGTTTTAAAGCAGAGAAATATTAGAAAAATAAAAGAACATACACCCAAGTCTTTAGTACGAAGATATAGTCTAAAAATAGGCTATATTGATTTTAAAAGAACAAACACATTACTTTCGAAATGATAGAATAGACATTATAATCTTGGGTGTATGTTATGTTTGTTTTTTAGATTGGTTTATATTATTGGAATGATTTAGGAAAAGGAGAGTGTTGATCACTATATCAGTTAAAATAATATACGAATAAGGTAGCATCCAATGATTTTATCTAACTTGTTTTCCAATTTACTAATATATATTTGTTAATTATGAAGTTATGTGATTTGCAGATGTTAAATTGGCTTTTGAAAATAAGCTTTTCGATATTGCATTTGTTTAAAATAATTAAAATATTTGATTATTGTATTTTCAAATGCTATATTATTGGACACATTTCAAATAATAAAGAGTTATGCATTGGAAGGATATGTCAATATGTTATTTTAAATGATGGTTAATTGTTCAATTAGTTGGTTTTAATTTGGATCTTACTAATTGGGGTTATATATTGTTTATAAGTTCATAAACTAGTTTCTTAAGGGACTTGACATATAGGGATAAATGTCCTACCTATACCACAAAGGTTGAATATGTTTTTGATTCTTGTCATGGGATATAATATGATTGTAGCCATTAGATATATGTCCTTTGTTATAGTTATGACTATCGATGAATTTTAGATGTGAAAGCTTAGTTGTACTTATACTGATTCATAGTTAGTGAATGATAATCTTTGCATTAAAATGAAATATATCCACTTATGTTTTGTTATATAAATGTTTTCAAAGATTATGTTATCTGATGTGCTTGTTATGCTAAAAGTGATGATTTGAAAAGCATGCTTGCTCTTTATTTAAGAATAAAAGAGGGTTTAACATTTATGTATAGTTTTTAAAATGCATTTATGATAAGTTTTGCTAGTATATGAGTTTTGGTGCTTACTAACTTGTGATTGCTCATATCCTTGTTGTTAAAATATTTCAGATGCCTACGAGTAGATTGAATTTAGTTATGCATCAAGGCAATAAATTATAATATTTATGGTTGGAACTCTCGAGACTTGTGATGTAATAATCCATTAGTGGAATGTCTTTGGTGAACTTATTTGTATTTGAGAGCTCAATATGTTGCTGATGTTATATGTGGACATTGTGGACGTATCTATTTTGCATTGTGTAAAGTGCATACATAGATTTGGATTTAAAAGGTCTATGTAATTGGAGGTGATGGAACTAAAAAAAAAGGGGATAATATTTGAGGTAGTTAGAAAATAAAAGTTCTTTAACAGTGTTTTTGTTCATATCTGTTCACTTTCCCAGTTCATTGTTAGTTTCTCCTCCTTGCTTCAATTGATGCCTTCAGGAAAAGATATGAGCTAAAAGTTTATATTGTTATTTTATATAGATAATGACATAACGGTACTCATCTTTCTTAATCATTTTAGAATTATTTATCCGGTAGTTCAATTTTTTTCTAATAAACCTGTTATTATCAATTTGTTTATTTG
The DNA here is from genome assembly GCA_023547065.1 of Musa troglodytarum. NCBI lineage: Eukaryota > Viridiplantae > Streptophyta > Magnoliopsida > Zingiberales > Musaceae > Musa > Musa troglodytarum. The sequence goes on from CP097511.1 coordinate 54,092,913, forward strand.
AAGTGATTTGACAACATTTCTATCTCTCTATAGAAAAATTAAAATTTTCATTATATAAGTTCATTTAAAGACTTTGGTCATCTATATTCAAGGACAACTCTACATCTCTTCTTCCGTAAATATCAAATAATTTAATATCTTTCTCTCAAGAGGAATCAAAGTATTCTTCTTGTTCTCCATCTTATCTAGAGATATATATCTATAGAAGAAGTAATATCTTCAATACGGCTCCTAAGATAATGACATCTCAACCCCTTTAATACTACCACAATTTAAGGATAAGACTGACCTAAATCATCAATCCACTCTATATTAAGTCTTTTTAGTCAAAATAAATATTAAGAGGCTCTAAGTAAAAAAACAAAATCATATCAAATACAAATGTTAACTTTAACCCAAGTCGTCTATATTATGCCAAAGTCATGAGTTGGACATTTCCTCTATATCATATATATTCTTCTTCACATCTTCTCTCAGGAATATATATATATATATATATATATATATATATATATGATATTTAGAAACAAATCATTTCAATATGGCTCCAATTGAATGGTAAGATGACATCCCAACCCCTTTAATATTATTCCAATTTAATGGTAAGACTGTCATCATCCGACTCTATATAAGTTCTCCTAGCAAAACAAATACTAAGAGACTCTAGCAAAAATAAATAAATAAAATCATGTCAAACGTAAATATTCATTTATGTCACTTCAAAGTCGTCTTTACATTATATACAAATAAAGTAATGTCAAATGGGACATCAACCAATAACAATTCCGCTCTCTCTCTCTATGCACGTATATGTATGCTGCCTGCTGAAGCAAAAATCTGCGGATGGCACGAAGGAGTTGAGTTGCAGGGAGACGATGAGAAACTTCATCATCGGAGTCTGCTTAGGATTCTTGCGAGTAGCAATTCTGGTGAAGTAACAAACATAAAGACTCATTTGCACTATACAAGTAATTCACTCTGTATACTCTTCGATTACAATTTTAACCACACATGTCCAGTAAAAGACTATTAGACTAAATCAAACCCAATCAAGATCCAAATTTAATTTTCTATAGAAGCGAAATTACAATGAACCATGCTGTAGTTATGATTCTTTAATTTTGCAAGTTTGACACGAAGCACAAGCTAAATGAACTCAGCATAATGTTATTATTTGATGTCGACTCCAGTAATGCAACAAAAAGATAAGCGGACCAACACTTCAGAAATAATCACATATATCTGATGCAAATAAGTGAGCGGAAATAGGAGATCCCAGGAGATGATTACCACAATTTTGCTTTTATTATTATTTTTGTTTATAAAAAATATAGCTTAGGGATGGGAGGCTTCTCACCCCTCATCTTCTCCAGGATAGGATAAAAGAGCAGCAGCAGCAGCAACAACAACAATAAATACTTAAACTTATATATTTTGGATGAGCATACATGATTTAAATCAAAAGATAAACTCATGTGAGACATGCAAGACCATAGTTAGCAAGATGGAATCAAGACAACTAATAATAATAATAATAATAGCATACGTAATCATCTCAATACTTATTAAAACCTCAATCTATCGATCATCCATCACAATATAAAAGCCCCGTATGTGCACTCTCAACTGTCTCTTTTCTTCAATTCTAATTAAGGTTAATTTACTAAATCTTTTGAACTCCTTTCTAACTTTAGCATTAGAGAGGGACTTGCATGTTCACTCCTAGCATAGTTTTTGCAAAGTTTTGATCTAAATTTCTTGCTTTCCGATTACCTCAGCATGAGACGATCTTGAAACTGGACATTGGTTGATTTGGAATTCAAGCCACATATTAGGTAATCAAATTCTGATTCTTCAAAGATCAACAATAGTAAAACAAATCAAGATTGTGTTGGGTAAAAACTTGCTTGAACATGCGTGTATAATACCACCACTTGAGTCTACGTTGAAACTTGAGTAATAAATAATATATATGTACTTTGGCCTGATAAGATATGAGTAGGTGCCTTATAAACTAATTACGTAGATGATAATACGTGTGACATATTACATAATCTTTTTACTTATTTATTAGTATTTTTCACTTTATATTATCTGTTGCATATATTATGACATTCATGGATCTATGCAATAAAAATCAGATCGTGATGAGATCATGATAATGAGATCGATTCATCTTTAAACATAAATCCTAAATCATCTCAGTCATAGGTTACTCGAGAGAGACATCGAGAAAACCAAACAAACTAATGCATTGTATACTCGTCCATATGATGGAGATTGTTGGTCTCAGAGTCATTCGTGTTGAGGCACCAGAGGTATGGTGCTCGTGTTCATTGGAGAATGAGTTCATTGATTAATTTGCATATAAAATGTTGGATGGTTCATGATGCCTAACATCAGACAGCAATTCCGTAGTCTCAATTGTGTATCTGCTCCTTAGACTTGAGATACAAAGAATGTCTTGTATGAGTACTTCATTCTTTGACACCAAATTTATAGGTTTGGAAGTTTCAAATCTAGTACAATCGGTTATCGAGAATGATAACTAATCTTATCAAGACAATTGAGTATCAATAGAGGATCATCTACTCTCGATTTCATTAGAGAAATATCTCATGTATGCTTGCTTAAATAAAATTTCTAACCAGGGTTATTTGGATTAAGAGAGAATGAGTTCTATAGAAGAATTCGATTAGAGCAAGACTCCGACAAGATTCCATATGGGCCTAACGTTACCATACCCAATAAACGATTTTTGGGATATTAGATGGATAATGAATAATAGATATATGATAATCATGGATAAACAGGTCCGATGGATTAGATCCCTATATCATCTCAGGACTATGGCGTTGTAGCCTAGTACATCCATAATAATGTAATTTCTCGATCTTTCACTCTTCTTACACATACAAGAAGACGAGGTGTGTATGTAAGTCCATCAGACAAGGCAGGAGGAGATCATGCCATCTCGTGCAGTCAATCAGAGAGTGTTGTGTTGATGGCAATGGAGCAAGTAAAGCACTGATCGTTGTGGTTTTATTTCCCCGTTCGCAGCCACAAAAGAGGAAGACGGTGGACAAAGATTCCACCTTTTTGACTTGGCTTGACTCCGCCAAAGATGGCTGCCTTCCTACTCCACCGAAAAGAAGGAAATGGGAACCACGAGAGCACGCAACTCATCTACCTACCTCCGACACTGAAGTCAAGTCAACCGTCACTCCCTCTTGTTCGCCACTGCTGTCTCCACCTGCTCCGACGACCGACGGGGTTAGAATCGGGGTCAAGCGCGGGGCCACAAAATGGCTTTAGCGGTCGATGCCAGACTTCATCTTCACAGGTCGTCAGGTCAAGACAATGTAATCATCAAGTCCAGATATATTATCTTCCACCAAATCCCGTAGATAAAGATGGCATCACGAATCTCATCGAGGGTGAAAGCTTCGACGAAAGTGGAAGCTTCCTCACCGAGTAGCTTTATTCCATAAGCCCTTTAGCATTACTAGAAAATATATTTTATTAAAATAATTAAATAATATATATATATATATATACTAAGCTTGGTGCTTAATCTAAAAGCTTAAATTTTGGATTGAATTAGCGCCGAGAATCATTATTATTATAATTAAAAGCTTAAACACTCAATACTTGAGGATTTCTTTCGGTGTCTTGTTCTCTCAGCAAATTAGGTACCGAGGCAATTTAATTCTAATTAAGAAATAAAAAAGAAATACTTATATTATTTTGCACTCTTGTTATTTCAGTCAGTCAACTGTTTCTGAGTCAAAAGTGGTGTAGTCTCAATCTATTCTATGCATACTTGGCTTCACGTTCATGATCCACATGAGCTCCCTGCATCATATGAACTCCTACCTCTTTCGTCACGTACGAACTCTCCGATGGCGAAGGTGACTTGTGTGCTCTCCGCATGGCCATGAAACAGGGAGTGGGCTGATGAGTCAAAGTCTTCTTCAGAGAGCGGTACAACTAATTCCATGCATGATGGACATTTGACAATGGAGTGGAAGAAATGGTGTGCATCAGCTGGCTTATAAATTTGTGATTTGGCATAGAGCGTAGCATGCACCTCCACCTCAAACTGGGCGCCATGGCTTTCACCCTATCCTTCTCACCATCGTTATTCTGCCTTTTGGGCATCCTCCTCCTCCACGGGGCAGCGTTGACAGGTGGGTGTTTCAGCATGGAGAGGGAGGCGCTGCTGGACTTCAAAGCTGGTGTCGGAGACCCCCGCAACCGGCTATCTTCTTGGACTGGCCACCACTGTTGCACATGGAAGGGAGTGGCCTGCGACACCACCACCGGCCACGTCGTCACGCTGGACCTCCGAAACACCAATTCTACATATGATTGGGCATTACGCGGTGAGAGGATGAACTCGTCGTTGCTTGCTTTATCTCATCTGAAGCACTTGGATCTTAGCTTCAATGATTTCAGCGGGATCCGCATGCCGGAATTCATCGGCTCCTTCAAGAAACTGAGATACCTCAATCTATCTTCTCAATTCATGGGAGGAATACCTGCTCGGCTGGGGAACCTTTCGAGCCTCGACGTTCTTGATCTAAGCGATGCTTTATACGTCGATGCTTATGGCGACGGGATATATCCCGTCGACAACCTCGACTGGCTCTGTCATCTCACCTCCTTGAAGCACCTGGACTTGAGCGGGTTGAACCTTTCCGGTGTCCCAGATTGGTTCTCATCCGTGAACATGCTGCCTTCCCTCCAAGCTTTAAGTATGTCTTCCGTTGGTCTCAAAAGCATCCCAGCTTCTGTTGTCCACCTCAACTTCACCTCCTCTCTCACCGTTCTTGATCTCTCCTTTAATAATTTCGACTCCACCTTACCCAAATGGTTGTGGAATATTACTAGTCTTACCCATCTAGATCTTCAAGATAGTGAGTTCCACGGCGTTATTCCTGATGCCATTGGAGACTTGAGCTCTCTTACTTTTCTTGATCTAGGATTCAATCAATTGACAGGAAATTTGAGCGGTTGGCTGGACCAAATGACGAATCTCATCGTTTTGGATCTCCGAAATAATTTATTCAACTGTTCCATACCTTCCTTCGTCGGTAAGTTGTCTAATCTCACTGGCTTGCTTCTCGGTGGCAATTATATTGGAGGTGTCATTTCAGAAGTTCATTTTGCGAATCTTACGAGACTGCAAGTGTTGGACTTGAATGACAACCCTATCACCATATCAATTGACCAGAGTTGGGTCCCCCCTTTCCAACTCAGATTTATATCTTTATCCAATTGTCAGTTGGGACCCCAATTTCCAGAATGGTTGCAGTTTCAAACACAGATCGAAGAATTATTTTTGGAAGACTGTAAAATTACAGGAACAATGCCTGCTTGGGTTTTGAATATTTCATCTTCTATCATCACAAATTTATACCTTTCCAACAACCAAATAGGAGGCAAGCTGCCATCTTCTTTGAAGTTTACCAAGTTGGAAGCATTATTTTTGGACTCCAACAGATTTGAAGGGAACATGCTTGATGGTGGCTTATCTTCGTCGATTTGCCAATCGACAAATCTCAGATATCTTGATCTTTCAAATAACAAATTATTTGGTGAGATCCCTTATTGTCTAGGTGAGTCATTACAAAATCTTCGGTCCTTAGATTTGGGCAACAATCATTTGTCAGGAGAAATTCCACACACGATCGGGTTTTTAAGTAGGCTTTCGCTATTGCAATTGAATAATAATAGTTTCTCAGGCGAGGTTCCTTTGTCATTGAAAAATTGTACAGAGTTACAGTTTCTTAATCTGGCTCAAAATAATCTTGTCGGAAGTATAACGCTATGGATAGGAGAAAATATGCAACAACTGGTAGTGCTTCGTCTGCGTTCAAATATGTTTTCTGGAGTTATTCCCTGGCAACTTGCTCGATTTCAACAACTTCAAATATTGGATCTTGCGAATAACAACTTCTCTGGTTCAATACCTCACAATATTGGTAATTTAAGTACCATGAGATCGACATCACAATATTATAAAGATTGTTCTTATGAATTAGACGTCTTTACAAAGGGACAAGATCTTTATTATTTAAAATGCAGCTTGCAACTTATGAAAAATTTGGATTTTTCAAACAATAGACTAACCGGAGAGATACCAGAAGGAATTGGAGACCTTGCAGGACTCAAGAACTTAAATTTGTCAAGAAATCATTTACAAGGAAAAATTCCTTGGGAGATAGGAGGAATGAAATCATTAGAATCCCTTGATCTATCGATAAATAATCTTTCTAGTAGCATTCCTGAGAGCTTATCGGATTTGTATTCCTTGAGCTATTTGAATTTGTCGTATAATAATCTTTTAGGAATGATACCATCTGGTCGTCAACTCCAAACCTTTATTGATCCATCCATCTATATGGGCAATGCTGACTTATGTGGACCACCAATTTTCAAAAGTTGTTCTAACAATAAAACAACTCAAAATATTATATAAAAGGTCAAGAAGGAGATTCCCGAGTGGCTATGGTTCTATATCAGCATGGTACTAGGATATGTGATGGGATTTTGGACCTTTTGTGGTATTCTCTTCCTTAAAAACGCATGGAGGCATACTTATTTCCATATGATCGATGATATGTATGATCGATTCTGGGTGCAATGGCATTTAATCTTTTGATGGTTATTTTGACTTTAATCCTAAAATTTCTAGTGTGGGTGATCCAAGACTTTACCATAGATGGGGAGAATGTACGTCATCATTCTACTTTTTATTTATAAGATATTTTGGATTTGTAGATGCTTGCTGTGATTAATGAAAGAAGAATTTGTGTTGTTGGTATGAGAAAAGATGGGTTGCTATATTTATAGTGTTTGAAGATAGGTATTTATCAATTTCTATGCAAAGAAGATTAAATATAATTTTATGACATATGTTGTGACGATGAATGGGTAAGAGAGGGAGAAGATGTTGACAACAACTCTGCCATCACCTTAAAAACCCTTGTTTTCTATCATCTTTAGCTTTATGGAATAATAGCAACGATAACCAAACAATGAGAGTTGTATACTCCAAAAGAGATCTACTACCATAGCAGGAGAAGTTTGACCGAATTAGCAGCCAATAGCATGGACACGAATCGATAGCCAATAGATGGATGGATACAGTTGCCAAGAGGGTGAGTCCTTCATGATCGACATATAGGCTAAATCCCTGCTCTCCTTTTTGAAGCTCTCTCTTTTGCTTCTGGAAATTGATCCATGGGATTCCCATTTCATTCCTCGGTGGCTTAATGTTGTTTCTTTTATGATTTGTCATCGAAAGCCGATGATCTTAAAATTTTTAATCTTAATCACATATGTTAATGTTTTTTTCTTATCATGCCTGCCAGGTCTATGTAGTTGGAGGTGATGGAACTCTTGATGAACAAGTGTTTTTGTTGGTATATGTTCACTTTCTAAGATCATTGCATCGGACGACAAATTTCTGTGCTTCCCCTCTTGATGATTAGTTCCTCCTCCTTGAATTATCAGGAAATCTAAAGGCGTGGGCTAAAAGTTTCTATTGCTGGTATTCCAAAAGATTATAGATAATAATGTTTTTGAATTATTATCCTTTTTCTAATAAACCTCTCATCATCGTTTTTTTTAATTTAAAATGATTTGATAACTTTCGTTTATCTAAAAAAATTAAAATTTTTATTATGTGAGATCAATTAAGGATTTGGATCATCCCCACTCAAGCATAATTCTCTTTGTATATCTTTTCCTATTAATATTAAATCATTTATATCGTTCTCTCAAGAGGAATCAAAGTATTTTTCACATCTTGTTCTTTCTCTTAAAGATATATAAAATATCTATAGAAAAAATAAACCTCTTCAATACGACTACTAAGATAATGACATTCCAACTCCTTTAATACAACTCTAATTTAATGATAAGGTTAACCCAAGTCTTCCATCCACTCTATATCAAGTTTTCCTAGTCAAAACAAATAGTAAGAGATTCTAAGTAGAAAACAAAGTCATATTAGATGCACTCTAATACTCTAAATCATCTTTCCATTATGCTAAAGCCATGAAATGGACATTCAACGACCAATGATTTATCTCTCTCTCTCTCTCTCTATATATATATATATATATATATATATATATATATATATATATATATATATATATATATATATATATATATATATATATATATGTGTGTGTGTATTGTTTGCAAGCAGCATACATGTGTATATATATATATATATATATATATATATATATATATATGTATATATTCTTCACATCTTGCTCTCTCTCTCTCTCTTAAAATCAAGAGATACATATAATATTTATAAAAGAAACAAATCCCTTCAATACGACTCTAATTTAGTGATAAGACGATAACATCCCAACCCCTTCGATGCTGCTCCAATTTAGTGGTAAGACGTCTACTCTATATCAGGTCTTTCTAGTAAAACAAATATTAAGAGACTCTAGCAACAAACAAAGCATGTTAGATGCAATTGTTGACTTTGTCACTCCATAACATCTCCACATTATGCCAAAGCCATGAATTGAATATTCGACTAACATCTTTTGATTATTCAATTTTGGGTTGAAGTAGTAAGAATCGCCTATTATGTTATTAATCAATCTCTCTCAATAGCGATTAACCTAAAGACAATTGTGAAGATGTGGATTGATAAGTTAGTTGATTATTTTTCCTTATCGAGTCATATAGCATCTACATCTTTTGATTATTCAATTTTTATGTGTTGGACTCATGTCCTATTTGGCCAAGTACATATATATTATTTATTCCTAAAGTTTCAACACATATGCATGTTCGAGCAAGTTTGTTGCCCAACACAATCTTGATTTGTTATACGATTATTGTTCTTTGTTAAATTAGAATATGATTACCTAATATATGGGTTGGATTCAAAGGCAACCAATGTCCATTTCCGATGCCGTCTCATGCTGAGGTATTGGAAAGCAAGAAATAGAAGTTCTTTAAAAGTGTTTTTGTTACAAAATAGAAGTTCTTTAACAGTGCTTTTGTTGGTATAAGTTCAACCTCCGGAACACAAATATTACAGATGAGAGGATGAACTCGTCGTTGCTTGCTTCGTCTCATCTGCAGCACTTGGATCTTAGCTTCAATGATTTCAGCTGGATCCGCATTCCGGAATTCAGCGGCTCCTTCAAGAAACTGAGATTTCAGATAATATAAACCAATCCAATGATCAATCATAATCTTTTCTTTCTTATCTAATAATGATTTTTTTTTCTCTAACATCACAGCATACTCAATGATTTTAGATTAATTAATCTATAGTCCTATTTACTCTATAATTCTTCAATTTTTAAACTTACGCTCTTGATATAAAAATAACATCCTCAAATCTCACACCTCTTTTTTTTTTCCCCCCTCTTTTCTTCCCCTGCTAAAGCCACCCCTCTCTCTATTCTATCATTTTGAATATAATGTGTCTGTTCCTTTAAAATCAATATAGCATATTTTTAAACTGTATCTTCGTATGGAAGACTTGGGTGTATGTTTTCTTCTTTTTCTAATATCTCTCTGCTTTAAAACTATGAGCCTACTTTTGCATATGGTATGATAATGCAAGCCTCAAATAGAACAAAACTGTAAACAACCACATCACGTACAAGTTGATCAACAACACAAATTCTTTTTTCAATGATCACAGAAAACATTTACGAATCCAAAATACCATTCAAATAAAAAGTAGAGTGATAAACATACCTTTTTGAATATCCAGAGTAATAAGTTTAGGATTAACGTCCAGATCGTCGTCGTCGAAGAATTAAATGCCATTGCACCCAGAATCGATCATACATATCATCGATCATATGGAAAAAAGCATGCCTCCATGCGTCTTTGAGGAAGAGAATACCACAAAAGGACCAAAATCCCATCACATATCCCAGTACCATGCTGATATAGAACCATAGCCACTCGGGAATCTCCTTGTCCTCTTGTATAATATTTTGAGCTGTTTTATTATTAGGACAACTTTTGGAAATTGGCGGTCCACATAAGTCGGCATTGCCCATGTAGATGGATGGATCAATAAAGGTTTGGAGTTGACGACCAGATGGTATCATTCCCGAAAGATTATTATACGATAAATTCAAATAGCTTAAGGAATACAAAGCCGATAAGCTTTCAGGAATGCTACCAGAAAGATTATTCATCGATAGATCAAGAGATTCTAACGATTTCATTCCTCCAATCTCCCAAGGGATTTTTCCTTGTAAATGATTTCTTGACAAATTTAAGTTCTTGAGCCCTGCAAGGTCTCCAATTCCTTCTGGTATCTCTCCGGTTAGTCTATTGTTTGAAAGATCCAAACTTTTCATAAAATGCATGTTGCATTTTAAATAATGAAGATCTTGTCCCTTTGTAAAGACATGTAATTCATAAGAACAAAATGGTAAATATTGTGATGTCGATCTCATGGTACTTAAATTACCAATGTTGTGAGGTATTGAACCAGAGAAGTTGTTATTCGCAAGATCCAATATTTGAAGCTGTTCAAATCGAGCAAGTTGCCAAGGAATAACTCCAGAAAACATATTTGAACGTAGACGAAGCACTACCAATTGTTGTAGATTTTCTCCCATCCATAGCGTTATACTTCCGACAAGATTATTTTGAGCCAGATCAAGAGATAGTAAATTTGTACAATTTTTCAATGATAAAGGAACCTCGCGCCCGAAAAATTGTTATTATTCAATTGCAATAGCAAAAGCCCACTTAAAAACCCGATGGTGTGTGGAATTTCACGACAAGTGATTGTTGCCCAAATCTAAGATATAAAGATTTTGTAATGACTCCCGAGACAATAAGGGATCTCACCAAGTAATTTGTTGTTCGAAAGGTGAAGGTATTCGAGATGTGTCCATTGGCAGATTGATGAAGATAAGCCACCATCAAGCATGTTATTTGAGAGTGTCAGTATTGTAACATGCGGCCATATCGACAATTGTCCTGTAAAGGAATTATTGAAGAAAGATAGGTAATACAGTGTAGACGGTAGCATCGTTGGCAATGGACCTTCAAATCTGTTGGAATATAAATATAACATTTCCAACTTAGTGAACTTTAAAGAAGATGGCAGCTTGCCTCCTATTTGGTTGTTGGAAAGGTCTAAATATATGATGGTAGAAGATGAAATATTCCAAAACCAAGTAGGCATTATCCCTGCAATTTCACAGTCTGCCAATAATAATTCTTCGATCTGTGTTTGAAACTGCAACCATTCTGGAAATTGGGGTCCCAACTGACAATTGGATAAATCTACAAATCTGAGTTGGAAAGGGGGGACCCAACTCTGTCCAATTGATATGGTGATGGAGTTGCCATTCAAGTTCAACACTTGCAATCTCGTAAGATTCTCAAAATGAACTTCTGAAATGATACCTCCAAGAGAATTTTCATTGAGAATCAATTTAGTGAGATTAGACAACTTACCAACGGAGGAAGGCATGGAACCGTTGAATAGATTATCGCTGAGATCCAAAATGATGAGATTCGTCATTTGCTCTAGCCAATCGCTCAAATTTCCTATCAATTGGTTGCCCTTCATATGTAATTCTTCCAGTCTACAGAGATTACCCATGGATCTCGGTACGGTACCCTGGAGTTGATTGACTCCAAGATCAAGAAAAGTAAGAGAGCCCAAGTCTCCAATTGCATCCGGAATAACGCCATGGAACCCAGATCTATAGAGATCAAGATGGGTAAGACTGCTAATGTTCCACAACCATTTGGGTAAGGTGGAGTTGAAATTATTAGAGGAGAGATCAAGGACGGTAAGAGTGGAGGTGAAGTTGAGGTGGACAACAGAAGCTGGGATGGTTTTGAGACCAGCGGAATGCATACTTAACGCTTGGAGGGAAGGCAGCATGTTCACGGACGAGAACCAGTCTGGGACATCGGTTAGGTTCAACCTGCTCAAGTCCAGGTGCTTCAAGGAGGTGAGATGGGAGAGCCAGTCGAGGTTGTCAACAACATGGGATATAAAATGTAGAGCAGCACTTAGATCAAGAACGTAGAGGCTCGAAAGGTTCCCCAGCCTTGCAGGTATTCCTCCCATGAAATGTGTAGAAGATAGATTGAGGTATCTCAGTTTCTTGAAGGAGCCGATGAATTCCGGCATGCGGATCCCGCTGAAATTATTGAAGCTAAGGTCCAAGTGCTTCAGATGAGACAAAGCAAGCAACGACGAGTTCATCCTCTCACCGCGTAACGCCCAGTAATCTGTAATATTTGTGCTCCGGAGGTCCAGCATGACGACGTGGCCGGTGGTGGTGTCGCAGGCCACTCCCTTCCATGTGCAACAGTGGTGGCCTGTCCAAGAAGATAGCCGGTTGCGGGGGTCTCCGACACCAGCTTTGAAGTCCAGCAGCGCCTCCCTCTCCATGCTAAAACACCCTCGTGCCACCGTTGCCCCGTGGAGGAGGAGGAGGAGGATGCCCAAAAGGCAGAATAATGATGATGAGAAGGATAGGGTGAAAGCCATGGCGCCCAGTTTGAGGTGGAGGTGCATGCTACGCTATGCCAAATCACAAATTTATAAGCCGGCCGATGCACACAATTTCTTCCACTCCATGGTCAAATTTCCATCATGCATGGAATTAATTGTACCGACCCGCTCTCTGAAGAAGACTTTGACTTATCGGAGAGCACACAAGTCACCTGCTCCATTGGTGACGAAAGAGTTGGGATGGACGGAACCGGTGGTTATGATGTAGGGCATCATGCGGATCATGAACGTGAAGCCAAGAATGCATAGAATGGATCGAGACCACACCACCAGTCTCAGAAACAGTTGACTGACTGAGAGAACAAGACAGTAAAATCGATTAATACTTTAGGTACATAATTTGAGATGAGAGATGAATTAAAATAGACTAAAGTTTCTATATTAAATACATAATTTTGAATTTTGAACTCGCTTCCTTTTTTTTTTCTCTATCGTCGCTTTCTATTAGTTGTCGAGAGAATTTTCAACATAGCATCGTGTGACGTAAGAGTTTTTGTTCCATCATCGTCGGGGTAAACTGATAGATAGATAGATACCCAAGGATTAAAGTCGCATGATTAATTAATACAGCTTTTTGGAAGCTGATAGCATCGGTGGTGGGATGAGCACGGTTTGACGGACGAGCGAGTCGCAGGAAATAAAACCAAAAATGCCGCATTCCATGGATTCTTTTTCTACACGTCGCTGGCCACCAAGACTTTGACTTGCGGGAAATTATAATTTAGGTTAGAGTTCTAAATAGAACAATTAACTTTTTAATAAATTAGAATTTATTTCGGCACGTACATATACCAAAAATCTAAGATCTCGATGATAAATTAGGAAAACATTGTTAGATTTAAAAGGATTAAGATAAAAATTCTTTCGGACATATGTGAAATTTCAGGATTAAGATAATAATTTTTACACTGATATTTTTCATATAATAAAAATTTAAATTTCCAGCTGCACAATCGCATGTGTAACAACATAAGATTGGCTGCCTCCTCTTCCTCTCATCAGACTTGCAGAATATTTGCAAGTCACGGTCATCAAAGTTCCTCTTCTCGAGGACAAAAGCAAAAAATAATAATTACAATCATAAGAAAACACTTAAGCTTGTACATTTTTTTTTAATGAGCATACATGATTTAAATCGAAAGACAAACGCGTGGGACATGCACCAGTAGATAGGCAAGATGGAAAAAAAAAAATCGAATATAATGAGCATACATGTATTATAACCTCAATATGTTGATCATCCATCATAATATAAAAGCCCTCACATATGCATTCTCAACCATCTTCTGAACTCCTTTCTAACTTTAGCATAAGAAGTGAGTTGCATGTTCATCCAATGTAGTTTTTGCAAATTTTCGAGTCAAATTTCTTGCTTTCCAATACCTCAACATGAGACGATCTCGGAAATGGACATTGGTTGCCTTTGAATCCAAGCCATATATTAGCTAATCAAATACAGATTTAACAAAGAACAATAATCGTAAAACAAATCAAGATTATGTTGGTTAACAAACTTGCATGAACAAGCATATGTAAGAGCGACAAATCAAGGTAGTTGAATCTATGTTGAAGCTTTAGGAATAAATAATATATATGTACTTGGCCTAATAAGATATGAGTCCAACACATGAAAATTGAATAATAAAAATATATAGTCACTATGTGACCGATAACGAAGAATAATCAACTAGCTTATCAATTCACATCTTCAAAGGCATCTTTAGGTTAATTGCTATTGAGAGAGATTAATTAATAATATAATAGGTGATTCTTACTATTTCAACTCAAAATTGAATAATCAAAAGATGTTAGTCGGATGTCCAATTCATGGCTTTGGTATAATATGGAGACGATTTGGAGTGACAGAATCAACATTTACGTTTGACATGCTTTGTTTTCTGCTAGAGTCTCTTAATATTTGTTTTACTAGGAAGACCTGATATAGAGTAGATGGATGGCTTGGATCAGTCTTACCACTAAATTGGAGTAGCATTGAAGGGGTTGGGATATCACCGTCTTACCACTAAATTAGAGTCATATTGAAGGGGTATGTTTCTTTTATAAATATCATATATATCTCTTGATTTTAAGAGAGAGAGAGAGAGAGAGAGAGAGCAAGATGTGAAGAATATATATATATATATATATATATATATATATATATATATATATATATGCTGCCAACAAAGAATATTTATACATAGACAGAGAGAAAGAAGTCATTATTAGTTGGATGTCCAATTCGACTTGGAATGACAGAGTCAATGGTGCATCTAACATGACTTTGTTTTCTACTTGGAGTCTCTTAATATTCGTTTTGACTAGGAAGACTTGATATTAAGTGGATGGATGACTTGGGTTAATCTTATCATTAAATTGGAATTGCATTAAAGGGGCTGGAATGTCACTATCTTATGAGTCGAATTGAAGAGATTTATTTCTTTTATAGATATTTTATGTATCCTTAAGAGAGAGAACAAGATGTGAAAATTATTTTGATTCCTCTAGAGAGAAAGATATAAATTATTTGATGTTAATAGGAGAAGATATACAAAGAGAATTATGCTTGAGTGGGGATGATCCAAATCCTTAATTGATCTCACATAATGAAAATTTTAATTTTTTTCGGATAAACGAAAGTTATCAAATCATTTTACATAAAAAAGTGATGTTGAAAGGTTTGCAGGCGTTGGTCGAAGCTTGGATTGTCATAACGACAATTTTAGGACAGAAAGTGCCTCAGCCGCAGCGTAATATGTTTTCTAGAGGCTAAAAGAGTGCTGTATTCCCCCTCTTTCAGAAGCATCCTCTTGGTAGAACTTTTTTGTCTAGGAAAGACGTCAAATAATATCATGGAAGCGCGTGCTTCATACTGAAAGATATACCAAAGAAGGTTAATTGGGATGGCTACTCTACGCAATCGGGTAACCAACCACTTAGGTGGGCAAGACTGGAAAACTCTACAAGTCTTCCAATGTCTACTGGTGAAACGAAGAAGATGACTTGCATGCTGTGTGGAAGAAGTTGGCCATTATTGGAGTTGATTCCGCTGTCGATTGTGCTGACAGGTCCAGTCTTCTTCGTGCAGAAGTGGAGATCAAAAGTAGTCCATGGAGTGGGAGAATTTTGGGTGCATCCCTTTCCTCATCAGTTGCTTTATAAACCACGCATGGTGGCTTTGTGATATGACCGGCCATACATCTCCACCTTCTTCCTGTTCTTCTAATTGGAGGTGCATGCTACGCTATGCCAAATCACAAATTTGTAAGCCAACTGATGCACACAATTTCTTCCACTCCATGATGCTCTAACTTTCTCCACTCCGTTACATCATGCATGGAATTAATCGTACCGACCCGCTCTCTAAAGAAGACTTTGACTTCATCATTAAGAGTAAGGGCCAAGTTTTTGTTGCATCATCGTAGGGGGTAAAATGATAGATACCTACGGATGAAAGCCGTCATGATTAATACAGCTTTTTGGAAACTGTTAGCATCGGCCTCAATCAGCCTTTTTGGAAATGTCGAAGAAGACTTTGACTTGTGGTGATTGATGCAGAGAAGATGAGCGGTGAGAAGCCTCACATCCTAAGCTGCATTCCATGGATTCTTTTTCTACACGTCGCTGGCCAAGAAGACTTTGACTTGTGGTAAATTAGAACTTTGTTTAGAGATCTAAATAGAAAAATTAATTTTTAATAAATTAGAATTTATTTCGGTACATACACCATAAATCTAAGATCTCCATGAGGGAGATACACACGGTAAAACATTTGGGTGTTCGCGTCTTCAGGTTAATCGATACTGAGAGAGATTGATTAATAACAAAACAGACGATTCTTACTGTTTCAACCCAAAATTGAATAATCAAAAGATATTAGTCGGATGTCCAATTCATGGCTTTGGCATAATGTGGAGATGATTTGGAGTGACATAATCAACGTTTTCGTCTGACATGCTTTGTTTTCTGCTAGAGTTTCTTAATATCTGTTTTACTAGGAAGACCTGATATTAGAGTAAATGGATGACTTGGATCAATCTTACCACTAAAATGGAGCAGCATTGAAGGGGTTGGGATGTCACCGTCTTACCAATAAATTAGAGTCGTATTGAAGGGGTTTGGTTCTTTTATAAATATCATATATATCTCTCGATTTTAAAAGAGAGAGAGAGAGAGAGATGTGAAGAATATATATACATACATGTATGTTGCCTACTAAGAATGAATATATATATATATATATATATATATATATATATATATATATATATATATATATATATATATATGGAGAGAGAGAGAGAGAGGAGACGTTAGTTGGATATCCTATTCATGGTTTTGGCATAATATAGAGACGACTTGGAGTGATAGAGTCAATGTTTTCATCTAACATGATTTTATTTTTTGTTCAGAGTCTCTTAATATTTGTTTTGACTAAGAAGATTGGATATAGAGTAGATTGATGACTTGAATCGATCTTATCCTTAAATTGGAGCAGCACTGAAGGGGTTGGGATATCATTATCTTAGGAGTCGTATCGAAAGGGTTTATTTCTTCTATAGATATTCTATGTATTTTTAGATTTTATGAGAGAGAATAAGATGTGAAGAATACTTTGATTCTTGTTGAGAGAAAGATATAAATTATTTGATGTTAATAGGAGAAGATAGATATACAAAAAGAATTATGCTTGAGTGGGGATGATCCAAATCTTTAATTGATCTCACATAATAAAATAAATAAATTTTTTCCAGATAGATGAAAGTTATCAAATCATTTTAAATAGAATAAAAAAAATTGACGATGACAGATTTATTAGGAAAAAAAAAACTGAACTACCGTATAATAGAGAGTGAACATAGCATTAGGTGACATGAGAGCAACGTTAATTCTCGATGCCAATCATCTTCTCCTGAGAAAATTTTCAACATAGTATGAGGTGACGTGAGAGCAACGTTAATTCTCGATGCCGGTCACCTTTCTTCTAAGAAAATTTTCAACATAATATTTGGTGACGTGAGAGTATGGTTGGTTGTGGATGCCAATCACTTCTCCTGAGAAAATTTTCAACATAGTATGAGGTGACGCGAGAGCAACGTTAACTCTCGATGATGCCGGTCACCTTTCTTCTAAGAAAATTTTCAACATAATATTAGGTGGTTGTGGATGCCAATCACTTCTCCTGAGAAAATTTTCAACATAGTATGAGGTGACGCGAGAGCAACGTTAACTCTCGATGATGCCGGTCACCTTTCTTCTAAGAAAATTTTCAACATAATATTAGGTGGTTGTGGATGCCAATCACTTCTCCTGAGAAAATTTTCAACATAGTATGAGGTGACGCGAGAGCAACGTTAACTCTCGATGATGCCGGTCACCTTTCTTCTAAGAAAATTTTCAACATAATATTTGGTGACGTGAGAGTATGGTTGGTTGTGGATGCCAATCACTTCTCCTGAAAAAATTTTCACGGAAATTTTCATCATGGCATCATGTCTTTGCTCCCACCATCAGACGTTCGTTCTCATGGAATTTGATTGGTGCAGAGAAGACGAGCGGTGAGAAACCATGCATTGCAAAGCTGC
The DNA here is from genome assembly GCA_023547065.1 of Musa troglodytarum. Classification (NCBI taxonomy): domain Eukaryota; kingdom Viridiplantae; phylum Streptophyta; class Magnoliopsida; order Zingiberales; family Musaceae; genus Musa; species Musa troglodytarum. The sequence continues at coordinate 54,111,060 of CP097511.1, forward strand.
AGCAACGCACAACATCGACCAAGAAATTTAATGCGATAAGAAAGGCGACATAGCATTCCGTGGATTTTATTTTTACATTCTTGTCCATACGGCGTTGGCGCAGTCTACACTTACAAAAATATTATGATTGGTAAATGTTTTACTTCTAGTTGGATTCAAATCATCGTAGGAATTCTAATTAGATTCAAATTTTTTTATGAATTAAAATTAAGATTTGTATTAGAGATCCAAATAAGAAAGATTAATTCTTAGTGAATTAGGAGTTGCTACAGGTCTCGATGAGAGAGAAGTTTTTTTTTTTTTCAAACTTGTGCAAAAGAGTGTATTATAATGGGTTTCTCAAGTTTCACATGTCATAATATTATAACCACAGACAGTTCCACAAGTTTTCATGTGAGACTTGCAAGACTTAAACTTGTACACAACTAAAATCCAAATCCAGGTACTTGACACAATACAAAACAGATACGTCCATAATGTCCAGCAACAACATATTGAGCTTTCAAAAACAAATAAGTTCACCAAAGACATCCCACTAATGGATTATTACATCACAAGTCTCAAGAGTTTGAACCATAAACGATTTAACTTGTTGCCTCGATACATAACCAAGTTCAATCTACTCGTAGGCATCTGAACAATAAGGATATGAGCAACCACAACTTAGTAAACACCAAAACTCATATATTAGCAAAACTTCTCATGGATGCATTTTATAAAACTATACACTTACATAAAGAGTAAACATAACTTTACATGCTTTTCAAATCACATCTTTTTTAACTTAATAAGCACGTAAGACACCATAATTTTTTTAATACATTTGCATAACAAAACATAAGTGGATAGATTTCATTTTAATGCCAACATTAATCATGAATCATTATAAGTATAACTAAGTTTTCATATCTAAATTCATCAATAGTCGTAACTATAACAAAGGGCATACATGAAAATAGAAGTCGAAGTATATTGTATCCTCGTGATAAGGATCAAAATCATATTTAATCTCCATGGTATAGGTAACACATTTATCTCTGTGTCAAACCTAGAAGAAACTAGTTTATGAACTTATGACTAATGTATAACCGCAATTGATAAAGTCTATATAAAAACCAACTAATTGAGAATAACTAATCATCATCCAAAATAACATATTGACATATCTTTCCAATGCATAACTCTTTACGTATCACCTGAAATATGTCCAACAATATAGCATTCAAAAATATAATAATCAAATATTTTAATTATTTTAAACAAATATAATATCAAAAAACTTATTTTCAAAAGCCAATTTAACATTTGCAAATCACATAACTTCATTATTAACAAATATATATTATTAAATTGGAAAACAAGTTAGACAAAATCATTTGATACTTACGTTAATCACATATTATTATAATGATATTGTGATCAACACTCACCTTCTTTCCCTAAATTATTTCAATAATATAAACCAATCCAATATACAGTCAGTCATAATATTTTCTTTCTTATCTGAGCATGACTATTTTTTTCTCTAAGATCACACTATACTCAATGATTTTAGAATAATTAATCTATAGTCCTATTTATGCTCTGATTGGTAGGGTATGAATAGGAATTCAAAATCATTCATATATAGAATCTTTCAAATTTTAAACTTACTCTCTTGATATAAAAACATCATCCTTATTAAATCTCACACCTCTTCTTCTTCTTCTTCTTCTTCTTCTTCTTCTTCTTCTTCTTTTTTCCCCCTTCTTTTCTTCCCCTGTAATAGCCACCCCTCTCTTCCTCTGTGTCCAATCCACACACACGCTAATCAAATTACAATGTCTATTCTATCATTTAGACAGTAATGCGTTTGTTCCTTTAAAATCAATATAGCATATTTTTAGACTATATCTTCGTACGGAATTCTTGGTTGTATGTTCTCTTCTTCTTCTTCTAATATTTCTCTGCTTTAAAACTATGAGCCAACTCTTACATGATGTTTTGATTATGCAAGCCTCAAATAGAAGTATGATGTTATGATTATGAAAATCTCAAATAGAATTAGACTGTAAACAACCACATTATATAGAAATTGATCAATACCTATCTTCAAACATCATAAATATAGTAGCCCATCCTTTTTTAGATCAACAACACAAATTCTTTTTTCATTGATCACAATCAGCATCTACAAATCCAAAATACCATATAAATAAAAATAAAAAGTAGAGTGACGACATACCTTCTCCCCATCTACAGTAAAGCCTTGGATCATCCAAACTAGAAATTTTAGGATTAAAGTCTAAACAATCGTCAAAAGATTAAATGCCATTTCACCCGGAACCAATCGTAGATACCATCAATCATATGGAAATAAGCATGCCTCCATGAGTCTTTGAGAAAGAGAATACCACAAAAGGTCCAAAATCTCATCGCAAATCCTAATACCATGCTGATATAGAACCATAGCCACTCAGGAATCTCCTTCTTATACTGTTCTATAATAATTTGAGTTGTTTTATTATTAAAACAACTTTTAAAAATTGGTGGTCCACATAAGTCAGCATTGCCCATATAGATGGATGGATCAATAAAGGTTTGGAGTTGATGACCAGATGGTATCATTCCTAAAAGATTATTATACGATAGATTCAAATAGCTCAAGGAATATAAAGCCGATAAGCTTTCAGGAATGCTACCAGAAAGGTCATTTATCGATAGATCAAGATATTCTAATGATTTCAGTCCTCCTATCTCCCAAGGGATTTTTCCTTGAAAATGATTTCTTGATAAATTTAAGTTCTTGAGTCTTGCAAGATCTCTAATTCCTTTTGGGATCTCTCCGATTAGACTATTGTTTGAAAGATCCAAACTTTTCATAAGTTGCATGCTGCATTCTAAATAATAAAGATCTTGTCCCTTCGTAAAGACATCTAATTCATAAGAACAAAATTCATAATAATGTGACGTCAGTCTCATGGTATTTAAATTACCAATATTGTGAGGTATTGAACCAGAAAAGTTGTTATTTGCAAGATCCAATATTTGAAGCTGTTTAAATCGAGCAAGTTGCCAAGGAACAACTCCTGAAAATATATTTGAACATAAACGAAGCACTACTAGTTGTTGTAGATTTTCTCCTATCCATAGCGTTATACTTCCGACTAGATTATTTTGAGCCAGATCAAGAAACTGTAACCTTGTACAATTTTTCAATGACAAAGGAACCTCACCCGAGAAACTGTTATTATTTAGTTGCAATAGCGAAAGCCCACTTAAAAACCCGATTGTGTGTGGAATTTCACCTGACAAATGATTGTTGCCTAAATTTAAGGAATAAAGATTTTATAATGACTCTCCGAGACAATAAGGGATCTCACCAAATAATTTGTTGTTCGAAAGTTCGAGATATTCGAGATATGTCCATTGGTAGATTGATGAAGATAAGCCACCATCAATCATGTTATCTGAGAGTGACACTGATTGAACGTAGGGCCATATCGGCAATTGCCCTGTAAAGGAATTATTGGAGAGAAAAAGATTATGAAGTGTAGACGGTAGCATCGTTGGTAATGGACCTTCAAATATGTTGGAGTCCAAAAATAATGTTCCCAACTTGGTGAACTTTAAAGAAGATGGCTAACATGCCTCCTATTTGGTTGTTGGAAAGGTATAAATCTGTGATGGTAGAAGATGTAATATTCCAAAACCAAGCAGGCATTGTTCCTGCAATTTCACAGTCCGTCAAATATAATCCTTCGATCTGTGTTTGAAACTGTAACCACTCTGGAAATTGGGGTCCCAACTGACAATTACTTAAATCTAGTAATTGTAGTTGGAAAGGGGGGATCCAACTCTGGCTAATTGATATGGTGATGGGGTTGTCATACAAGTTCAACTCTTGCAATTTTGTAAGATTCTCAAAATGAACTTCTAAACTAACACCTCTAAAAGAATTTTGACCGAGATTCAATTCAGTGAGATTAGATAATTTACCAATGGAGGAGGGCATGGAACCGCTGAATAAATTAAATCGGAGATCCAAACTGATGAGATTCGTCATTTGATCCAGCCAGCTGCTCAAATTTCCTAACAATTGGTTGTCCCGCATATGTAATTCTTTCGGTCTACGAAGATCAAACATAGATCTCGGTACGGTACCCTCGAGTTGATTGAGCCCTAGATCAAGAAAATTAAGAGAGCCCAAGTCTCCAATTGCATCGGGAATAACGCCACGGAACCCAGAATTAAAAAGATGAAGATAGGTAAGAGTACTAATATTCCACGACCATTTGGGTAAGGTGGAGTTGAAATTATTAAAGGAGAGATTAAGGACGGTGAGAGAGGAGGTGAAGTTGACGTGGACAACAGAAGCTGGGATGGTATCGAGACCAACGGAGGGCATACGTAACACTCGGAGGGAAGGCAGCATGTTCACGGATGAGAACCAATCTGGGACATCGGTTAGGTTCAACCAGCTCAAGTCCAGGTGCTTCAAGGAGGTAAGACGGGAGAGCCAGCCGAGGCTGTCAACACGGGATGCAAAATCTAAAGCAACGTATAGATCAAGAACGTAGAGGCTCGAAAGGTTCCCCAGCCGAGCAGGTATTCCTCCCATGAATCGTGCATAAGATAGATTGAGGTATCTCAGTTTCTTGAAGGAGCCGATGAATTCCGGCATGCGGATCCCGCTGAAATTATTGAAGCTAAGATCCAAGTGCTTCAGATGAGACAAAGCAAGCAATGACGAGTTCATCCTCTCACCGCGTAATGCCGAATCATATGTAAAATTGGTGTTTCGGAGGTCCAGCATGACGACGTGGCCGGTGGTGGTGTCGCAGGCCACTCCCTTCCATGTGCAACAGTCTTGGCCGGTCCAAGAAGAAAGCTGGCCACTGGTGTCTCCGACACCAGCTTTGAAGTCCAGCAGCGCCTCCCTCTCCATGCTAAAACACCGGCCTGTCACCGCTGCCCCGTGGAGGAGGAGGAAGCCCAAAAGGCAGAATAATGATGGTGAGAAGGAGAGGGTGAAAGCCATGGCGCCCAGTTTGAGGTGGAGGTGCATGCTGCGCTATGCCAAATCACAAATTTATAAGCCAGCTGATGCACACAATTTCTTCCACTCCATGGTCAAATTTCCATCATGCATGGAATTAATTGTACCGTCCCCCGCTCTCTGAAGAAGACTTTGACTCATCAGCCCACTCCCTGTTTCATGGCCATGCGGAGAGCACATATGATGCAGGGAGCTCATGCGGATCATGAACGTGAAGCCAAGTAAGCATAGAATAGATTGAGACTACACCACTTTGACTCCGAAACAGTTGACTGACTGAAATAACAAGAGTGCAAAATAGGAAGTATTTTGTTGATTTCTTAATCAGAATTAAATTGCCTCGGTACCAAAGTTACTGAGAGAACAAGACACTGAAAGAAATCCTCAAGGTTTTGATAGAAGAAGGTGTGAAAGAAAAACAGTTCCATTTCGAAATAGAAAATATTTTTTAAAGGTCCATGTGAGATGATATATTTGGATGGACTCATGAGATAGATAGTCTTATTTCTTACACTTATATATATATATATATATATATATATATATATATATATATATATATATATATATATATATATATATATATATATATATATATATATTGCATAATGAAGAATACAGATGCCTGACCACATAAATATTTTATACAAGTTATTTTGAGTGTATGGTTCCGTGATTAATTCCCTTGATTGTTCTTTTGATATTGATTGTGTAATACTCATAGTGGTCGGGAGATAGGAAGATGGTGTGTTTTCACAATATCGTTGCGAATCAAGTTCTTAGATTAAGTACATCATCAATACTATCAAAAAAAAATAATGACGATTCTCGACGCTAATTCAATCCAAAATTTAAGCTTTAGATTAAGCACCAAGCTTAGTATATATATATATAATTTAATTATATTAATCTTTCGATGAGTGAGATCTATTTCTTTATTTTACGCATATAAATAATTTTTAATAAATATATTTTCTGCCAATGCTAAAGGGATTATGGAATAAAGTCACTCGGTGAGGAAGGTTCCACTTTCGTCGAAGGTTTCACCCTCGATGAGATTCGTGATGCCATCTTTATCTACGGGATTTGGTCGAAGATAATACATCTGGACTTTGATGATTACATTGTCTTGACCCGACGACTTGTGAAGATGAAGTCTTCCATCGACCGCTAAAGTCATGTTGTGGACCCCAGCTTGACCCCTATTCTAACCCCGTCGGTCGTTGGTCGTCGGTCGTCGGAGCTGGTGGAGACAGCAGTGGGGAACGAGAGCGAGTGAGCGTTGACTTGACTTCCGTGTCGGGGGTTGGTAGATGACTTGCGGGCTCTCCATTTCCTTCTTTTCGGTGTAGGAAAGCAGCCATCTTTGGCGGAGTCAAGTCAAGTCAAGTCAAGTCAAGTCAGAAGGTGGAATCTTGGCCGCGTCTTCGCAGGGGCAAAAAGATCCGTGCGTATCTCCTGCCTCACCGACTTCTTTCGCGCAACTTTCGCGTTCCACCGTCTTCCTCTTTTGTGGCTGCGCACGGGGAAATAAAACCACAATGATCAGTGCTTTACTTACTCCATTACCGTCAACCAAACACTATCTGATTGACTGCACGAGATGGCAAGATCCTACTGCCTTGTCTGATGGACTTGCATACGCCTCGTCTTCTTGTGTGCGTAAGAAGAGTGAAAGATGCAGAAATTATATTGTAATTCAATTTATTAGGTTTTATCCATAAGATCTAATAATTCATGGGTTTATTGGATATCAAATAAGATAAGGGCTCAAGCGAATATCTTATATTCAAACCTTTACTTGTCACAATACCTATCATACGTGTGTAACCGTCTGGGCACGATACTAAGTTGGCCTTGAGTCGCTCTTATCATAACTCCTTTTGATATTTTTAATTATTATCTCTATGATAATTCACTCGACTCATCGACTATTGACGTACCAGGCTACTACACCATAGTCCCTAGAAGGTATAGGGGATCTAATTCATCAGATTTGTCTATCCATAGTTACCATGTATCTATAGTCTATTATCTATCTAATATCCCAAAAATCGTTTATTGGGTATGGTAACGTTAGGCCCATACGGAATCTTGTCTGAGTCTTGCTCTAATCAGATTTTCCTAGAGAACTCATTCTCTTTTAATCCAAACGATTAGAGTCGGCAATTTTATCTAAGAGAGTACACATAGGATATTCCTCTCGTGATACCGAAAGTGGATGATCCTCTATTGACATTCAATTGCCTTTGTAAGATTAATTATCATTCCCGATAACTGATTGTACTAGATTTAAACTTATAAGTTTGGTATCAAAGAATGAAGTATTCATACAAGGTATTCTTGGTATCTCAAGTCTAAAGACTAAACACACAATTGGGATTACGAAATCACTTTCTAATGTCAGGTATCGTTAACCGTCTAGCATTTCACAAGTGAATCAATCAATAAACTTATTCTTTAATGAGCACCTGTATTATATCTCTAGTGTTCCCACACGAGCGACTATGAGATAAATATGATCGGGATTATTTATGTTTTATGTTTAAAAGGGAATTGGTCTCATTATCATGATCTTATTACGATTCGATTTCTATTCTATAAATCCATAGACATCATAATATATGTAATATGAACATAAAGTAAAAAAAATATTAATAAATAATTAAAGAGATTATGCAACGTCTTACACATGTCATTTACTTGGTGATTAGCTTATATGACACGTATAACTAGCGGGAGTTATATCTTATCAAGCCAAGTGCATATATATTATTTATTGCTAAGCTTCAAACATAGACTCAACTGGTGTTCTTATACACGTTATACACGTACTATTGTTGCTCTTTGTTATATCAGAATTTGATTAGCTGATGTATGGCTTGAATTCGAAATCAACCAATGTCCACTTTCAGGATCATCTCATGCTGAGGTATCAAAAAGTAAGAAATTTAGATCGAGATATTGCAAAAACTATATTCTAATGGTAAAGTTAGAAAGGAGTTCAAAAGATTTATGGAAGTAACCTTAACTAGAATTGAAAAGGAACAGTTGAGAATGCACTTACGGGCCTTTTATATTGAGATGAATAATTGATAGATTGAGGTTTTAATAAATATCGAGATGATTAAGCACGTGTGTCCGATCATCAATGAGTCATGAGATCGATAAAAAAATTTAATATTACATATAAAAATGAGGGTGTGTACATAAGTATGGTTTTATGGATAGTTAAGATCATTTAATTTCATATTAGTTTTGATATTTTTAGATTAAAAAAATAATTTTAAAATTATATAAAATATAAAATATTTTTAAATTGAATATATGATCCGACCAATTGACTCATTGATCCAACTTCCTAATGATTTAGGTTCGAATTGATTTCTTATTATTATTATTATTATTATTATTATTATTATTATTATTATTTGTCTTGATTCCATCTTGCTAACTATGGTCTTGCATGTCCCTAATCGACTCATGGGTTCTTTCGGTGGAAATATAGTTTATATTTCGATTTAAATCATGTATGCTCAAAAAATATATAAACTTTTTTATTATTATTATTATTATTATTATTATTATTATTATTATTATTGTTTTTATCCTCAAGAAGAAGGGAACTTTGATGACCATGACGTGTCCATTCAGGCTGAAACGACTTGGTCTTGCAAAGTCTTTGCAAGTCTGATGAGAGGAAGAGGATGCAAGCAATGTAGCCAATTTTGAAGCGGAAGTGTATGTGGTTCTGATTGTTCATTCGACGACTACCAATCTAAGTTGAAAGCCCAAATTTTTACTAACTACACTCCTGTAGACTCGACATGAGAAACCCATCGTATACTCTTTTGCATAAGTTTGGGAAAAAAAAAAAATTCTCTCTCATCGACACCTGTAGCAAGTCCTAATTCGCTAAGAATTAATCTTTTTTTATTTGGATCTCTAATACAAATCTAAATTTTAATTCATAAAAAATTTGAATCGAATTAGAATTCCTCCGATAATTTGAAACTAATTAAAAGTAAAAAAAAAAATTACCAATCATAATATTCTTGAAGTGTAGACTGGGCCGGTAAGCCAAAGTTTTCTTGGCCAACGCCGTGTAGACCAGAACGTAAAAATAAAATCCATGGAATGCTACGTCGCCTGTCTTATCGCATTAAATTTCTTGGTCGACGTTGAGCGCTGCTGCAGCTTAGGAATGCAAGGTCTCTCACCGCTCGTCTTCTCTGCACCGATCCAATTCCATGCGAACAAAAACTTGGACTCTCACGTCACATGATGCCATGTTGAAAATTTTTCAGGAAAGTTTTGCCAGGAGAAGGCGACTGGCATCGAGAACTAACGTTACTCTCACGTCACCTAATATTATGTTGAAAATTTTCTCAGGAGAAGATGACTGGCGTTGAGAAGTAGCGTTGCTCTCATGCCACCTAATGCTATGTTCGAAAATTTTCTTAGGAGAAGGCGACCGGCATCGAGAACTAACCTTACTCTCAGATCATCTCATGCTATGTTGAAAATTTTCTCAAGAGAAGGTGATTGACATCGAGAGCTACCGTTACTCTCACGTCACCTCATGCTATGTTGAAATCTTTCTCGGGAGCGAGTGATCGACATCGAGAACTAATAGAAAGCGATAATAGAGAAGAACAAGGCAGAGAGTTTATAATTCAGAAACATATATTTAATATGAAAATTTTAATCTCTTCTAGTTCATCTCTCCGTCTCATACTATGTTGAAAATTTTCACTGTCTTCTTCTCCAAGTAAATTAGGTCCCGAAGCAATTTAATTCTAACCAAGACATAAGAAAAGAAACACTTACTATTCTATGCACACTTGGCTTCACGTTCATGATCCGCATCGTATCCACTGGTTCCGTCCGTCTGAACTCGTACCTCTTTCGTCGCAGACGAGCTCTCCGATGGTGAAGGTGACTTGTGTGCTCTCAGTGGAAGTCTTCTTTGGAGAGCGAGTCGGTGCAATTAATTCCATGCATGATGTAATGGAGCGGAGAAATTGTGTGCATCAGTTGGCTTATAAATTTGTGATTTGGCGGAGCGTAGCATGCACCTCCACCTTCGTCCTGTTCATCTGATTGTGGCGGCCAGGAGTAGGTACGTAGGTAGGGAGGGAGTTCAAACTGGGCGCCATGGCTTTCACCCTATCCTTCTCATCATCATTATTCTGCCTTTTGGGCATCCTCCTCCTCCACGGGGCAGCGGTGACAAGCGGGTGTTTCAGCATGGAGAGGGAGGCGCTGCTGGACTTCAAAGCCGGCATCCACGACACCCATAACCGGCTATCTTCTTGGGTGGGCCGAGACTGCTGCGCATGGGCGGGGGTCATCTGTCGCGCCACCACCGGCCACGTCGTCAAGCTGGACCTCCGGAACACGAACACGTACGATCGGGCATTACGCGGTGAGAGGATGAACTCGTCATTACTTGCTTTGTCTCATCTGAGGCACTTGGATCTTAGCTTCAATGATTTCAGCGGGATCCGCATGCCGGAATTCCTCGGCTCCTTCAGGAAACTGAGATACCTCAATCTATCTTCGACATATTTCATGGGCGGAATCCCTGCTCCGCTGGGGAACCTTTCGAGCCTCCACGTTCTTGATCTAAGAGCTGCTTTAGATTTTACATCCCATGTCGACAACCTCGACTGGCTCTCCCATCTCACCTCCCTGAAGCACCTGGACTTGAGCGGGTTGAACCTAACCGACGTCCCAGATTGGTTCTCGTCGGTGAACATGCTGCCGTCCCTCCAGGTGTTAAACGTGTCTTTCGGTGGTCTTGATAGCATCCCGGTTTCCGTCGTTCACGTCAACTTCACCTCCTCTCTTACCGTCCTCGATCTCTCCTTCAATAGTTTCAGCTCCACCTTACCCGAATGGCTGGGGAACGTCAGCGGTCTCACCTCCCTTGGCCTTTCCTCGTGTGAGTTCCAGGGCATCATTCCCGATGCGATCGGAGACCTGAGCTCTTTGACCTTTCTTGATCTAGGAAATAATTTTATGCTCGAGGGGATGGTGCCGAGATCCATGGCAAATCTCCGCAGGCTCAAAGAATTAGACTTGTCGGTCAATCAATTATCAGGAACCCTGACCGGTTGGCTCGAGCAACTCACAAACCTTATCGTTTTGAACCTCAGCTACAACTTGTTCAATGGCTCCGTGCCTGCATCCGTTGGAAGGTTCTCTAATCTCACCGGACTGTATCTCGCTGGGAATTCTCTCGGAGGTGTCATTTCAGAAGCTCATTTTGAGAATCTTATAAACTTGCAAGTGTTGGACTTGTTTGACAACTCCATCACCGTATCTATCGGCCAAAGTTGGGTTCCACCTTTCCAACTCAGAACTATATATCTAAGCAATTGTCATCTCGGTCCCCGATTCCCCGAGTGGCTACGGTTCCAAACACAGACCCAAGAATTAACGATGCACGATTGTAAAATTGCAGCAACGATCCCTGATTGGTTTTGGAACTTTTCATCCTCCACCGTCACGCTCGTAGACCTTTCTGACAACCGAATAGGAGGAAGGTTGCCATCTTCTTTGTCGTTCGCTAGGTTGGAAGAATTAGATTTGTACTCCAACATGTTTGAAGGTCCATTGCCGGCGACGCTATCGTCTGCACTCAACACTCTATATCTCTTCAATAATTCTTTCACAGGGCAATTGCCGGTATGGCCGCACGTTAGCTTGGCGTTGCTCTCAGACAACATGCTTGATGGTGATATATCTTCGTCGATCTGCCAATGGACATATCTGCGATATCTTGTCCTCTCGAGCAACAATTTATTTGGTGAGATCCCGCATTGTTTGGGGGAGTCGTTGCAAAATCTTTCTATATTGAGTTTGGCCAATAATCATTTTTCCGGTGAACTTCCAAACACGATTGGTTTCTTATCGAAGCTCCAACTATTACAACTGAAAAATAACAGTTTCTCCGGTGAGCTTCCTTTGTCATTGCAAAATTGTACAAATCTACAATTTCTTGATCTTGCTCAAAATAATTTTGTCGGAAGCATTCCGTTTTGGATGGGAGAAAATTTATCACAGTTGGCAATCCTTCGCCTACATTCAAATATATTTTTTGGTGGCATCCCTTGGCAACTAGCACAACTCGGACGACTTCAAATATTGGATCTTGCGAATAACACTTTCTCAGGATCCATACCCCACAACTTTGGTAATTTTAGTGCCATGGCATCAACATCAGACAATGGTACATTTATTTATGATTTGTTTGATATATCTACGAAGGGACAAGATCTTTTTTATATAAAAGACTTAGATCTTTTGAAAAGTCTGGATCTTTCAAACAATAGATTAATAGGGGAGATCCCCGAAGGAATCGGAGATCTTGCAGGACTCAAGAACTTAAATTTATCAAGAAATCGTTTAGAAGGAAAAATCCCCTGGCAGATAGGAGGAATGAACTCATTAGAATCTCTTGATCTATCAATAAATGATCTTTCTGGTAGCATTCCTGAGAGCTTGTCGGCTTTATATTCCTTGAGCTACTTGAATTTGTCATATAATAATCTTTCAGGAAGGATACCAAGTGGTCAACAACTCCAAACTCTCAATGATCCATCCATTTACATGGGCAATGCTGACTTATGTGGACCACCAACTTCCAAAAGTTGTCCTAACAATAAAACAGCTCAAAATAATATACAAGAGTACGAGAAGGAAATTTCCGAGTGGCTATGGTTCTATATCAGCATGGTACTAGGATTTGTGATGGGATTTTGGACCTTTTGTGGTATTCTCTTCCTCAAAGATGCATGGAGGTATGCTTATTTCTGTATAATTGATGATATGTATGATCAAGTTTGGGTGCAATGGCATTTAATTCTTCGACGACGACGATCTAAACGTTAATCCTAAACTTATTACTCTGGATATTCAAAAAGGCTTTATAGTGGATGGGAAGAAGGTATGTCTATCACTCTACTTTTTATTTGAATGGTATTTTGGATTCGTAAATGTTTGCTGTGATCATTGAAAAAAGAATTTGTGTTGTTGATCTAAGAAAGGATGGGCCACTGTATTATTCGAAGACAAGTATTGATCAACTTGTACGTGATGTGGTTGTTTACAGTTTTGTTCTATTTGAGGCTTGCATTATCATACCATCATGCAAAAGTAGGCTCATAGTTTTAAAGCATATTAGAAAAAGAAGAAAACATACACCCAAGTCTTCCATACGAAGATACAGTAAAAAAAATATGCTATATTGATTTTAAAGGAACAGACACATTATATTCAAAATGATAGAATAGAGAGAGGGGTGGCTTTAGCAGGGGAAGAAAAGAGGGGGAAAAAAAAAAAGAGGTGTGAGATTTGAGGATGTTATTTTTATATCAAGAGCGTAAGTTTAAAAATTGAAGAATTATAGAGTAAATAGGACTATAGATTAATTAATCTACTATAGATAATATATCTTTAAGAGAAAGAACAAGATGTGAAAAATACTTTGATCTCTTGAACATATAAATGATTTAATATTAATAGGAAAAGATATCAAAGAGAATTATGCTAGATGATAAATAATTGATCTCACATAATAAAAATTTTAATTTTTTTAGATAAACGACAGTTATCAAATCATTTAAATTAAAAAAATGATGATGAGATTTATTAGAAAGGATAATAATTCAACATTATTATCTATAATCTTAATACCACAATAGAAACTTTTAGCCCACGCCTTTAGATTTCGATAATTCAAGGAGGAGAACTAATCATAAGAGGCGAAATGTGGAGATGTTAGAAAGTGAACATATACCAACAAAACACTTGTTCATCAAGATTCCATCATCCAACTACATGCTTTGTTAACATATGTGATTAAGATTAAAAGAGTCTCTTAATATCTTGTTTTGACTATAAAAGAAACAACATTAAGCCACCGAGGAATGAAATGGGAATCCCATGGATCAATTTCCAGAAGCAAAGAGCAGCTTGGAGAGCAGGATGTATATGTCGATCTTATCACTAAATTGGAGCAGCTATCCATCCATCTATTGGGATGTTATATCACCTTCTCCTGCTATGGTAGATTAGTTGGAGTATACAACCGATAGAGCTGTGTTGGGTTATCGTTTCTCTTATTCCATAAAGCTAAAGACGATAGAAAACAAGGGTTTTTAAGGTGATGGCAGAGTTGTTGTCAATAACTTTTCTCTCTCTCTCTCTCTCTTAATAATTCATCATCACAACACATGTCATAATATTATAACCACAGACGGTTCCATAAATTTTCATATGAGAATTGCAAGGCTTAAACTTGTACACAACTTAAATCTAAATCCATGCACTTGACACAATACAAAACAAAATGTCCAACAGTGGCATATTAAGCTCTCAAACACAAATAAGTTCACCAAATACATCCCACTAATGGATTATTACATCACAAGTCTCAAGAGTTTGAACCATAAACGATTTAATTTGTTGCCTCGATACATAATCAAATTCAATCTACTCGCAGGCATCTGAAAAATTTTAACAACAAGGATATGAGCAACCACAACTTAGTAAACACCAAGACTCATATATTAGCAAAACTTCTCATGAATGCATTTTATAAAACTATACACTTATATAAAGAGCAAACATAACTTTACATGGCTTTCAAATCATAAGCACATCAGACACCATAATTTTTTTAATACATTTGCATAACAAGATTATTATTAATCAATCATGAATCAGCATAAGCATAACTAAGCCTTCATATCTAAATTCATCGATAGTTATAACTATAAAAAGGGGCACACAAGAAAATAAAAGTCAAAGTATATTGTATGCTCGTGATAAGGATCAAAATTATATTTAATCTTCTTTGCATAGAAATTGATAAATACCTATCTTCAAACACTATAAATATAGCAGCCCATCTTTTCTCATACCAACAACACAAATTCTTCTTTCATTAATCACAGCAAGCATCTACAAATCCAAAATATCTTATAAATAAAAAGTAGAATGATGACGTACCTTCTCCCCATCTATGGTAAAGCCTTGGATCACCCACACTAGAAATTTTAGGATTAAAGTTAAAAATAACCATCAAAAGATTAAATGCCATTGCACCCAGAATCGATCATACATATCATCGATCATATGGAAATAAGCATGCCTCCATGCGTCTTTGAGGAAGAGAATACCACAAAAGGACCAAAATCCCATCACATATCCTAGTACCATGCTGATATAGAACCATAGCCACTCGGGAATCTCCTTCTTGTCCTCTTGTATAATATTTTGAGCTGTTTTATTATTAGAACAACTTTTGGAAATTGGCGGTCCACATAAGTCGGCATTGCCCATGTAGATGGATGGATCAATAAAGGTTTGGAGTTGACGACCAGATGGTATCATTCCCGAAAGATTATTATACGACAAATTCAAATAGCTTAAGGAATACAAAGCCGATAAGCTTTCAGGAATGCTACCAGAAAGATTATTCATCGATAGATCAAGAGATTCTAACGATTTCATTCCTCCAATCTCCCAAGGGATTTTTCCTTGTAAATGATTTCTTGACAAATTTAAGTTCTTGAGCCCTGCATATATATGTATATATATATACATATATATATATATACATATACATATATATATATACATATATATATATATATACATATATATATGTATATATATATATATGTATATATATATGTATATATATATATGTATATATATATGTATATATATATATGTATATATATATATGTATATGTATATGTATATGTATATATATATATATGTATATGTATATGTATATATATATATATGTATGTATATATATATGTATGTATATGTATATGTATGTATATATACATATACATATACATATACATATATATTATATTTATAGAAATATATATTATATTTATTTTCTTTCTCACTCTTAAAATCTAGAAATATATATTATATTTATAATATAATATATATTAATAATATAATATATATTTATAACTATTTTTCTTTCTCACTCTTAAAATCTAGAAATATATATTATATTTATAGAAGAAACAAACTCCTTCAATATAGCTTTAATTTAGTGGTAAGACGGTGACATCTCAACCTCTTCAATGTTGTTCCAATTTAGTAGTAAAATTGATTCAAACCGTTCGTCCACTCTATATCAGGTTTTCCTAATAAAACAAATATTAAGAGATTCTAGTAGAAAATAAAATATGTCGAATACAAACGTTGACTCTGTCACTCCAAATTTTCTCTACATTATGCCAAAGGCATGAATTAGAAATCTAACTAACAGACTCCTATATATATATATATATATATATTCTTCACATCTTATTCTCTCTCTTTATATATATATATATATATGATATTCATAAAAAAAATAAATCCTTTCAATACGACTCAAATTTAGTGGTATGACGATGACATCCCAACCGCTTCAATATTATTCCAATTTAGTGGTAAGACTAATCCAAGTCATTCGTCTACTTCATATCAAGTCTTCCTTATAAAACAAATATTAAAAGACTCTAACAAAAAATAAAATCATGTCAAATACAAATATTCACTATATCATTCCAAGTCGTCTCTACGTTACAATTCCTCTCACTCTCTCTCTCTCTCTCTCTCTCTCTCTCTTTATGTACATATATGTATGCTGCCTGCTGAAGCAAAAATCTACAGATGGCATCGAGGAGTTGCAGGGAGACGATGAGAAACTTCATCGTCCGAGCCTGCTTAGGATTCTTGGCAGCAGCGATTCTGGTGAATGGTCAGCCAGGTACTTACTTTGCTTGCGCTGTGCACAGCTTTCCTTGTTCTCGAGCAGCACCCATTGCAAGAGCATGCTTGTCACCATGCATCTCTCTCTCTCTCTCTCTCTCTCTCTCTGGTGGTTGCGTTCTCGTGATGACTCCATTTGAATTGCATCAATTGACGATGACCACAGATTTCCACTTATATTTGATTCTTTTATTCTCTATTCCTTCTCTTTTCTTCCGTTCTTTGTTTATTCTTATACTCTTTTGTCTCCCACGCTGCTGCTCCTCTTTCTCGTCTCTCCCATTTGTTTCCTTTTTTTTTTTTTTTCTCTCAACAATATATTACCAGACTATATATTATTAATTTAGATTTTGATTGTTCTACATGCAATAATCATTCCTAACCAATCATGATATTAATCAATATCTATTTTTGACAGCGACGGTATCAAACTAAAAACATATATTATTGTAATCGATAAAAAATAATAATAATAATAATTTTTTCTTAAGACTGAATTGATCATCCGGAGTACGATGATGTAGCAACCACGAGGTGTTGACGATGTTGCATGTGTCATCATATATATATATATATGTATATATAATATTTTTTTATTCTTAAAAAAAGAATTAAAAATATACAAATATAAGATCCAAATTCGTCTTCATCCTTTTATCCTTTATAAATGTTGACAATAATAATTAATAAAAAAAAATTATATGTATCTGTGCAGGATTCGTGAGCATCGACTGTGGCGCCTCTCGTGGCTATACCGACTCCGATACCGGAATACTGTACGAAGTCGATGACGGATACGTCGACACGGGAAGAAACGACAGAATCGCTGAAAAGTACACCGACAATGGTATTTACGTCAAGACGTGGTTCACCGTTCGAAGCTTTCCCGAGGGAACTCGCAACTGCTACACCATTCCCGGGTTGAAGGAAGGCGACCGGTATCTCGTCAGGGCCTCCTTCGTTCACGGCAACTACGACGGCCAAGCCTTCGGGGACTCCGTCGCCCCACCGCTGCTATTCGATCTCTACGTCGGTGTCAACCTCTGGCGAAGCATCAACATCACCGAGGTGTTCGCACTTTACGGGGCCGAGATTATTACAGCCGCCCCGTCCGACTCCCTGTCGATATGCCTGGCCGACATCGGTTCGGGAACGCCGTTCATATCTTCGCTGGAGTTGAGGCATATCGACAACCACCTGGCGTACCGGGACGCGAATCGATCCGCTGCACTAGTGTTGGACAGTCGCTACAACTTTGGATCCCTCACCAACGACACCCTCAGGTAAACGCAGACCTTCCACTCCATGATTGCTGAAATTTCTTCTCCCATACGGATTGTACATTGTTCATGCCCCGCATGGAGAAAGGGGATTTCTTGAACCCTAGGGTTTTCTCCTGGCTTTCCTTTGTTTACCAAATCAAACCGAGAACCGCGTAGTGTGGGGGGGGTATACGCGATTCATTGCTTGGGGTAGTTCTTTTGAGGCCCAATCATTTGCACTAGAAGCAATTGACTCTGCATACTGTTCAATTACAATTTTGATCAAAGTGTTCATCGCTAGACAAGACTATTAGACTAAATCAAACCCAATCAAGATCCAAGTTTAATTTTCTATAGAAGCGAAATTACAATGAACAATGTTGTGGTTATGATTCTTTAATTTTGCAAGTTAGACACGAAGAACAAGCTAAATGAACTTAGCATAATGCTATAATTTGATTACACCAATTTTCTATAGACTCCAGTAATGCAACAAAAAGATTAGCGGACCAACACTTCAGAAATAATCACATATATCTGATGCAAATAAGTGAGCAGAAATAGGGGATCCCAGGAGATGATTACCACAATTTGGGAGAGGACAGCAAACTCGATGATATCATATCTGTATAGAAAAGACAATTACCACAATGAGGAACACGACCAGCATAATCTCTCTTTATTATGCCTTTGAAAAGTGGTTGAGTCGATCATATCATATCTGTATTAATAATATAGATTGGTTAACAAATTTCATGATGTACAGGTATCCAGAAGATAAATATGATAGGACGTGGGATCCTTGCAACAGGTATATTAGTGGTTGTGAAACATGGGATTTTACAAGCAGTACTTTGGGAATCAAGACCACTCGTGGTGATGCTTATGAGGTCCCAGGCGTGGTCATGGGGACTGCAACTGTTGCCGCAGATAATTTTACATTGCATTATTCCTTGGGCTATGGCCTCGATTCGAGTGTTGAAACAACATTCTATATCTATTTGCACTTTGCTGATTTCGACTATTTAAGTGGGAATGGAAGTAGAATTTTTCAGGTGAGAGCAGACAGGAACCCGATAGTGATAACATCAGTCCTGCATATCTACTGGCAACTCATGTCCATTTCATCCATCAGCTGGCGTACCCAGGTTTATATGGTTATTTTAATCTGACAAGGGTGGCGGGTTCCACCCTTCCCCCCATCCTCAATGCTGCTGAGGTTTACATTCCTATTAATCTTTCAGTTTTGGCAACAGATCCAGCCGATGGTATGCTATCCCACCACTACTTTGGACATCCATTGCTCTAGTCCGGTCAATAACTTGTATCATCTGCTTGTTCTTTTTTTTTCTCCCCTCAAGATGAACTGTGTTTTTCTTATTAATTACCTGCACACTTTTGGAAGACTAACATGCAATGTGACCATTCATGCTTTCCCCCCTTTTTATCCGTTTTCTGAAGGAAAAAAGTGTAGTATGTTATTGGCATAAAACCGTGCATTATCCATTTTACTGGTGTCTTACCTGAACATGTACAATAAGTTGTTTGCTTATTTAGCTGATTGCTGATTTGAAGTTTACATATTAAGTTGAAGATGAATACATTGTTTCTTTCCTTTATTTTGTTTTAGCATTGGTAAAATGAAGCACATTTTCTGCCACCTTTGTTAAAATAATCAGTCTACGGGAACTTACTTAGGGATCCATTTGGTCAACTTGGAGTCTACAATAATTCCAAAGACTTGATTATTGCAATGAAATATTTGAGATATTATGCATAACTGTCAATCCTTTGTTCAGAGGATATGCATACTTTTCGGGAAAAAAACGTTAATTATTCTTTTTGAGTCCAAGCATTTGAACCATGCATTATCAGAAATCATAATTTATATTCTTCTATGCTTTTACTTCTCATGGTGATTTGACGTGTGAGATGATAAACAAAAGTTAGATCGACAACAATATATACGACTGAGATTGACAATATATAAAATGACTGGGTTACCGAACAACAAGTGATGTTTCTAATGGTTCTGATGTGCCTGTAAATATCATTTCAGGATAGTTATTCATAAGCACAATTTGGATATTAATATCAATGGTAAGATCACACAAACATCTAAACCAAATCATAGAAGGTGTGGCTGTAGGTGTGGTCATGCATGTGAAATGTGTTTCCGGGCAGAGTTGTGTCAAAATGCTTCATGGAGCACTTTTTTGAAATCAATATTAAAATTTGTTCCGAGAGGGCTACAGTAATCATCTAATATGGCATGCATCCAATTGCATGCCAACCTTGGATTTTTTTTCACAATAGATTGAATTCAATATGGTGGACCATGGTTGATCTGTACCGAAGCTATCTCTTTCCTGAAGTAAATAAGAATTTCTCTCTGCATAGCATATCAGACATTGGCTTAACCTGTCAAATTAACAGTTGATGCTATGATGGAGATAAAGAAATTATATCAGATGAAGATATGGCAGGGTGATCCTTGTGCTCCGCAGCAATTCATTTGGAGTGGAGTAAATTGCACCTACTCAAGCTCTGGTATCCCAAGAGTCACTTCATTGTAAGCTCCAAGATTTGGTTGTTTTAAAAGGCATCAATAAAAAGCACTGATTCTGATGTAATGATTTCTACTTTATATTCTTTTACAGAAACCTCTCTTATCATGGGTTGAATGGTGCTATACCAAATGCTTTGGCTAATCTGAAGGTCCTTAACCATTTGTAAGTTTCTAAATTTATCGCCAAGGTTGCTGGCCAGCAACATCATGCAGACAACTTGAGAACAATTTGTAGATGTATGAAATTGACTTGTTACCCTTTTACATGTGTATTTTATTCACTTCTAATCTCCGTTTTCAAACTTCATAAACAAAAGGCTTTTGTCTTTTCATGTTAGTTGCCAAAATTAGGAATGCAGATGGACCAGTTTACAAACCAAAGCATTAGCTTGGGGTTTTCTTTAACCAAATTGAACTAATATGGCTTTACTCATGAAATCTGGTTTCCAAGGACCAAAGTTATAGAGATCAACATGTGCTACTATTTTTTTAGTGAAATTTCTTATGAAAACATATCAATAACTAATGTATTCCATGTATTTTGTCTCAGGGACTTGTCAAACAATGATTTAACAGGCCCAATACCGCCCTCTTTAGAAGAATTGACATCACTCAATGTGCTGTAAGAACAGATTTTTCTCTCTTACACAATTCACCTGGTGCATGCCTTTTCAATATCGAAAACTTCCAACTTTGTCGTACGCATGCCTCAGGACTTCTTTCTCTGCATATTATATGCTAATGGATGAGCAATATCAAACTTTTTGCAGAATTTTGTCAAATAACCGACTCAATGGGTCTATTCCAGCTTCGTTTTGTGATGGACAATCAAAAGGATTGCTTGAGTTGAGGTTTGTACTGTAGTCTAACATCCCAAATCTTCCCACAATTCCTTCTTCCTAATACTAATAATTATATCTTATGAACTTTATGTTCTGCAAAGAGTGGACAACAATCCGGATATGTGTCTCTGTCATAGTACATGTCAAATTGGCAGCAAAGGAAGGAAGCTTGCTACATTCACCATTGTGCTGATCGCTGTCATCGTGGCGCTGATTATACTGCTGCTCCTATCATTGCTTTTATTCTTCTTGAGGAGAAAAAAATCTACAACAAATTTATGTAAGTGGTTTTAAGCAAGTAATAGCTTATAAGCATACAATTTTGTTGTATAATGTCCTTTTCTTCTTCAACGAAAGGCAATGTTAGAAGTGAGATGGAACTCTTACCATAGAGAAAATTTACTTCTTTTATTGCTGAAAAGATTTTTTTTCTCTTTTATCTAGGGTAACAAAAGTGAGACTCGTAAAGCAAAGATTTCTAGCTTGGTTACTGTATCTGCCGTAGTTGTTAGCGTCCAAACAACTTTTTTATCTAAATATTTTTTGGTTTAGTTGGAAAGAACATCTACCCAGATGTAAGCTTACGGTTGATACCACACACTACTTCAAGGGAAGTTTCTATTCCATAAGACCATTCATTATGATGAACATTCCCAACTCTGATTTGGGGTGTAATTATGCTGATCTTTTTCAATTCTAGTCTTGTCTAAATTCTGCCTGAGATTAAAATTTTGAGAAAGCTAATTTCTTTATCAAATCGATCAAGATTAAATGAGTCAATTTTTAAGCCATGTGTAATACAAACTTATAAACAACTAGTGGGTTGATAAATAATAATTTATTATCTACCATTCTACCTAAGCTTGACAAACCTTGTTATACAAGTGTGATTGCCTAAAATTAAGTCAGTTAATTTTTAGGTAACTTTTTCACCTTTATATTTGAAAAGTATGTTTTAGGCTCATCAATGTTCTTTACGCTCATTATTATTAGAGTCCGTTTTAGAATAATCTACACAACTTTTCTAAATTACATGATCCTGGACATATTTAACTCCTTCATTTACTTGTATGCCATCGACATGCAGACAATGGAAAGTGATCATTGGTAAGTATATGAGTTATTATGAATCATAGCTCATGAAATTTCTCTCTGGAGGTTACAAGTGACTTGTGGATGCATGTTTTGGAACTCTGTACTAGCAACTTCGCCTTCATTACGATGAGAAGCAGTGTTAACAGCACTCTTTTTGTTTCTTTTATTGAAATAATAGCACCGCCAATTCAAGACGCGCTTGCCATACCCGAAACCCATAGATTTACATATGATGAATTGAAGGCCATCACCAACAATTTTGATCTCGTACTCGGAAAGGGGGGGTTTGGGAATGTTTACCATGGTCGGTTGCATGATGGCACTGAACTTGCAGTAAAACTTTTGCACTCACATCGGATGGTCAAAGAGACATCATCTGAGTCGTCCATGTCTGCAAATTCTGGCTCCAGATCACATGGGCTGAAAGAGTTTCAAGCCGAGGTATGCAATCTATATGAATGCATTTTAATGAACAAATAGGTTATGGATGAAATGGAGTATATATCTTCCTCTTTGGGTTGCAGGCTCTTCTCTTATCGAGGGTCCATCACAGGAACTTAGTGTCTTTGATCGGGTACTGTAGAGACAGCAATCAACTTGGACTCGTTTATGAATATGCTGCTCGTGGAAGTCTTAGAGATCATCTTTCAGGTAAAAAAGATGTTGAATATTATTCTATGATCTGAGCCACCATGTGCTTGGAGAATATTGAGACGTATTCAGAATATTTAGTGCATTGTTAGCTTCATCTAGTCCTCACAGAACTGTGCAGCATAATATTCTTGAGTTAATTTTACGTTATGCTGAACTTATGGAGTTAATTTTACAGATAAAAGTGGAAATAGCCAAACATTGAGTTGGAGAGAACGAATTCGGATAGCAGTGGAAGCCGCACAAGGTGACCTTACAATAATTGGTATCGCTTTTTATACATCTTTTCGATTTCTCACTTTCTGTTCCACTGAACAATTTATGAACAGGTCTGGAGTATCTACACAAGGGATGTGTGCCGCCTATAATCCATAGAGATGTGAAGACTAACAATATCCTCTTAACACATGACTTTGAGGCAAAGGTAGCAGATTTTGGGCTGTCCAAGCCTTTCCTGACCGATGCCCAGACTCACGTATCTACCGATGTTGTGGTTGGCACTCCAGGATACGTAGATCCACAGTATGTTTTCTACTTTACAGAAGTTTGCCAGTTAATATTTGCAGTGTGAATCGCTCAGGATTTCCTTGATCGCCCCCTCTACTGATAAGTCGGTTTAATTTGTTTTATAGAGAATCTAAGAATTACTTTGACAACTAAATGAAAAAAGAGAATGATGGAGAATCACAATGAGAAGAATTCACAAAAAAATGTTCTTTTTCCAAATGTGATGCAGATATCTTTCTTAGCTAACTTTACAAGAGGAGAATCACGAACGATTGTTGCACCTTTCTGGGATGGTTATTTTTGCCCCTTTTACATCTATAAAATATTCATAGGAATCATGCTAAATTAATGTATGAGTCAAGTCAAAACAATATTCAATCTTCTTAGTTTTCTTCTCCAAAGTTGTCATAGTAGTTACCGAGTACTACGTTGATACATTTCTTTTTTCAGGTACTCTGCTACATTCCAGCTGACCGAAAAAAGTGATGTATACAGCTTCGGAGTTGTTCTTCTGGAGCTGGTTACGGGCCGATCAGCCATGCTGGATCAACCAAAAAGGTGTCACTTAGTCCAATGGGTACGATCGAGGCTAGCTGAAGCCGACATCACTAAGGTGGCTGATCCAAAACTCGGAGGGCGATACAACAATGGCTCTATCCTAAAGGTCATCGATTTAGCAATGCAATGTGTTGATATCTCTGCTCATCAGAGGCCAACCATGACCGAAGTGGTGATGCGATTGAAGGAGAGCTTGCAACCGGAGAACAACTATGGAAGTGACACAAACGCTTATATGGAAATCAACGATGCCGCGAATAGTGGAATGGCAAGCGAAGCTATGCTTGCTCGCTTCTCAGTTTAGAGTTTCCGTTTGTCAAATTTGTAAATGTAAAATTGTGTGAGAACAAACTGTGTTTGGATCATAATGTTTGACGAGAGCCATGTATGAGTACTCCTGCCTGTGTACTTACATACATGGGGAGAAGAGATCTAACCGTCAAACTCTTTATATACATGGGGCTTATATAGTCCCCATAGATATATTATGTTTAATATAAATTATTTTTTCAATGATCAATATTAACATGTAATCAACACTAACATCTTCAAGATATAAATTTAATTCCAACACCAACGTATAATCACTGAGCAGGTCAATTCACCGAGTTTGACTTTTTGTTTCCCCTCCCATCCGTCTCTTCCCTCATTTCACTTTCTGCTCGCTTCTTTGTGCTGTGGACAATGGCCTTTCTCGAATCAAGAGATCGAGTGTGATGATACGCATCTACTAGGAAAATGACTCCAGGAGTCGGTGGATGATGAAAAGGGGTGAGAGAATCAAGTCGGAGCAAGGAATTCGAGGCCTGAAAAATACTAAACGGAAGGATCTGTGACTGTCCGATGACTCCACCGGATGAGTTGCCATTGCAACTTTAGACTTCCAGCCGATAGATGCCACAATCAATCACCGTTGTAGAAGAAAGCAAAGCATGCGAAGAAGAAAAGAAAAAGGTAGGAGAAGACGAGAGAGAAGGATCCTTAACAGTTCGATCTGACAGCATGTTGCTATGCGACGGTGGCGGTGACGGTGGCGCTGCATGTAGTAGTCTTCGGACGTAAACGTCAGTACAATGCCGGTGATAGTCCTCCCCCATCCATGGCCAATAATTCTGACACACAACAAAAATATTATTAATTTTTTTTTTCACAAACTGATTTTATAAGTAAAGATGAAAAAAAAATCAAATTCAAGGTCTTTAAAAGACTTAAAAGATTTTTTTTTATGATTCTTTAGAGAAAATCTTTATTTATATTAGTTCTACGTCTTGAAAACTAAGTAATTAGTAACGTGAGATAAATTTAAGCTTTCAAAAATAATTAACTAGTAATATCAGATTAAAAAAATATAAAAAAATAAGTGGACAATTTTAAGTTATTTGAAAAAAATAGTCTTCTTCTTCTTCTGTTTGTTCTACATTGATCCCCTCGAATTTATGTATACTATAATGGATTCTCATATAAAAAAACAATCATATAAATCTATAACATTGAAGGTCTTTCAGATCCTCCAATCATCTCATAAATCAATTATACAAGTATCGTTACTAATTTTCTTTAAGACCTTATAAGAACCATATTTCTTTGGTTTAAATTTATTATAAATATCTATAGAAAATCTCTCTTTTCACAAGTACCTTATAATCATATCTTTTTCCTCGAACACTTTCTCTTTTCTATGCTTATCAATTGCTTCCTTATACTTATATTTACTGTAGCTTCAAACTTCTTCGCTTTACCTTGGGTTGATTGTACTTGTTTAATCATGTTGTTAGTTACTATACTCATTCCAAGAATCTTTGATAGGTAAACTAAATCTAGTTGTTCTAAAGATATTTGTTCCAAATCTTTAGACTCTGCATTCTTTGCTATAGTAATAAAATCAAAAATTTGAATATAGATATCTTAGTATTCTTTTCTATTTCTCTTTGATCACTTATTTTTTCTATTATAGCAAGATATTTCAGAAATAGATTCAGAAATATCTTATTATAATTTTTCAAACTCAACTCATAAAACTTAGAGATGAAGCTTTTTTACTTTATCCATACTACCAAATAATTTTTGAAATATTTCTGAAGCCTCTTTTGAAGGTTTTACTAGAACAATGATCTCAAATATTGTATCATTGAGCCCTTAAAAGATTGTGAACAAAGTTATTCATTGCTCCTTCTTCTATTGGACTTGATTTAACAAATCTATTTTCTATAAATTTTCATATATCTTGAGAGCCTCGAGGAACCCTTATTTGGATGTACCATATATCATAATTTTTTTTTTTTTATCAATATAGGGATCTGGAGTTGGATGATACTTGAAAAAGAGGTCATAGCTTAACCTAAGATATAATATCAAATGTTGAACTAGAAAGAAGAGATAGAGATATCACATAATGGAAGAGTAGGACAAGGTAAAATATTCTATCTTTCACTCAAAACTCTTTACAACTTCAAAATCTTTATGTTTCATAAATCAATATATAGGGTTTATAAAGTTTCGATTAAATATACTTAAAATAAATCAGTTTTTCTAATAAAACCTTTTCAAGAATCATTAATCAATTTAGTTTATCCTTTTATAAATATTTAATCTATTTCTTCTCTCGATACAAAAAACCTTCTCTTTTGATATATTGATAGATTGAATCCCTTCATGATAGGTTAATAAGTTTAATTCCAACACCTCCCTCTCCAGGTTAAAACATCCACTTGCCACCATTGCCCCCAACTAGCCGCCACAATTAGAAGAAGAGGAAGAAGGTGGAGGTGTATGGCCGGTCAAATCACAAAGCCACCATGCGTGGTTTATAAAGCAACTGATGAGGAAAGGGATGCACGCAAAATTCTCCCACTCCATGGACTACTTTTGATCTCCACTTCTGCACGAAGAAGACTCGACCTGTCAGCCCAATCGACTCCAATAGACATGGCCAACTTCTTCCACACAGCATGCAAGTCATCTTCTTCTTTTCACCAGTAGACGTGGAAGACTTGTAAAGTTCTCCGGTCTTGCCCACCTAAGACGTTGGTTGCCCGATTGTGTTGAGTAGCTATCCCAATTAACCATCCTTGGTATATCTTCCCGTATGAAGCACGCGCGTCCATGATATTATTTGACGTCTTTCCTACGCAAAAAGTTCTACCAAGAGGATGCTTCTGAAAGAGGGGGAATACAGCACTCTTTTAGCCTCTAGAAAACATATTACGCTGCAGATGAGGCACTTTCTGCCCTAAAATTGTCATTATGACAATCCAGGATTCAACCAACGCCTGCAAGTTTTGTTAAGATTATACACTAAATTATGCTTGATGTGCCGCTTAAGATCTGAGAGAGCCAATATTCACTTGAAAGAAGAAGAGAAAATGATAGAAGTATTAATCTATTTTACTGTCTTGTTTTCGAAGAAATTTAATTCTAATTAAGAAATTAAAAAAGAAATACTTACTATTTTGCACTCTTGTTATTTCAGTCAGTCAACTGTTTCGGAGTCAAGTGGTGTAGTCTCGATCTATTCTACGCATCCTTGGCTTCACGTTCACGTCCATCTCAACTCTGACCTCTTTCGACGCATATGAAGTCTCCGATGGCGAAGGTGACTTGTGTGCTCTTCGCAGGGCCACGAAACTTGGATTGGGCTGATAAGTCAAAAGTCTTCTTCAGAGAGCGGGTCGGTGCAATTAAATTCGATGCGTGAGGTAACGGAGTGGAGAAAGTTAGAGCATCATGGAATGGAAGAAATTGTGTGCATCAGTTGGCTTATAAATTTGTGATTTGGCATAGAGCGTAGCATGCACCTCCACCTCAAACTGGGCGCCATGGCTTTCACCCTATCCTTCTCATCATCATTGTTCTGCCTGTTGGGCATCCTCCTCCTCCTCCACGGGGCAGCGTCGACAGGCGGGTGTTTTAGCATGGAGAGGGAGGCGCTGCTGGACTTCAAAGCTGGTGTCCGAGACACCCGCAATCGGCTTTCTTCTTGGACTGGCCAAGACTGTTGCACATGGAAGGGAGTGGCCTGCGACACCACCACCGGCCACGTCGTCATGCTGGACCTCCGAAACACCAATACATATGAGTGGGCGTTACGCGGTGAGAGGATGAACTCGTCATTGCTTGCTTTGTCTCATCTGGAGCACTTGGATCTTAGCTTCAATGATTTCAGCGGGATCCGCATGCCGGAATTCATCGGCTCCTTCGAGAAACTGAGATACCTCAATCTCTCTTATACACAATTCATGGGAGGAATACCTGCTCGGCTGGGGAACCTTTCGAGCCTCGACGTTCTTGATCTAAGCCGTGCTTTGGATTTTGCATCCCGTGTTGACAGCCTCGACTGGCTCTCCCATCTCACGTCCTTGAAGCACCTGGACTTGAGCTGGTTGAACCTAACCGATGTCCCAGATTGGTTCTCATCCGTGAACATGCTGCCTTCCCTCCGAGTGTTACGTATGCCCTCCGTTGGTCTCGATACCATCCCAGCTTCTGTTGTCCACGTCAACTTCACCTCCTCTCTCACCGTCCTTGATCTCTCCTTTAATAATTTCGACTCCACCTTACCCAAATGGTTGTGGAATATTAGCAGTCTTACCCATCTTTATCTCCATAATTCTTGGTTCTATGGCGTTGTTCCGGATGCAATTGGAGACTTGAGCTCTCTTACTTTTCTTGATCTTGGAGTCAATCGATTGACAGGAAATTTGAGCAGTTTGTTGGAGCAAATGACGAATCTCATCAGTTTGGATCTTCGATTTAATTTATTCAATGGTTCCATGCCTTCCTCCATTGGTAAACTATCTAATCTCACTGAATTATATCTCGGTGGAAATTATATTGGAGGTGTCATTTCAGAAGTTCATTTTGAGAATCTTACGAGATTGCAAATGTTGTTCTTGTCTTACAATCCCATCACTATATCAATTGGCCAGAGTTGGGTCCCTCCTTTCCAACTCAGATTTGTATATTTATCCAATTGTCAGTTGGGACCCCAATTTCCAGAATGGTTGCAGTTTCAAACACAGATCAGAGAATTATATTTGGTAGACTGTGAAATTGCAGGGACAATGCCCGCTTGGTTTTGGAATATTTCATCTTCTACCATCACAGTTTTAGACCTTTCCAACAACCAAATAGGAGGCAAGCTGCCATCTTCTTTAAAGTTCACTAAGTTGGACCAATTATATTTGGACTCCAACAGATTTGAAGGTGCATTGCCTACGAAGCTACTGTCTACACTTGATACTCTTCATCTCTCCAATAATTCCTTTACAGGGCAATTGCCGACATGGCCCTACGTTCAATCAGTGTCACTCTCAGATAACATGATTGATGGTGGCTTATCTTCATCAATTTGCCAATGGACATATCTTATATACGTTGACCTTTCGAACAACAAATTACTTGGTGAGATCCCTTATTGTCTGGGAAAATCATTACAGAATCTTTCTTTCTTATATTTGGGCAACAATCACTTGTCGGGAGAAATTCCGCCCACGATCGGCTTTTTAAGTGGGCTTTTGCTATTGCAATTGAAAAATAACAATTTTTCGGGTGAGGTTCCTCTGTCATTGAAAAATTGTACAAATTTATGGTTTCTTGATCTGGCTCAAAATAATCTTGTCGGAAGTATAACGCTATGGATGGGTGAAAATCTACAACAACTGGTAGTGCTTTGTCTACGTTCTAATATGTTTTCTGGAGTTATTCCCTGGCGACTTGCTCAATTTGAACAGCTTCATATATTGGATCTCGCGAATAACAACTTCTCTGGTTTAATACCTCACAATATTGGTAATTTCAGTACCATGAGAATGACATCACAATATTATAAAATTTGTTATTATGAATTTGATATCTTTACAAAGGGACAAGATCTTTCTTATTCAAAATGTAGCATAAATCTTATGAAAAGTTTAGATCTTTCAAGCAATAGTCTAACCGGAGAGATCCCAAAAGGAATTGGAGACCTTGCAGGACTCAAGAACTTAAATTTGTCAAGAAATTATTTACAAGGGAAAATCCCTTGGGAGATTGGAGGAATGAAATCATTAGAATCCCTTGATCTATCGATAAATAATCTTTCTGGTAGCATTCCTAGGAGCTTATCGGCTTTATATTCCTTGAGCTATTTGAATTTGTCGTATAATAATCTTTCAGGAATGATACCATCTGGTCATCAACTCCAAACCTTTATTGATCCATCCATCTATATGGGCAATGCCGACTTATGTGGACCGCCAATTTCCAAAAGTTGTTCTAACAATAAAACAGTTCAAAATATTATAGAAGAGTATAAAAAGGAGATTCCCGAGTGGCTATGGTTCTATATCAGCATGGTACTAGGATATGTGATGGGATTTTGGATCTTTTGTGGTATTCTTTTCCTCAAAGACGCATGGAGGCATGCTTATTTTCATATGATTGATGATATATATGATCAGTTCTGGGTGCAATGGAATTTAATCTTTTGACGATTGTTTAGATTTTAATCCTAAAATTTCTATTGCAGATGATCAAAGGCTTTACGGTAGATGGGGAGAAGGTATGTCGTCACTATATTTTTTTATTTATATGATATTTTGAATTTTTAGTTGCTGGCTGTGATTAATGAAAAAAGAATTTGTGTTGTTGATATGAGAAAAGATGGGCTGCTATATTTATGATGTTTGAAGATAGGTATTGATCAATTTCTATACAATATGGTTGCTTACAGTCTTCTTCTATTTATGGCTTGCATTATCATAACATCATGCAGGAGTTGGCTCATAGTTTTAAAGCAGAAAAATATTAAAAAAAGAAGAGAGCATACAACCAAGTCTTCCTCATGAAGATATAGTTTAAAAATATGCTATATTGATTTTAAAGGAACAAAGATATTGCTTTCGAAATGATAGAATAAATATTATAATTTGACTAGCGTTTGTGTATTGGATTTAGAGGAAGTGAGGGATGGCTTTGGCAAAGGGAGAAAAAAGGAAAGAAAAAAAAGATGTGTGAGATTTAATAAGGATGTTGTTTTTATATCAAGGGAGTAAGTTTAAAATTTGAAAGATTATATATATGTATGATTTTGAATTCCTATCCATCCCCTACCAATCAGAGAGCAAATAGGACTATATATTAATTATTCTAAAATCATTGAGTGTGTTGTGATCTTGGATGAAAAAAAAGTCATTCTCAGATAAGAAAGAAAATAAAAAAAATATTGTGATTGTTTGTTGGATTAATTTATATTATTTGAATGATTTAGGAAAAGAAAAAGAATGTTTATCACTGTATCAGTTATAATAATCCATGATTAATGTAAGGACTAAATGATTTTGCATAACTTATTTTTAAATTTAATAATATATATTTGTTAATAATGAAGTTGTGTGATTTGCAAATGTTAAATTGGCTTTTGAAAATAAGCTTTTCGACATTGCATTTGTTTAAAATATTTGATTATTATATTTTCGAATGCTATATTGTTGGACATATTTCAAATGATACCTAAGGAGTTACACATTGAAAGGATGTGTCAACATGTTATTTTAAATGATGGTTAATTGTTCAATTAGTTGGTTTTATTTTGGATCTTACTAATTGGGGTTATATATTGCTCATAAGTTCATAAACTAATTTCTTATGGGGCTTGACATATAGGGATAAATGTCTTACCTATACCATGAAGGTTGAATATGTTTTTTATTCTTATCATACGATATAATATGGTTATAGCCATTAGATATATGCCCTATGTTATAGTTACGATGAATTTTAGATGTGAAAGCTTAGTTACACTTATACTGATTCATAACTACTGAATGACAATCCTTGCATTAAAATGAAATATATCCACTTATGTTTTGTTATACAAATGTTTTCAATAGTTATGCTTGATAACAAATATCATGCTTGCTGGTCACCTTTTTTTTTTTTTTTGCCACAGTTAAGTTGATATTAGATGTGGTGGCCTTCATGATAAGCTACTAACTAACTAGTTGATTGAAGAAATTAGATTGTCTCTTCATCATGAAATGGATCTCGTTTGAGTCCCTGTGGAGTGGATACCGAAGTCGCAAACTCGTAATCTTTTATCTGGGAAATCATTCCTCTTGTCATTCTTGCAAACCATTTTGAGCTTCTCTTGCTTGATATATGATCTTGCTTTTGTGAACCTATGGCTGTACAGGTATCCAGAAGATAAATATGATAGGACATGGGATCCTTGCCACGGTTTATTTATTATGTATCATGGAATTTTACAAACAGTACTACTTTGGGAATCAAGACCAGTCGTGGTGATGCTTATGAGGTCCCAGGCGTGGTCATGGGGACTGCAACTGTTGCTGCAGATAATTTTACATTGCATTATTTCTTGCACTATGGCCTCAATTCGGGTGGGAATGGAAGTAGAATTTTTCAGGTGAGAGAAGACGGGGAACCCGATAGCGATAACATCAGTCCTGCGTCTCTACCGGCAATGCATGTCCGTTTCGTCCATCGGCTGGCGTACCCAGGTTTGCCTGGTTATTTTAATCTGACAAGGGTGGCCGGTTCCACCCTCTTCCCCCCATCCTCAATGCTGCTTATTTAGCTGATTGCTGAGTTGAAGTTTACATATTAAGTTGAAGATGAATACATTGTTTCTTTCCTTTATTTTGTTTTAGCATTAGTAAAATGAAGCACACTTTCTGCCACCTTTGTTAAAATAATGGAACTTGCTTAGGGATGGATCCATTTGGCCAACTTGGAGTATACAATAATTCAGTGGTAAGACGGTGACATCCCAACCCCTTCAATGCTGCTCCATTTTAGCTAGTTGATAAGTTAGTTGATTATTCTTCCTTATCGGGTCCCATAGTGTCTAAATCTTTTAATTATTCAATTTTTATGTGTTGGACTCATATCTTATTAGGCCAAATACATATATACCTTGATTTGTTGCTCTTACACATGCATGTTCAAACAAGTTTGTTACCCAACACAATCTTGATTTGTTATACGATTATTGTTCTTTGTTAAATCTGTATTTGATTACCTAATATATGGCTTGGATTCAAAGGCAACCAATGTCTCATGCTGAGGTATTGGAAAGCAAAGAAAGTTGAATCGAAACTTGGATTGGGCTGATAAGTCAAAGTCTTCTTTGGAGAGCCGGTCGGTACAATTAAATTCCATGCATGATGGAAATTTGACCATGGAGTGGAAGAAATTGTGCGCATCAGCCGGCTTATAAATTGTGTGCATAGCGTAGCATGCACCTCCACCTTCGCCCTCTTCTTCTGATTGTGGCGGCCATGGCTTTCACCCGATCCTTCTCATCATCATTATTCTGCCTTTTGGGCATCCTCCTCCTCCACGGGGCAGCGTTGACAGGCGGGTGTTTCAGCATGGAGAGGGAGGCGCTGCTGGACTTCAAAGCTGGTGTCGGAGACGCCAGTGGCCGGCTTTCTTCTTGGACTGGCCAAGACTGTTGCACATGGAAGGGAGTGGCCTGCGACACCACCACCGGCCACGTCGTCATGCTGGACCTCCGACGCACGAATTTTACATATGGCTGGGCATTACGCGGTGAACGGATGAACTCGTCATTGCTTGCTTTGTCTCATCTGGAGCACTTGGATCTTAGCTTCATTGATTTCAGCGGGATCCGCATCCCGGAATTCATCGGCTCCTTCAAGAAACTGAGATACCTCGATCTATCTTCGACATATTTCATGGGAGGAATACCTGCTCGGCTGGGGAACCTTTCGAGCCTCGACGTTCTTGATCTAAGCGATGCTTTATACGTCGATGCTTATGGCGACGGATATCCCGTCGACAACCTCGACTGGCTCTCCCATCTCACCTCCTTGAAGCACCTGGACTTGAGCAGGTTGAACCTAACCGATGTCCCAGATTGGTTCTCATCGGTGAACATGCTGCCTTCCCTCCAAGCGTTAAGTATGTCTTCCGTTGGTCTCGATACTATCCCAGCTTCTGTTGTCCATGTCAACTTCACCTCCTCTCTTACCGTCCTTGATCTGTCCTATAATAATTTCAGCTCCACCTTACCCAAATGGTTGTGGAATATTAGCAGTCTTACCCATCTTGATCTCCATTATTCTGGGTTGCATGGCATTATTCCTGATGCAATTGGAGACTTGGGCTCTCTTACTTTTCTTGATCTTGGAGTCAATCAACTCGAGGGTACCGTACCGAGATCCATGGGTAATCTCCGTAGACTGGAAGAATTACATATGCCGAGCAACCAATTGATAGGAAATTTGAGCGGTTGGCTGGACCAAATGACGACTCTCATCATTTTGGATCTCGGATATAATTTATTCAACGGTTCCCTGCCTTCCTCCATCGGTAAGTTGTCTAATCTCACTGACTTGTTTCTCGGTGGAAATCATCTTGGAGGTGTCATTTCAGAAGTTCATTTTGAAAATCTTACGAGATTACAATGGTTGGACTTGAATGGCAACTCCATCACCATATCAATTGGTCAGAGTTGGGTCCCTCCTTTCCAACTCAGATTAGTAGATTTAAACAATTGTCAGCTGGGACCCCAACTTCCAGAATGGTTGCAGTTTCAAACACAGATGGAAGAATTACATTTGGCAGATTGTCAAATTATAGGGACAATGCCCGCTTGGTTTTGGAATATTTCATCTTCTACCATCATAGTTTTAGATCTTTCCAACAATCAAATAGGAGGCAAGCTGCCATCTTCTTTGAAGTTTACCAAGTTGGAAGCATTATTTTTGGACTCCAACAGATTTGAAGGTGCATTGCCAACGATGCTACCGTCTACACTTGATACTCTATATCTCTTCAATAATTCCTTTACAGGTCAATTGCCGATATGGCCCCATGTTATATTCGTGAAACTCTCATATAACATGCTTGATGGTGGCTTATCTTCATCAATTTGCCAATGGACATATCTCAAATACATTGACCTTTCGAACAACAAATTATTTGGTAAGATTTCTTATTGCCTGGGAGAATCGTTACAAAATCTTTATTTCTTAAATTTGGACAATAATCATTTGTCGGGTGAAATTCCACACACGATCGGGTTTTTAAGTGGGCTTTCGCTATTGCAATTGAATAATAACAGTTTCTCGGGCGAGGTTCCTTTGTCATTGAAAAATTGTACAAAGTTACAGTTTCTTGATCTGGCTCAAAATAATCTTGTTGGAAGTATAACGCCATGGATAGGAGAAAATATGCAACAACTGGTAGTGCTTCGTCTGCATTCAAATATGTTTTCTGGAGTTATTCCCTGGCAACTTGCTCGATTTCAACGGCTTCAAATATTGGATCTTGCGAATAACAACTTCTCCGGTTTAATACCTCACAACATTGGTAATTTAAGTACCATGAGATCAACATCACAATATTATGAAGATTGTAATTATGAATCAGATGTCTTTACAAAGGGACAAGATCTTCATTATTTAAAATGCAGCATGCATTTTATGAAAAGTTTGGATCTTTCAAACAATAGTCTAACCGGAGAGATCCCAAAAGGAATTGGAGACCTTGCAGGACTCAAGAACTTAAATTTGTCAAGAAATTATTTACAAGGAAAGATCCCTTGGGAGATTGGAGGAATGAAATCATTAGAATCCCTTGATCTATCGATAAATGACATTTCTGGTAGCATTCCTGAAAGCTTATCGGCTTTATATTCCTTGAGCTACTTAAATTTATCGTATAATAATCTTTTGGGAATGATACCATCTGGTCATCAACTCCAAACCTTTATTGATCCATCCATCTACATGGGCAATGCCGACTTATATGGACCACCAATTTCCAAAAGTTGTTCGAATAATAAAACAGTTCAAAATATTATAGAAGAGTACAGAAAGGAGATTCCTGAGTGGCTATGGTTCTATATCAGTATGGTACTAGGATATGTGATGGGATTTTGGACCTTTTGTAGTATTCTCTTCCTCAAACACGCATGGAGGCATGCTTATTTCAATATGATTGATGATATATATGATCGGTTCCGGGTACAATGACATTTAATCTTTTGATGATTGTTTGGACTTTAATCCTAAAATTTCTAGTGTGGATGATCCAAGGCTTTACCATAGATGGAAAGAAGGTATATCATCACTCTACTTTTTTTATTTATATGATATTTTAGATTTGTTGGTGCTAGGTGTGATTAATGAAAAAAGAATTTGTGTTATTGATATGAGAAAAGATGGGCTGTAATATTTATGGTGTTTGAAGACAAGTATTGATCAATTTCTATGTAATGTGGTTGCTTACAGTCTTCTTCTATTTGAGGTTTGCATAACCATAACATCATGCAAGAGTTGGCTCATAGTTTTAAAAGCAGAGAAATATTAGAAGAAGAAAAAAAGAACATGCAACTAAGTCTTCCGCATGAAGATATAGTCTAAAAATATGCTATATTGATTTTAAAGGAACAAACACATTACTTTCTAAACGAGAGAATAGACATTATAATTTGACTACCGTGCAATGGCATTTAATATTTGATTATTAGATTTTCGAATGCTATATTGTTGGACATATTTCAAATGATACCTAAGGAGCTATGCATTGAAAGGATATGTCAATATGTTAATTTAAATGATGATTAATTGTTCAATTAGTTGATTTTAATTTGGATCTTACAAATTGAGGTTATACATTGCTCATAAGTTCATAAACTAGTTTCTTTTGGGGCCTACGTAGGAATAAATGTCTTATCTATGCCATGGAGGTTAAATATGTTTTTGATTCTTATCATGGGATATAATATGATTATAGCCATTAGATATATGCCCTTTGTTATAGTCATGACTATCGATGAATTTTAGATATGAAAGCTTAGTTATATTTATACTGATTCATAATTAGTGAATGATAATCTTTGCATTAAAATGAAATATATCCACTTATGTTTTGGTATACAAATGTTTTCAAAGATAATGTTATCTTATGTGCTTGGTATGCTAAAAGTGATGATTTGAAAAGCATGTTTGCTCTTTATTTAAGAATAAAAGAGGGTTTAACATTTATGTATAGTTTTCTAAAATGCATTTATGATAAGTTTTTCTAGTATATGAGTTTTGATGCTCACTAAGTTGTGGTTGCTCACATCCTTGCTGTTAAAATTTTTCAGATGCCTGCGAGTAGATTGAATTTGGTTATGCATCGAGACAATAAATTACATCGTTTATGGTTCAAACTCTTGAGACTTGTGATGTAATAATCCATCAATAGAATGTCTTTGGTGAACTTATTTGTAATTGAGAGCTCAATATGTCGCTGCTATTGTATGTGAACATTATGGATGTTTATGTTTTGTATTGTGCATAGATTTGGATTTAATAGGCCTATGTAATTGGAGGTGATGGAACTAAAATAATTCTTAATCGTTTTAGAATTATTATCTGGTAATTCATTTTTTTTCTAATAAACCTGTTATTATCATTTTTTTCTATTTAAAATGATTTGATAACATTCATCTATCTCTATAGAGAAAATTCATTATATAAGGTCAATTAAAGACTTGGGTCATCTCTATTCAAGCACAACTCTCATTGTATATCTTAAACATTAAATAACTTATATCTTTCTATCGGGAGAAATCAAAATATTCTTTACATCTTGTTCTCCCTCTTAAAATCTAGAGATACATAGAATATCTATAGAAGAAATAAACCCCTTCAATACGGCTCCTAAGATAATGATATCCCAACTCCTTTAATATTGTTCCAATTTAATATTGACTCTATCACGACTTAAATTGAACATCCAAGTGACAAAGACTCCTCTCTCTCTCTCTCTCTATATATATATATATATATATATATATATATATATATATATATATATATATATATATATATTCTGTCTTGTTCTCTATCTTAAAATCTAGATATATATATGTATATATGATATTTATAAAAGAAATAAACCCTTTCAATATTATTCTAATTTTGTGATAAGATTGATCCGAGTCATCTGTCTATTCTATATTATTCCAATCTAGTGATAAATCTTTTCTATTCTGTATCAAATCTTCCTAGTAAAACAAATATTAAGGGATTAGAAAAGAAAATAAAGTCATCTCTATATTATGCCAAAGTCAACTAACAATCTGCGGATGGCATCGAGGAGTTGAGTTGCACGGAGACGATGAGAAATGTCATCGTCCGAGTCTGCTTAGGATTCTTGGCAGCAGCGATTCTGGTGAATGGTCAGCCAGGCACTTCACGGGGCCGAGATCATTACTGCCGCCCCCCGTCCGACTCCCTGTCGATGTGCCTGGCCAACCTTGGTTCGGGAACGCCGTTCCCATCTTTGCTGGAGTCGAGGCATATCGACAACCACCTGGCGTACCAGGAGGCGAATCAATCCGCAGCACTACTGTTCTACAGTCGCTGCAACTTGGGATCCCTCGCCAACGACACCCTCAGGTAAACGCAGGCCTTCCATTCCATGCTTGCTGAAATTTCTTCTCCCATACGGGATTCTCCTGGCTTTCCTTTATTTACCGAATCAAACAGAGAACCGCGTAATGTGGGGGGGTATGCGCGATTCATTGCTTGGGGTAGTTCTTTTGAGGCCGAATCACCTACTGAAAATTTGGAGCCTTGATCTTTTATAAAGGGAACAAAGTGTCAAGATCTATTTGTGGTTGTCTCAAAAAATTGTAACAAACATAAAGACTCATTTGCACCGGAAGCAATTGACTCTGTATACTCATTACAATTTTGATTAAACTGGCTCTCAATTTTAGTTACAATTTCAAAAGATCTAAATCCTTCATATAAAAAAGATCTTGTCCCTTTGAACAAATCATAAATAAATGTACCATTGTCTGATGATGTTGATGCCATGGCACTAAAATTACCAAAGTTGTGGGGTATGGATCCTGAGAAAGTGTTATTCGCAAGATCCAATATTTAACGTCGTCCGAGTTATGCTAGTTGCCAAGGGATGCCGCCAGAAAGCATATTTGAACATAGGCGCAGGACTACCAACCATGATAAATTTTCTCCCATCCATAGCGGTATACTTCCGACAAAATTAGTTTGAGCGAGATCAAGAAATTGTAGATCTGTACAATTTTGCAACGACAAAGGAAGCTCACCAGAGAAACTGTTATTTTTTAGTTGTAATAGTTAGAGCTCCGTTAAGAAACCAATCGTGTTTGGAATTTCACAAAAAAAAATGATTGTTGGCCAAACTCAATATAGAAAGATTTTGTGGCGACTCCCCCAAACAATAAGGGATTTCACCAAATAAATTGTTGCTCGAGAGGACAAGGTATTGTAGATATGTCCAATGGCAGATCGACGAAGATATGTCACCATCAAGCATGTTGTCCGAGAGCAACGCTAAGCTAACATGCGGCCATACCAACAATTACCCCGTAAAGGAATTATTGGAGAGATATAAAGTGTCGAGTGCAGACGGTAGCACCGCGGGCAATGGACCTTCAAACATGTTGGAGTCGAAATATAATTCTTCCAACCTGGCGAACGACAAAGAAGATGGCAGCCTTCCTTCTATACGGTTGTCGGAAAGGTCTACGAGTGTCACGGTGGAAGACGAGAAGTTCCAAAACCAATCAAGGATCGTTGCTGCAATTTTATAATCATGCATCGTCAATTATTGGGTCTGTGTTTGGACCGTAGCCACTCGGGGAATTGGGGACCGAGATGACAATTGCTTAGATATATAATTCTGAGTTGGAAATATGGGACCCAACTCTGGCCGATAGATACGGTGATGGAGTTGTCGAACAAGTCCAACACTCGCAATCTTGTAAGATTCTCAAAATGAGCTTCTGAAATGATACCTCCAAGAGAATTCCCATCGAGATACAGTCCGGTGAGATCAGAGAACTTTCCGACGAATGCAGGCTCAGAGCCATTGAACAAATTATAGCTGAGGTTCAAAACGATGAGGTTTGTGAGTTGCTTGAGCCAACGGTCAAGGTTCTGATAATTGATTGGCCGACAAATCTAATTCTTTGAGCACAGGGAGATTTGCCATGGATCTACGATCCTCGAGCAGAAAATTATTTCCTAGATTAAGAAAGGTCAAAGAGCTCAGGTCTCCGATCGCATCGAGAATTCATCTGGCTCCTTCAAGAAAGCGAGATACCTCAATCTAGCTTCTACACAATTCATGGGAGGAATACCTGCTCAAGCGGGAACCTTTCAAGCCTCTCGTTCTTGATCTAAGAGTTGCTTTACATTTTGCATCCCATGTTGATGACCTCATTGGCTCTCCCATCTTACCTCCTTGAAGCACCTGGACTTGGGCTGGTTGAACCTAATTGATGTCCCAGATTGGTTCTCATCGGTGAACATGCTGCCTTCCCTCCAAGCGTTAAGTATGTCTTCCGTTGGTCGCAAAAGCATCCCCTTGTGTTGTCCACCTCAACTTCACCACCTCTCTTACCGCCTTGATCTCTCCTTTAATAATTTCAACTCCACCTTACCCAAATGGTTATGGAATATTAGTAGTCTTACCCATCTTGATCTTTATAATTCTAGGTTCTATAGCGTTATTCACATGCAATTGGAGA
Source organism: Musa troglodytarum (assembly GCA_023547065.1). NCBI lineage: Eukaryota > Viridiplantae > Streptophyta > Magnoliopsida > Zingiberales > Musaceae > Musa > Musa troglodytarum. Next base: position 54,151,924 of record CP097511.1, read on the forward strand.
CTTGGGCTCTCTTACTTTTCTTGATCTTGGAGTCAATCAATTGACAAGAAATTTGAGTGGTTGGCTGGAGCAAATGACGAATCTCATCATTTTGGATCTCGGATTTAATTTATTCAATGGTTCAACGCCTTCCTCCATTGATAAGTTATCTAATCTCACTGAATTATATCTTAGAGGAAATTCTCTTGAAGGTATTATTTCAGAAGTCTATTTTGAGAATCTTACGAGATTGCAAGTGTTGGACTTGTCTTACAATCCCATCACTATATCAATTGGCCAGAGTTGGGTCCCCCCTTTCCAACTCAGATTACTATATTTAACCAATTATCAGTTGGGACCTCAATTTCCAAAATGGTTGCAGTTTCAGACACAGATGGAAAAATTATATCTGGCATATTGTAAAATTGCAGGGACAATGCCCGCTTGGTTTTGGAATATTTCATCTTCTACTATCATAGTTTTAGACCTTTCCAACAACCAAATAGGAGGCAAACTGCCATCTTCTTTAAAGTTGACCAAGTTGGAAAGATTATATTTGGATTCCAACAGATTTGAAGGTCCATTGCCAACGATGCTACCATCTACACTTGATGCTCCATCTCTCTCCAATAATTCCTTTACAGGGCAATTGTTGTTATGGCCCCATGTTAGATTTGTGTCGATCTTAGATAACATGCTTGATGGTGGCTTATGTTCATCAATTTATCAAAGGACACATCTCTAATACCTTGATCTTTCGAACAACAACTTATTTGGTGAGATCTCTTATTGTTTGGGAGAGTCATTAAAAAATCTGTATTTCTTAAATTTGAGCAACAATCACCTGTCGGGTGAAATTCCACACACGATCGGGTTTTTAAGTGGGCTTTCGCTATTGCAACTAAAAAATAATAGTTTTTTGGATGAGGTTCCTTTGTCATTGAAAAATTGTACAGAGTTACAATTTCTTGATTTGGCTTAAAATAATCTTGTCGGAAGTATAACGCTATGGATAGGAGAAAATCTGCAACAATTGGTAGTGCTTCATTTACGTTCAAATATGTTTACAGGAGTTATTCCTTAGCAACTTGCTTAATTTTAACAACTTCAAATATTGGATCTTGCAAATAACAATTTCTCTAGTTCAATACGTCACAACATTGGTAATTTAAATACCATGAGATCAACATCACATTATTATGAATATTGTGATTATGAATTAGATGTCTTTACGAAGGGGCAAGACCTTTATTATTTAAAATGCAGCATGCCACTTATGAAAAGTTTGGATCTTTCAAAAAATAGTCTAATTGGAGAGATACTAAAAGGAATTGAAGACCTTGCAGGACTCAAGAACTTAAATTTGTCAAGAAATCATTTACAAGGGAAAATCCCTTGGGAGATAGGAGGACTGAAATCATTAGAATCTCTTGATCTATCGATAAATTTTTGGTAGCATTCACGAGCTTATCGGCTTTTTTTTCTTTATGCTATTTGAATTTATCGTATAATAATCTTTCAAGAATGATACCATCTGGTCATCAACTCCAAACATTTATGGATCCATCCATCTATATGGGCAATGCTGACTTATGTGGGTCATCAATTTTCAAAAGTTATTTTAATAATAAAATAACTCAAAATATTATACAAGAGTACAAGGAGATTCCTGAGTGACTATGGTTCTATATCAGCATGGTACTAGGATATGTGATGGGATTTTGGACCTTTTGTGGTATTCTCTTCCTCAAAGATGCATGGAGGCATGCTTATTTCCATATGATTGATGATATGTATGATCGGTTCTGACTGCAGTGGCATTTAATCTTTTGATGATTGTTTAGACTTTAATCCTAAAATTTCTAATATGGATGATCCAAGGATTTATTGTAGATGGGGAGAAGGTATGTCGTCACTCTACTTTTTATTTATATGGTATTTTGGATTTGAAGATAGGTATTAATCAATTTCTATGTAATGTGGTTGTTTATAGTCTTCTTCTATTTGATGTTTGCATAATCATAACATCATGCAAGGCTCATTGTTTTAAAGCAAAAAAATATTAGAAAAAATAGAGAACGTACAACCAAGTCTTCCATATGAAGATATAGTTTAAAAATATATAGTTTAAAAAATGGCATAACAAACATTATGCCAAAGCCATGAATTGGATATCCGACTAACATCTTTTGATTATTCAATTTTGGGTTGAAGTAGTAAGAATCGCCTGTTATGTTATTAATCAATCTCTCTCATTAGCAATTAACCTGAAGACACCTATGAAGATGTGGATTATTAGTCAGTTGATTATTGTTTGTTATCGATCACATAGTGTCTATATCTTTTGATTATTGTTTGGTATCGATCACATAGTGTCTATATCTTTTGATTATTCAATTTTCATGTGTTGAACTCATATCTTATTAGGCCAAGTACATACATATATATATATATATATATATATATATATATATATATATATATAATTTATTCCTAAAGTTTTAGCACAAACTCAACTACCTTGATTTGTTGCTCTTACATATGCATGTTCAAGCAAGTTTGTTAACCAACATAATCTTGATTTGTTTTACGATTATTGTTCTTTGTCAAATCTGTATTTGATTACCTAATATATGGATTGGATTCAAAGGCAACCAATGTCGATTTCTAAGATCGTCTCATGTTGAGGTATTGGAAAGCAAGAAATTTGACTCGAAACTTTGCAAAAACTACATTGGATGAACATGCAACTCACTTCTTATGCTAAAGTTTGAAAGGAGTTCAGAAGATGGTTGAGAATGCATATGTGAGGGCTTTTATATTATGATGGATGATCGACATATTGAGGTTATAATACATGTATTCTCATTATATTCGATTTTTTTTTCCATCTTGCCTATCTACTGGTGCATGTCCCACGCGTTTGTCTTTCGATTTAAATCATGTATGCTCATTAAAAAAAAAATGTACAAGCTTAAGTGTTTTCTTATGATTGTAATTATTATTTTTTGCTTTTGTCCTCGAGAAGAGGAACTCTGATGACCGTGACTTGCAAATATTCTGCAAGTCTGATGAGAGGAAGAGGACGCAGCCAATCTTATGTTGTTACACATGCGATTGTGCAGCTGGAAATTAAAATTTTTATTATATGAAAAATATCAGTGTAAAAATTATTATCTTAATCCTGAAATTTCACATATGTCCGAAAGAATTTTTATCTTAATCCTTTTTAAATCTAACAATGTTTTCCTAATTTATCATCCAGATCTTAGATTTTTGGTATATGTACGTACCGAAATACATTCTAATTTATTAAAAAAGTTAATTGTTCTATTTAGAACTCTAACCTAAATTATAATTTCCCGCAAGTCAAAGTCTTGGTGGCCAGCGACGTGTAGAAAAAGAATCCATGGAATGCAGCTTTTTTGGTTTTACTTCCTGCGACTCGCTCGTCCGTCAAACCGTGCTCTTCCCACCACCGATGCTATCAGCTTCCAAAAAGCTGTATTAATTAATCTATCTATCAGTTTACCCCGACGATGATGGAACAAAAACTCTTACATCACACGATGCTATGTTGAAAATTCTCTCTCGACAACTAATAGAAAGCGACGATAGAGAAAAAAAAAAAAGGAAGCGAGTTCAAAATTCAAAATCATGTATTTAATATAGAAACTTTAGTCTATTTTAATTCATCTCTCATCTCAAATTATATACCTAAAGTATTAATCGAGTCCACGCTTGATGTAATGGAGTGGAGAAAGTTAGAGCATCATGGAGTGGAAGAAATTGTGTGCATCAGTTGGCTTATAAATTTGTGACTTGGCATAGCATAGCATGCACCTCCACCTCAAACTGGGCGCCATGGCTTTCACCCTATCCTTCTCACCATCATTATTCTGCCTTTTGGGCATCCTCCTCCTCCTCCACGGGGCAGCGTTGACAGGCGGGTGTTTTAGCATGGAGAGGGAGGTGCTGCTGGACTTCAAAGCTGGTGTCGGAGACACCCGCAACCGGCTTTCTTCTTGGACTGGCCAAGACTGTTGCACATGGAAGGGAGTGGCCTGCGACACCACCACTGGCCACGTCGTCATGCTGGACCTCCGGAACACAAATTTTACAGACGATTGGGCATTACGCGGCGAGTGGATGAAATCGTCAGACGATTGGGCATTACGCGGTGAGAGGATGAACTCGTCATTGCTTGCTTTGTCTCATCTGGAGCACTTGGATCTTAGCTTCAATAATTTCAGCGGGATCCGAATGCCGGAATTCCTCGGCTCCTTCAAGAAACTGAGATACCTCAATCTATCTTCTACACTTTTCATGGGAGGAATACCTGCTCGGCTGGGGAACCTTTCGAGCCTCGACGTTCTTGATCTAAGTGCTGCTTTAGATTTTTCATCCCATGTTGACAACCTCGACTGGCTCTCCCATCTCACCTCCTTGAAGCACCTGGACTTGAACCGGTTGAACCTAACCGACGTCCCAGATTGGTTCTCATCCGTGAACATGCTGCCTTCCCTCCAAGTGTTGAGTATGTATTCCGCTGGTCTCAAAACCATCCCAGCTTCTGTTGTCCACCTCAACTTCACCTCCTCTCTTACCGTCCTTGATCTCTCCTCTAATAATTTCAACTCCACCTTACCCAAATGGTTGTGGAATGTTAGTAGTCTTACCCATCTTGATCTCTATAGATCTGGGTTCCATGGCGTTATTCCGGATGCAATTGGAGACTTGGGCTCTCTTACTTTTCTTGATCTCGGAGACAATCACATCGAGGGTATCGTACCGAGATCTATGGTAGATCTCAATAGACTGAAAGAATTACATATGCCGAGCAACCAATTGAGCGGAAATTTGAGCGATTGGCTGGAGCAAATGACGACTCTCATCATTTTGGATCTCGAATCTAATTTATTCAACGGTTCCCTACCTTCCTCTATCGGTAAGTTGTCTAATCTCACTGAATTGTATCTCAGTGGCAATCATATTGGAGGTGTCATTTCAGAGGTTCATTTTGAGAATCTTACGAGATTGCAAGTGTTGGACTTGAATGACAACTTCATCACCATATCAATTGGACAGAGTTGGGTCCCCCCTTTCCAACTCAGATCAGTAGATTTATCCAATTGTCAGTTGGGACTCCAATTTCCAGAATGGTTGCAGTTTCAAACACAGATCGAAGAATTATTATTGGCAGACTGTAAAATTGCAGGGACAACACCCGTTTGGTTTTGGAATATTTCATCTTCTACCATCATATTTTTAGACCTTTCCAACAACCAAATAGGAGGCAAGCTGCCATCTTCTTTGAAGTTCACTAAGTTGGAATCATTATTTTTGGACTCCAACAGATTTGAAGGTCCATTGCCGACGATGCTACCGTCTACACTTGATACTCTATCTCTCTTCAATAATTTTTTTACAGGACAATTGCTAATATGGCCCCATGTTAGATCAATTATATTCGTGCAACTCTCAAATAACAAACTTGATGGTGGCATATCTTCATCAATCTGTCAATGGACATATCTCGAATTTCTTGACCTTTCAAATAACAAATTACTTAGTGAGATCCCTTATTGTCTCGGGGAGTCAATACAAAATCTTTATCACCTAAATTTGGGCAACAATAACTTGTCAGGTGAAATTCCACACACGATTGGCTTTTTAAGTGGGCTTTTACTGTTACAACTAAAAAATAACAGTTTTTCTGGTGAGGTTCCTTTGTCATTGAAAAATTGTACAGAATTACTGTTTCTTGATCTGGCTCAAAATAATCTTATCGGAAGCATAACGCAATGGATGGGAGAAAATCTACGACAACTAGTAGTACTTCGTCTACATTCAAATATGTTTTATGGAGTTATTCCTTGGCAACTTGCTCGATTTCAACAGCTTCAAATATTGGATCTTGCGAATAATAACTTCTCTGGTTCAATACCTCATAACATTGGTAATTTAAGTACCATGAGATCGACATCACAAAATTATGAATCTTGTGATTATGAATCAGATGTCTTTACAAAGGGACAAGATCTTCATTATTCAGCATGTAGTATACAACTTATGAAAAGTTTGGATCTTTCAAACAATAGACTAACCGGAGAGATACCAAAAGGAATTGGAGACCTTGCAGGACTTAAGAACTTAAATTTGTCAAGAAATTATTTACAAGGAAAAATCCCTTGGGAGATAGAAGGACTGAAATTGTTAGAATCCCTTGATCTATCGATAAATGACCTTTCTGGTAGCATTCCTGAAAGCTTATCAGCTTTATATTCCTTGAGCTACTTAAATTTATCGTATAATAATCTTTCGGGAATGATACCATCTGGTCGTCAACTCCAAACCTTTATTGATCCATCCATCTACATGGGTAATGATGACTTATGTGGACCTCAAATTTCCAAAAGTTGTTTTAATAATAAAACAACTCAAAATATTATACAAGAGTACAAGAAGGAGATTCCTGAGTGGTTATGGTTCTATATCAGCATGGTACTAGGATATGTGATGGGATTTTGGACCTTTTGTGGTATTCTCTTCCTCAAAGACGCATGGAGGTATGCTTATTTCCATATGATTGATGATATGTATGATCGGTTTTGGGTGCAATGGCATTTAATCTTTTGATGATTATTTAGACTTTAATCCTAAAATATCTAGTGTGGATGATCCAAGGCTTTACCGTAGATGGGAAGAAGGTATGTCGTCACTCTACTTTTTATTTATATGATATTTTGGATTTATAGGTGCTGGTTGTAATTAATGAAAAAAGAATTTGTGTTGTTGATATGAGAAAAGATGGACTGCTATATTTATGGTGTTTGAAGATAGGTATTGATCAATTTCTATGCAATGTGCTTGCTTACGGTCTTCTTCTATTTATGGCTTGCATTATCATAAGATCATGCATGAGTTGGCTCATAGTTTTAAAGCAGAGAAATATTAGAAAAAGAAGAGAACATACAACCAAATCTTCCTCATGAAGATATAGTTTAAAAATATGCTATATTGATTTTAAAGGAACAAAGATATTGCTTTCGAAATGATAGAATAAACATTATAATTTGACTAGTGTTTGTGTATTGGATTAAGAAGAAGTGAGGGATGGCTTTGGCAAAGGGAGAAAAGAGGAAAGAAAAAAAAAGAGGTGTGAGATTTAATAAGGATGATATTTTTATATCAAGATAGTAAGTTTAAAATTTGAAAGATTATATATATAGATAATTCTGAATTCCTATTCATTCCCTACCAATCATAGCGTAAATAGGACTATAGATTAATTATTCTAAAATCATTGAGTATGTTGTGATCTTAGAGAAAAAAAAAAGTCATTCTTCGATAAGAAAGAAAATATTATGATTGTTTATTAGATTGGTTTATATTATTGGAATAATTTAGGGAAAGAAGGAGAGTGTTGATCACAATATCAGTTACAATAATCTATGATTAAGGTAAGTATCGAATGATTTTATCAAGTGTATAGTTGTATAAAATGCATCTATGATAAGTTTTATAAAATGCATCTATGATATCAAGTGTATAGTTGTATAAAATGCATCTATGATAAGTTTTGCTAATATATGAGTTTTGATGTTTACTAAGTTGTGGTTGCTCATATCCTTGTTGTTAAAATTTTTCAGATGCCTGCGAGTAGATTGAATTTGGTTATGTATCGAGGCAACAAATTAAATCATTTATGGTTGGAACTCTCGAGACTTGTGATGTAATAATCCATTAGTGGGATGTCTTTGGTGAACTTATTTGTGTTTGAGAGCTCGTTATGTCGCTGCTGGACATTGTGGACGTATCAGTATTGTCTGGTTTTGGATTTAAGTTGTGTATAAGTTTAGGCCTTGTAATTCTCATATGAAAACTTATGGAACTGTCTGTGGTTATAATATTATGATATATGTTGTGATGACGAATGAGTAAGAGAGGGAGATGTTGGCAACAACTCTGCCAGCACCTTATTTTCTATCGTCTTTAGCTTCATGGAATAATAGAAACGATAGTTGTATACTCCAAAAGAGATCTACCACAGCAGGAGAAGTTTGACTGAATTGGCAGCCAATAGCATTGACACGAATCGATAGCCATAAATTGGATGGATAGAGTTGCCCAAAAGGTGAGTCCTCCATGATCGACATATAGGCTAAATCCCTGCTCTCCTTTTTTAAGCCATCTCTTTTGCTTCTGGAAATTGATCCATGGGATTGCCATTTCATTACTCGGTGGCTTAATGTTTTTTTCTTTTATGATTTGTCATCGAAAGCAGCCGATGATCTTAAAATTTTTAATCTTAATCACATATGTTGATCACCTTCTTCTTTTTTTTGTTCTTATCATGCTTGCCAGGTCTATGTAATTGGAGGCGATGGAACTCAAAAAGGAGCCTCTGCAATATTTGGGTAAAAGCCCTTTAATAGGTGTTTTTTGTTGGTATCTGTTCACTTTCTAAGTTCATTGCATCGGATGACAAATTTCTGTGACGATAGAGAAATTTTTATTGATTGAGTTATGATCATTTAGAGGACCTAGTTTTATTTTAGGGGGAGTGTAATATATTTTATTTTAAAGATATTTATGATATTCATTTTTTATTACTTTAATATAAAATTTTATTTAATAATTTTTTATATAAAATAATTTTATATTGGAAGTTTTAGTGCTAAGAACCTAATTGTGAATCTTAGAATTTGGATATAATTTGTAAAATTTTTATGTTAGGTCAATAGAATGAGAGAGAGAGAGAGAGAAGGGGAGCGGATGATGTTGGAAAATCTAGACAGAGCATCACATCACAGCATAGTGAAAGAATAAAAAAATAAAATTCATATATCTTTCATAGAAAAAGAGTTTATCATCGTACGAAGATTGGTATACAAAAATGAAAATGCAAAGCGAAAACTATTTGTCAAGGTAAATTTGTTACCTAGGAAAATTGTATATCCTTATACAATCCCAGATCTACAAGAGTGGCTGAAAGAGATTAACTATTCTCTTCTCTAGCAGTTATCCACATGGTAGATGCAACGAAGACACTGCCTAAATCAATGCACGATCTTCCTTTCTGTGTGCATTATGTGATCAAGAAGGGTCCACACATCCCAAACTGGGGCTGTCGACTAAGGAGAAGAGGGTGGGAGTAGAATAGGAGTTGGTAATTAAAAAGAGTCTAGCTTATACCCATTTGGTTCTCTTCTATTTATAGAGGTCCCTATCAACTTAACCCTAATGGATCCTTTCCTGTTAGGTATTGGATTCTAACCATCCAAGCCTCTTGGATTAGTAGATCGTTACCCAATAATCTCTCATTGGCTCTTATTAGATCTTATGGATAAGATCTAATAATTCAAGGGCTTATTGGATATCCAATAAGATAAGGATTCTAACGGGTATCTCATATCTGAATATCTATTTGTCGCAATACCTATCATATGTGTGTGGCCCTCTAGACCCAATATTGAGTTGATCGTGAGTCGCTCCTATCAAAACTCCTTCTGACATAGTGAATTATTTTCTTCATAGCAATTCACTCAACTCATCAACTATGGATGTACTAGGCTACTACACTATAATCCCCAAACGATATAGGGGATCTAATCCATCGGACCTATTTGTCCACATTTATCATGTATATATAGTCCATTATCTATCTAATATCCCAGAGACCATTTATTGGGCATGGTAACGTCAGACCCATATAGAATCTTATTCGAGTCTTGCTCTAATCGGATTCTTTTAGAGAACTCATTCTCTTTCAATCCAAATGACCCTAGTCATGAATATTACGTAAGTAAGCACACATGGGATATTCTTCTCGTGATGCCGAAAGTGGATGATCTTTTGTTGACACTCAATAAAATATCGAAATGATTACGTATGTTGTTCGATCATCAATGAGTCATGAGATCGACAAAATTTTTAATATTACATATAAAAATGAGGGTGTGTACACATGTACGGTTTTATGTATATTTAAGATTGTTTAATTTCATATTAATTTTAATATTTTTATTAGATTAAAAAATAATTTTTAAAATTATATAAATTTTTAAAATATTTTTTAAATTGAATATGTGATCGGACCAATTGATTCGTTGATCCAACTCCCCAATGATTTAGGCTCAAATAGATTTATTATTATTATTATTATTATTATTATTATTATTATTAGTTGTCTTGATTTCATGTTGCTAATTATGGTCTTGCATGTCCCACATGAGTTTATTTTTCGATTTAAATTATGTATGCTCATCCAAAATGTATAAGCTTAAGTGTTTTTTATGATTATGATTATGATTATGATTATTATGATTATTATTATTATTGGCTTTTGTCCTCGAGAGGAAGAGTAAGTGTGATGAAACGACTTGGACTTGCAAACTGATGAGAGGAAGAGGATGCAAGCAATGTAGCCAATTTTGAAGCGGAGGTGTATGTTGTTCTGATTGTTCATTCGAGGACTCCCAATCTAAGTTGAAAGTCCAAATTTTTTACTAACTACACTCTCGTAGACTCGACATGAGAAACCTATTGTATGCTATTTTGCATAAGTTTGAAAAAAGTTTTTCTCTCAATTCTTTCTGGATTCATCCCAATAATCCCAATAATCAATAGTAAATTTGATTTATTTTTTCAATGATAAATACTAACATGTAATCAACACTAACATCTTTAAGATACAAATTTAACTCCAACACCAACATAGTGATCGCTGAGCAGGTCAATTCACCGAGTTTGACTTTTTGTTTCCCCTCCCATCCGTCTCTTCCCTCATTTCACTTTCTGCTCGCTTCTTTGTGCTGTGGACAATGGCCTTTCTCGAATCAAGAGATCGAGTGTGATGATACGCATCTACTAGGAAAATGACTCCAGGAGTCGGTGGATGGTGAAAAGGGGTGAGAGAATCAAGTCGGAGCAAGGAATTCGAGGCCTGAAAAATACTAAACGGAAGGATCTGTGACTGTCCGATGACTCCACCGGATGAGTTGCCATTGCAACTTTAGACTTCCAGCCGATAGATGCCACGATCAATCACCGTTGTAGAAGAAAGCAAAGCATGTTCGATCTGACAGCATGTTCGATCTGACAGCATGTCCGATGACTCCACCGGATGAGTTGCCATTGCAACTTTAGACTTCCAGCCGATAGATGCCACAATCAATCACCGTTGTAGAAGAAAGCAAAGCATGCGAAGAAGAAAAGAAAAAGGTAGGAGAAGACGAGAGAGAAGGATCCTTAACAGTTCGATCTGACAGCATGTTGCTATGCGACTGTGGCGGTGACAGCGGTGCTGCATGTAGTAATCTTCGGATGTAAACATCAGTACAATGCCGGTGATAGTCCCCATCCATGGGCAATAATTCTGACACTCGACAAAAATATTATTATTATTATTATTTTTCACAAACTGATTTTATAAGTAAAGATAAACAAAAATCAAATTCAAGGTCTTTATAATACTTAAAAGATATTTTTTTTTTATGATTCTTTAGAGAAAATCTTTATTTATATTAGTTCTACGTCTTGAAAACTAATTAATTAGTGATGTGAGATAAATTTTAACTTTTAAAAACTAATCAACTAGTAATGTCAGATTAAAAAATAAATGGACAATTTTAAGTTATTTGAACAAAGTCTTCTTCTTCTTCTGTTTGTTCTACATTGATCCCCTCGAATTTATGTATACTATAATGGATTCTCATATAAAAAAACAATCATATAAATCTATAACATTGAAGGTCTTTCAGATCCTCCAATCATCTCATAAATCAATTATACAAGTATCGTTACTAATTTTCTTTAAGACCTTATAAGAACCATATTTCTTTGGTTTAAATTTATTATAAATATCTATAAATTTTATTATATAAAATTATTTTATATAATAAATATTAAATAAAAATTTATATTAAAGTAATAAAAAATGAATATCATAAATAACTTTAAAATAAAATATATTACACTCCTCCTAAAATAAAACTAAGTCCTCTAAATTATCATAACTCAATCAATAAAAAGATGAGAGTATGTCTTCTTTGTTTCCTCTTCTCTCAAATAGTTTTTTTTTTATATAGAATGGTGCTTCCAAATCATTTTAAGTAAAGGAATGTTATAATTTCTTAAGTTTTTTTTTTATCTTATCAATGTTCTGAGTGGGTTCTTTCACATAAGATAAATCTTTCATCTATAAAAATTAACTCGTACTATATGGGAGGAATTAGATATATACCTTCTAAGCAACGATAGATGAAATACATCATTAATGTGAGAAAAGAATAGTGGCAAGACAATTTTATAGGCAACAAATTGAATCCTTTCAACTATTTTAAAAGGTTCAATAAACCTAGGATTTAATTTTTTTTTTCAAATCTTATCGTATCCTTAGAAAACGAGATCTTCAAGAATATAAAATTATTTACTTACAACTTATTATCTCTTTTTTTTTTTGTGAACATAGCTCCTTTTCTTATGATTCTGAACAACCTTCAATCTCTTTCTTATAACTTGAATGTTTTCTTTATATTCTGTCTAATACTAACTTGAATGTTTTCTTTATGTAAATGTTTTACACTTTCTCCCACATAAAATTTGATAAAAAACAATCATCCATATATTTAAATAATAATGTAATTTCTCGATCTTTCACTCTTCTTACACATACAAGAAGACGAGGTGTGTATGTAAGTCCATCAGACAAGGCAGGAGGAGATCAAGTGCACACGGATCTTGCCATCTCGTGCAGTCAATCAGAGAGTGTTTGGTTTATGGCAATGGAGTAAGTAAAGCACTTATCGTTGTGGTTTTATTTCCCCGTTCGCAGCCACAAAAGAGGAAGACGGTGGACAAAGATTCGACCTTTTTGACTTGGCTTGACTCCGCCAAAGATGGCTGCCTTCCTACTCCATATTATGCCAAAGCCATGAATTGGACATCCAACTAACAATGATTCTTTTTTCTCTCTCTCTCTCTCTATGTATATATATGTATAAATATTTTTTGCAGGCAGCATACATGTATGTATATATGTATATATATTCTTCACATCTTGCTCTGTCTCTGTCTCTCTCTCTCTCTCTCTCTCTCTTAAAATCAAGAGATATAAATGATATTTATAAAAGAAACAAACCACTTTAATACGACTCTAATTTAGTGGTAAGACGGTGACATTCCCAACCCCTTCAATGCTGCTCCAATTTAGTGGTAAGACTGATCCAAGTCATCTGTCTACTCTATATCAAGTCTTCCTAGTAAAATAAATATTAAAAGACTCTAGCAAAAAACAAACCGTGTCAGATGTTAACGTTGATTCTGTCACTCCAAATCATCTCCAAATTATGCCAAAGCCATGATTTGACATCCAACTAACAACGACTACTCTATATATATATATATATATATATATATATATATATATATATATATATATATATATATATATATATATATATATATATATATATATATATATATATATATTCTTCACATCTCTCTTTCTCTCTCTCTCTCTCTCTCTCTTAAAATCGAGAGATATATATGATATTTATAAAAGAAACAAAACCTTTCAATACGGCTCTAATTTAGTGGTAAGATGGTGACATCCCAACCTCTTCAATGCTACTCTAATTTAGTGGTAAGACTGATCCAAGTCATCCGTCTACTCTATATCAGGCCTTCCTAGTAAAACAAATACTAAGAGACTCTAGCAGAAAACAAAGCATGTCAGACGAAAACGTTGATTCTGTCACTCCAAATCATCTCCACATTATGCCAAAGCCATGAATTGAACATCCAACTAACATCTTTTGATTATTCAATTTTAGATTAAAACAGTAAGAATCACCTGTTTTATTATTAATCAATATCTCTCAGTAGTGAAGATCTTAGATTTACGGTGTATGTACCGAAATAAATTCTAATTTATTAAAAATTAATTTTTCTATTTAGATCTCTAAACAAAGTTCTAATTTACCACAAGTCAAAGTCTTCTTGGCCAGCGACGTGTAGAAAGAATCCATGGAATGCAGCTTAGGATGTGAGGCTTCTCACCGCTCATCTTCTCTGCATCAATCACCACAAGTCAAAGTCTTCTTCGACATTTCATCCGTAGGTATCTATCATTTTACCCCTACGATGATGCAACAAAAACTTGGCCCTTACTCTTAATGATGAAGGTGACTTGTGTGCTCTCCGCATGGCCACGAAACTTGGATTGGGCTGATAAGTCAAAAGTCTTCTTTAGAGAGCGGGTCGGTACGATTAATTCCATGCATGATGTAACGGAGTGGAGAAAGTTAGAGCATCATGGAGTGGAAGAAATTGTGTGCATCAGTTGGCTTACAAATTTGTGATTTGGCATAGCGTAGCATGCACCTCCACCTTCGCCCTCTTCTTCTGATTGTGGCGGCCAGGAATAGGAAGGTAGGGAGCGAGATCAACCTGCGCACCATGGCTTTCACCCTATCCTTCTCACCATCATTATTCTGCCTTTTGGGCATCCTCCTCCTCCTCCTCGACGGGGCAACGGTGGCACGAGGGTGTTTTAGCATGGAGAGGGAGGCGCTGCTGGACTTCAAAGCTGGTGTCGGAGACCCCCGCAACCGGCTATCTTCTTGGACAGGCCACCACTGTTGCACATGGAAGGGAGTGGCCTGCGACACCACCACCGGCCACGTCGTCATGCTGGACCTCCGATGCACGAATTTTACATATGGCTGGGCATTACGCGGTGAGCGGATGAACTCGTCATTGCTTGCTTTGTCTCATCTGGAGCACTTGGATCTTAGCTTCAATGATTACAGCGAGATCCGCATGCCGGAATTCATCGGCTCCTTCGAGAAACTGAGATACCTCAATCTATCTTCTACACATTTCATGGGAGGAATACCTGCAAGGCTGGGGAACCTTTCGAGCCTCGACGTTCTTGATCTAAGTGCTGCTCTACATTATATATCCCATGTTGTTGACAACCTCGATTGGCTCTCCCATCTTACCTCCTTGAAGCACTTGGATCTTAGCTTTAATAATTGCAGTGGGATCCGCATGCCGGAATTCTTCGGCTCCTTCAAGAAACTGAGATACCTCGATCTATCTTCTACACGATTCATGGGAGGAATACCTGCTCGGCTGGGGAACCTTTCGAGCCTCTACGTTCTTGATCTAAGCGATGCTTTATATTTTACATCCCATGTTGACAACCTTGATTGGCTCTCCCATCTCACCTCCTTGAAGCACCTGGACATGAGCTGGTTGAACCTAACCGGTGTCCCAGATTGGTTCTCATCCGTGAACATGCTGCCTTCCCTCCAAGTGTTGAGTATGCATTCCGCTGGTCTCGATACCATCCCAGCTTCTGTTGTCCACCTCAACTTCACCTCCTCTCTTACCGTCCTTGATCTCTCCTCTAATAATTTCAACTCCACCTTACCCAAATGGTTGTGGAATGTTAGTAGTCTTACCCATCTTGATCTCAGTTATTCTGGTTTCTATGGCGTTATTCCTGATGCAATTGGAGACTTGGGATCTCTTACTTTTCTTGATATAGGTTTTAATCAACTCGAGGGTACCATACCAAGATCCATAGTTGATCTCCATAGATTGAAAGAATTACATATGCCGTGGAACCAATTGATCGGTAATTTAAGCGGTTGGCTGGAGCAAATGACGACTCTCATCGTTTTGGATCTCGGATCTAATTTATTCAGCGGTTCCCTGCCTTCCTCTATTGGTAAGTTGTCTAATCTCACTGACTTGGTTCTCGGTGGAAATCGTCTTGGAGGTGTCATTTCAGAAGTTCATTTTGAGAATCTTACGAGATTGTAATGATTGGACTTGAATGGCAACTCCGTCACCATATCGATTGGCCAGAGTTGGATCCCCCCTTTCCAACTCAGATTTATAGATTTAACCAATTGTCAGCTGGGACCCCAATTTCCAGAATGGTTACAGTTTCAAACACAAATGGAAGAATTACATTTGGCAAATTGTGAAATTGCAGGAACAATGACTGCTTGGTTTTGGAATATTTCATCTTCTACCTTCATATATTTAGACCTTTCCAACAATCAAATAGGAGGCAAGCTGCCATCCTTTTTGAAGTTCATCAAGTTGGAATCATTATTTTTGGATTCTAACAGATTTGAAGGTCCATTGCCAAAGATGTTACCGCCTACACTGTGTTTGCTATCTCTCTTCAATAATTTCTTTACAGGACAATTGCCCGATATGGCCACATGTTAAAATACTGACACACTCAAATAACAAACTTGATGGTGGCATATCTTCTTCAATCTGTCAATGGACATATCTCGAATTTTTTGACCTTTCAAATAACAAATTACTTGGTGAGATCCCTTATTGTCTCGGGGAGTTATTAAAAAATCTTTATCTCTTAAATTTGGACAACAATCACTTGTCAGGTGAAATTCCACACACAATTGGCTTTTTAAGTGGGCTTATGCTATTACAACTGAAAAATAATAGTTTTTCGGGTGAGGTTCCTTTGTCACTGAAAAATTGTACAAAGTTACAGTTTCTTGATCTGGCTCAAAATAATCTTGTCGGAAGCATAACGCAATGGATGGGAGAAAATCTACGACAACTAGTAGTGCTTCGTCTACATTCAAATATGTTTTCTGGAGTTATTCCTTGGCGACTTGCTCAATTTGAATGGCTTCAAATATTGGATCTTGCAAATAACAACTTCTCTGGTTCAATACCTCACAACATTGGTAATTTAAGTATCATGAGATCAACATCACAATATTTTCCATTTAATTATGATAAATTTGATATCTTTACTAAGGGACAAGATCTTTTTTATTCGAAGGCGAACATATTTCTTATGAAAAGTTTGGATCTTTCAAACAATAGACTAACCGGAGAGATACCAAAAGGAATTGGAGACCTTGCATGGCTCAAGAACTTAAATTTGTCAAGAAATCATTTACAAGGAAAAATCCCTTGGGAGATTGGAGGAATGAAATCATTAGAATCTCTTGATCTATCGATAAATGACCTTTCTGGTAGCATTCCTGAGAGCTTATCGGATTTGTATTCCTTGAGCTATTTGAATTTGTCGTATAATAATCTTTCGGGAATGATACCATCTGGTCGTCAACTCCAAACCTTTATTGATCCATCCATCTACATGGGCAATGCCGACTTATGTGGACTGTCAATTTTCAAAAGTTGTTTTAACAATAAAACAGCTCAAAATATTATACAAGAGGTCAAGAAGGAGATTCCTGAATGGCTATGGTTCTATATCAGCATGATACTAGGATATGTGATGGGATTTTGGACCTTTTGTGGAATTCTCTTCCTCAAAGACGCATGGAGGCATGCTTATTTCCATATGATCGATGATATGTATGATCGGTTCTGGGTGCAATGGCATTTAATCTTTTGACGGTTGTTTTGACTTTAATCCTAAAATTTCTAGTGTGAATGATCCAAGGCTTTACGGTCAATGGGGAGAAGGTATGTCGTCACTTTACTTTTTTATTTATATGATATTTTGGATTTGTAGATGCTTGCTGTGATTAATGAAAAAAGAATTTGTGTTATTGATATAAGAAAAGATGAGCTGCTGTATTTATGGTGTTTGAAGATAGGTATTGATCAATTTCTATGCAATGTGCTTGCTTACAGTCTTCTTCTATTTATGGCTTGCATTATCATAAGATCATGCATGAGTTGGCTCATAGTTTTAAAGCAGAGAAATATTAGAAAAAGAAGAGAACATAGAACCAAGTCTTCCTCATGAAGATATAGTTTAAAAATATGCTATATTGATTTTAAAGGAACAAACACATTGGTTTCGAAATGATAGAATAGACATTATAATATATATTTGCTAATAATGAAGTTATGTGATTTGCAAATGTTAAATTGGCTTTTGAAAATAAGCTTTTTGATATTGTATTTGTTTAAAATAATTAAAATATTTAATTATTATATTTTTGAATGTTACATCATTGGACATATTTCAAATGATACGTAAGGAGTTATGCATTGGAAGGATGTGTCAATATGTTATTTTAAATGATGGTTAATTGTTCTTAATTAGTTGGTATCGATTTAGACTTTATCAATTGGGATTATACATTGGTCACAAGTTCATAAACTAGTTTGATCCTTGTCACGGGGATACAATATGGTCATAGCCATTGACACTTTGACACTTGTTTTAATATATGGCCTTTGGTATAGTTATGACTATCGATGAATTTTGATATAAAGGCTTAGTTATGCTTATATTGATTCATGATTGATTAATAATAATCTTGACATTAAAATGAAATCTATCCACTTATGTTTTGTTATGCAAATGTATTAAAAAAATCATGGTGTCTTATGTGCTTATTAAGCTAAAAAGTTGTGATTTGAAAAGCATGTAAAGTTATGTTTGCCCTTTATATAAGTGTATAGTTTTATAAAATACATTCATGAGAAGTTTTGCTAGTATATGAGTTTTGATGTTTACTAAGTTGTGGTTGCTCATATCCTTGTTGTTAAAATATTTCAGATGCCTGCGAGTAGATTGAATTTGGTTATGTATCGAGGCAACAAATTAAATAGTTTATGGTTGGAACTCTTGAGACTTGTGATGTAAGAATGGAATGTCTTTGGTGAACTTACTTGTATTTGAGAGCTCAATATGTTGTTGCCGGACATTATGGACGTATCTGTTTTGTATTGTGTTAAGTACATGGATTTGGATTTTAGTTGTGTACAAGTTTAAGCCTTGCAAGTCTCACATGAAAACTTATGGAACTGTCTGTGGTTATAATATTATGACATATGTTGTGATGATGAACGATTAAGAGAGGGAGAAGATGTTGACAACAACTCTGCCATCACCTTAAAAACCCGACAAGTTTTCTATCGTCTTTAGCTTTATGGAATAATAGAAATGATAACCCAACACAGCTCTATCGGTTAAGCCTTAACCAATCTACCGTAGCAGGAGAAGGTGAGTCCTTCATGATCGACATATAGGCTAAATCCCTGCTCTCCTTTTTGAAGCTGTCTCTTTTGCTTCTGGAAATTGATCTATGGGATTGCCATTTCATTCCTCGGTGGCTTAATGTTGTTTCTTTTATGATTTGTCATCGAAAGCAGCCGATGATCTTAAAATTTTTAATCTTAATCACATATGTTGATCACCTTCTTCTTTTTTTGTTCTTATCATGCTTGCCAGGTCTATGTAATTGGAGGCGATGGAACTCAAAAAGAAGCCTCTGCAATATTTGGGTAAAAGCCCTTTAATAGGTGTGTTTTTTGTTGGTATCTGTTCACTTTCTAAGTTCATTGCATCGGATGACAAATTTCTGTGACGATAGAGAAATTTTTATTGATTGAGTTATGATCATTTAGAGGACCTAGTTTTATTTTAGGGGGAGTGTAATATATTTTAGTTTAAAGATATTTATGATATTCATTTTTTTTATTACTTTAATATAAAATTTTATTTAATAATTTTTTATATAAAATAATTTTATATTGGAAGTTTTAGTGCTAAGAACCTAATTGTGAATCTTAGAATTTGGATATAATTTGTAAAAAAAATTTATGTTAGGTTAATAGAATGAGAGAGAGAGAGAGAAGAGGGGTGGATGATGTTGGGAAATCTAGACAGATTATCACATGCATAGCGAAAGAATAAAAAATAAAATTTATATATCTTTCATAGAAAAAGGTTTTATCATCGTACGAAGATTGGTATACAAAAATGAAAACGCAAAGAGAAAACTGTGCCAAGGTAAATTTGTTATCTAGGGAGATTGTATATCCTTATACAATCTCAGATCTACCAAAGTGACTAAAAGAGATTAACTATTCTCCTCTCTACCATAGTGAATTATTTTCTTCATAGCAATTCACTCGACTCATCAATTATGGACGTACTAAGCTACTACACTATAGTCTCCAAACGATACAGGGGATCTAATTCATCAAACTTATCTGTTTATATTTATCATGTATCTATAGTCCATTATCTATCTAATATCCTAGAGACTATTTATTAGGTATGGTAACGTTAGACCTATATGGAATCTTGTTTGAGATTTGGTCTAATCGGATTCTTCTAGAGAACTTATTCTCTTTCAATCCAAATGACCTTGATCAGAAATATTATATAAGCGAGCACACATGAGATATTCTTCTCGTGATACCGAGAGTGGATGATCTTTTGTTGACACTCAATAAATATCGAGATGATTACGTATATTGTTCGATCATCAATGAGTCATGAGATCGATAAAATTTTTAATATTACATATAAAAATGAGGGTGTGTACACATGTACGGTTTTATGTATGCTTAAGATTGTTTAATTTCATATTAATTTTGATATTTTTATTAGATTAAAAAATAATTTTTAAAATTATATAAATTTTTAAAATATTTTTTAAATTGAATATGTGATCGGATCAATTGATTCATTGATCCAACTCTCCAATGATTTAGGCTCGAATCGATTTATTATTATTATTATTAT
This sequence comes from Musa troglodytarum, assembly GCA_023547065.1. Classification (NCBI taxonomy): domain Eukaryota; kingdom Viridiplantae; phylum Streptophyta; class Magnoliopsida; order Zingiberales; family Musaceae; genus Musa; species Musa troglodytarum. Next base: position 54,172,424 of record CP097511.1, read on the forward strand.
TATTATTAGTTATCTTGATTCCATCTTGCTAACTATGGTCATCGTCATTTGTTTTATTCTATTTAAAATGATTTGATAACTTTCATCTATCCAAAGAAAATTAATTTTTTTTTATTATGTGAGATCAATTAAAGATTTGGATCATCCCCACTCAAGCATAATTCTTTTTGTATATCTATCTTCTCTTATTAATATCAAATAATTTATATCTTTCTCTCGAAGGGAATCAAAGTATTCGTCACATCTTATTCTCTCTCTTAAAATCTAAAGATACATACAATATCTATAGAAGAAATAAATCCTTTCGATACGACTCCTAAGATAATGATATCCTAACCCCTTCAATGCTGCTCAAATTTAAGGGTAAGACTGATTCAAGTCATCAATCCACTAAGTATCTATCAGTTTTCCCCGTCCGACTCCCTGTCGATGTGCCTGGCCAATGTTGGTTCAGGAATGCCGTTCATATCTTCGCTGGAGTTGAGGCATATCGATGACCATCTGGCGTACCAGGACGCGAATCAGTCTGCAGCACTAGAAGCAATCGACTCTTCGATTACAATTTTGATTAAACTGACTCTCAATTTTAACCACATGTCCAGTAAAAGACTGTTAGACTAAATCAAACCCAATCAAGATCCAAGTTTAATTTTCTGTAGAAGCGAAATTACAATGAACAATGCCGTAGTTATGGTTCTTTAATTACACAAGTTAGACACGAAGCACAAGCTAAATGAACTTATTTGATTACACCAATTTGCTACAGACTCCAGTAATGCAACAAAAAGATAGGAGATCCCAGGAGATGATTACCACAATTTGGGAGAGGACAGCAAACTCGTAATCTTTTATCTGGGAAATCATTCCTCTTGTCATTCTTGCAAACCATTTTGAGCTTCTCTTGCTTGATATATGATCTTGCTTTTGTGAACCTATGGCTGTACAGGTATCCAGAAGATAAATATGATGGGACATGGGATCCTTGCACAGTTTTATTAGTGGTTGTGAAACATGGAATTTTACAAACAGTACTACTTTGGGAATCAAGACCAGTCGTGGTGATGCTTATGAGGTCCCAGGCGTGGTCATGGGGACTGCAACTGTTGCTGCAGATAATTTTACATTGCATTATTTCTTGCACTATGGCCTCAATTCGAGTGGGAATGGAAGTAGAATTTTTCAGGTGAGAGCAGACGGGGAACCCGATAGCGATAACATCAGTCCTGCTTCTCTGCCGGCAACGCATGTCCGTTTCGTCCATCGGCTGGCGTACCCAGGTTTGCCTGGTTATTTTAATCTGACAAGGGTGGCCGGTGCCACCCTCTTCCCCCCATCCTCAATACTGCTTATTTAGCTGATTGTTGAGTTAGAAGTTTACATGTTAAGTTGAAGATGAATACATTGTTTCTTTCCTTTATTTTGTTTTAGCATTAGTAAAATGAAGCACACTTTCTGCCACCTTTGTTAAAATAATGGAACTTGCTTAGGAATGGATCCATTTGGCCAACTTGGAGTATACAATAATTCAGTGGTATGACGGTGACATCCCAACCCCTTCAATGCTGTTCTAATTTAGCTAGTTGATAAGTTAGTTGATTATTCTTCCTTATCGGGTCTCATAGTGTCTAAATCTTTTAATTATTCAATTTTTGAACTCATATCTTATTATTAGGCCAAATACATATATATTATTTGTGTTGACTCAACTACCTTGATTTGTTGCTCTTACATATGCATGTTCAAAGTGCCGGACATAATCTTGATTTGTTATACGATTATTGTTCTTTGTTAAATCTGTATTTGATTACCTAATATATGGCTTGGATTCAAAGGCAACCAATGTCTCATGCTGAGGTATTGGAAAGCAAAGAAAGTTGAATCGAAACTTGGATTGGGCTGATAAGTCAAAAGTCTTCTTTGGAGAGCCGGTCGGTACAATTAAATTCCATGCATGATGGAAATTGTGTGCATAGCGTAGCATGCACCTCCACCTTCGCCCTCTTCTTCTGATTGTGCCGGCCAGGAGTAGGTAGGTAGGTAGGTAGGTAGGGAGGGAGATCAAACTGCGCGCCATGGCTTGGCCCTCCTCCTCCGCCGTGCCACGGTCACAAGCGGGTGTTTCGGCATGGAGAGGGAGGCACTGTTGGAGTTCAAAGCCGGCATCCACGACACCCATAACCGGCTATCTTCTTGGGTGGTTGCGGGTGACTCCGACACCAGCTTTGAAGTCCAGCAGCGCCTCCCTCTCCGTGCTAAAACACCCTCGTGCCACCGCTGCCCCGTGGAGAAGGAGGATGCCCAACAGGCACAACAACGATGACGATGAGAATGATGAGAAAGCCATGGCGCGCAGTCTGATCTCCCTCCCTAAGGTACAATTAGTTGACATGAACCCTAAATAATGGGCGAAGCATACCTCATCCACTAGGTAGGATGACCATAAACTTGTGTCATTATTCACCAGTGTTTGATCTAAAATGAACTTTGAGCCAAAATTTAGATGGTCTTTTGATCTTGTTTTTTTTTCTTCTTCTTTTCTTTCGATCGAAGGTCTTGTGATTATTTCTTGCAGTGCTCAATGTTCCAAACAAATAGGTGTTCCTTGTATTTTGATGTGCATAATTCAGGCCAACATCAAGATTTCTTTTGCCGACACTCTAAAATGTGCAGTTAATCTTGTGTGGTTTTAGCTAAACTGTTGTGATTGTTCTTTAGATGTGGGAGCACAAAGAACTCTCTTCGGCTTGGAACAATGTCTTCCTGATGGACTACGCATTTAACCTACAATAGCTTAATCTAAAAGCAAGCATCGATTAATAGATTAATCATTCGACCAACACATGGCAAGTTGCAGTTAAATGAGCCTTCGACTTTGTCTTCGTTTCCACCCGTCCTTCAACCTTTCATAAATTGGGGGCTCTTTCCTTGTTTTTTCTTTGTTTCGTTTTCTTATGTTGAACCCGATGCTCATTTAGATTACCCTCCGAACGATCCAATAAAAGTCAAAGAGCTCCAAGAACAAGAAAGGAATGAGTTGTTCTTGTGGTGGTGCTGTGCGAGAACTTTCTCTGGATGACCAAGAAAATGTGGAAACATGTGGAGATGGGAGGCTTGATGAGATCTTCCACAAACTTTTGAGTGCCAGATAACTGGAACTGTTGACCGGGACAAATTACTTCCGCTGATGGTGTAAATCCAACTCTCTGCTACGAATCCTGACAAGGTTGAGAGATGGGATGCTGGTTCTGCGAATCCACATCGCCCTTAATTGATTCCCCAACTCCGTTCGAGCTGAAGACAGCATTGTTGATTGCTTTAATGCCACGACTAAACTTTAATCCTCCATCCAACGCAAATTCTTGCCGTCCAAAACACGCCAAACCTTCTCAAACGTCATGAGTGTTCCTACAACTTCTCTCTCTCTCAAGAAAAATTTAGGAATACTTTTTTACACTGTAAAATAGCATCAGTACCATTTCATATCAAGGGTGAAAGTAATCTGAAAGCACGCAAATCCTGATTTATATTTTATTATATTTAATTTGACTTGACGGATGATTAAAATTACTTTCTATGATTTTGTTCTTTGATAATGAATCTAATAAAAATATTGGTCTTCAGAAAATAGCAACCATCAAAATTAGCCAATTGTTACAACTGAGCATAATATCTTAACATAGTCCAGCATAAAAAATAAAAATAAGATATTATGCTGAGGACACGTGGTAAACTGAGCATAAGAGTTTTCATCTTTTAAAAAATAAAAAATAATCTTTGAAAATAAAACAAAAAGGGTGCTCTTTCTTTCGGAAAAAATAAAAACTTAAGAGACCCCTTTTTAAGAATTTACTCATGAATATATAGATTTAATTTAATCAAATGGTGATATACTATAGTTCTAGAGGACACGTGGTATAAGAACCTTGAATACCACGGGAGCGTCAATCATATGAACAGTAGATAGTCAACGGGTCACACCGACGAGCCACCAAACAGGGAACTTTCTCGGCGTCCGCGTCAATTAATGCGCGTACGTACGTTTCTTTTCCTGCAAGGAGAAAACTGGCCGCCGACCACCGTTTTCATTTCTCCGCAAACGATGGCTCAAACCACCACCACCACCACCACCGTCACGAGACGTGGAACCTTCTTCTCTTTCGCGTTCCGTCTTGCTATAAGAACCCGCCTACTTGTCCCTTCCCATCCTCCCATCCCAACCCAACCCAAAGCAAACCAAACCATTACACACGTCCATCCCTCTCTTCTCTCCTCTTTCAACTCCATTCACCTCTTTCTCCGTCTGGGCTCTGCAAAGTAGGAGAACACGAAGCCATGGTGCTCTCCAAGACCGCCTCTCAAACCGACGTGTCCGTCCACTCCACCTTCGCCTCTCGCTACGTCCGCGACGCCCTTCCCAGGTGAAGCGAACGCCTCTTTCTCTCTTCTGCGTTCTCGAAGATGGTGATGGTGATGGGTGTGTGTAGGTTTCGGATGCCGGAGAATTCGATACCGAAGGAGGCGGCGTACCAGATCATCAACGACGAGCTGATGCTGGACGGCAACCCGCGGCTGAACCTGGCATCCTTCGTCACCACGTGGATGGAGCCGGAGTGCGACAAGCTCATCATGGCTGCCATCAACAAGAACTACGTCGACATGGACGAGTACCCTGTCACCACTGAGCTCCAGGTACACATCCTTTCCCTCCCCCCTCCCCCCATCTTCTTCCTCCATGGGATTACCTGCAGTTAGAGTCACACCATAACCACCGGGAGAGATGACATTAACCCCATAGATGCGCGTCCAAAAATGAAGGCATATCGGTCTTATGTCGTCATCCATGTAAGCATAATAATTCGAGAGACCGCAATCGGAAATGCATGAATCGATGATCTTAAGATCAGGAAAACCACATAATCCACTTGCTACTGCTCCTCGGGAAGCTCGATTTTGGCGATCGAGTTCTTCCATGCACTTTGTTTTCGGTTCATAAATGCTATCTGCACCCACATTGAATCTTTGTTCACTGAGTCTAGATGTCTTCATTTTATCTAGTCAAGAAATTTAGGCTGTTATCATCAAAATTGTGATTCACATTTCCAGTGACCATCAAAACAAGGTGGCTGCTGCACCAGTGGGTGCAATGATGCAGCCACTTTGGTCTTCCCAATTGCCTGCCCTACTGGTGAAGAATAATATAAGAAACAGGCCAGAAAAGTAAGGCTATGATTAGTCGTGACTTGTTGGTCAATCGGATGACCGGTCAGGCCCAAGTTTCAACCATCAGTTCATGTAAAAGAAATTGTCCTCGAAAGTCCAAAAGTGGTGGCAGAATGTGGATTCTGCACAGGACTTCTTCAACAGGGACCGATGATGTGATTGTTTTGAGCTCTTCAACAAAAGGCAAACTTTGTTTCTCTTTTGTTATATATGAAGAGAAATCGAAGGTAGACTTTTGTACTTGATGCAATCTTATTCAGCGGGTTGAAAGCATTGGTTTACTGAGGAAACGAACTTACATGGCTTCTGCTGCAGAACCGATGCGTGAACATGATTGCGCATCTCTTCAATGCACCTCTCGGCGAGTCGGAGGCCGCCGTCGGCGTCGGCACCGTCGGTTCCTCCGAAGCCATAATGCTCGCTGGACTGGCCTTCAAGAGAAAATGGCAGAACAGAAGGAAGGCTGAAGGGAAGCCTTACGACAAGCCTAACATCGTCACTGGTGCCAACGTCCAAGTACGCAGTCTGCTACTACCCCGTCATCGTCTCCTTCCTTCTTATTCTTGCATCTAACGCCGTTTTTGGGATCAAAAGGTTTGCTGGGAGAAGTTTGCGAGGTACTTCGAGGTGGAACTGAAGGAGGTCAAGCTGAGGGACGGCTACTACGTCATGGACCCGAAGAAGGCGGTGGAGCTGGTGGACGAGAACACCATTTGCGTCGCCGCAATCCTCGGCTCCACGCTCAATGGAGAATTCGAAGATGTCAAGCTTCTCAATGACCTCCTGGCTGAGAACAACAAGAAAAAAGGGTATGTTCCTTGTCCACCAGCTCTGCTCTCATGCCGACACGCATTGAATAATTGGGTTCATGCGCTGCATGATGCAGATGGGACACGCCGATCCATGTGGACGCGGCGAGCGGCGGGTTCATCGCGCCGTTCCTGTACCCGGAGCTGGAGTGGGATTTCCGGCTGCCGCTGGTGAAGAGCATCAACGTGAGCGGGCACAAGTACGGGCTGGTGTACGCCGGCATCGGGTGGGTGATATGGAGGAGCAAGGCCGACTTGCCCGAAGAGCTCATCTTCCACATCAATTACCTCGGCGCCGATCAACCCACCTTCACCCTCAACTTCTCCAAAGGTAATAATAGCAGCTCGGAATGCCAAGAACATGGAATTAATCTTCTCCTCCGTCAAAGCAATGCAATCTTTTCTACTTCCACGGAGATTAAACTGCCATTGCTGACTTCAATTTTTGCTTGCCCCCTTTGATCAGGATCTAGCCAGGTCATCGCGCAATACTACCAGCTAATTCGCCTGGGTTACGAGGTGGTCATCTCTCTCTCTCTCTCTCTCTCTCTCTCTCTCTCTCTCTCTCTCTCTCTCTCTCTCTCTCTCTCTCTCTCTCTCTCTCTCGCGTTGACTCCTGGGCACTGTTTTACTGCAGGGATACAAGAATGTGATGGAGAACTGCCAGGAAAACGCCATGGTGCTGAAGCGAGGGCTGGAGAGGACCGGGCGGTTCGACATCGTCTCCAAGGACAACGGCGTGCCGCTGGTGGCGTTCTCGCTCAAGGACCGAAGCCGGCACGACGAGTTCGAGGTGTCGGACATCCTGCGCCGGTTCGGGTGGATCGTGCCGGCGTACACGATGCCGCCGGACGCACAGCACATCACGGTGCTCCGCGTCGTCATCCGCGAGGACTTCAGCCGCACGCTGGCAGAGCGGCTCGTGATGGACGTGGAGAAGGTCCTGCACGAGCTCGACTCGCTGCCGCCCAAACAGCCCAAGGCCAACGGGCACCCACACCACCACCGCAACGGGGCGATCCCCAAGAAGTCGGAGCTCGAGACGCTGCGGTCCGTCACCGACGCTTGGAAGAAGTTCGTGATGGCCAAGAAGACCACCGACATCGTCTGCTAGTACTGACAAGTTATTGCCGGACATTATTACGATTAAGAGGATGCTGCTTCTTTTTGTTGTGTCCGCTGGTTTAGAGGGGCACGAATTGGCAACACTTGTCATACGGTCATTGTTCAAGAGCTAAATAACACGGTGTTTCATCAACTATGACTTGCAATTATCGAGTTTTGTCAGGATGAATACCAAATTTATGGGCCAAAATAATTGCTTGATGATCAACAAAAGGGCTTAGAAAGGAATTCATTTTTCCTAATGCCAAATCCAAGCTGGTCGTAGGAACGAGGTCAAAACTTGCCCCTAATTCATACGGCCAGAGCTATCCAGAAATAGGCATATAATTCCATCTAAAAGTAAATGTCGTGGGATGACAGCCAAACAGATGCAGTGCATGGAATACTAGTCTTAATTCGCATTTCAAGAACAGAGCACAAGAGAATTTTACAGCGACAAAATCATACATATATATTTGCTGAAACTAGCAAAAGAGCACTGTGCAATCAAGTATAATGCTTTTTTTTTTTTTTTTACAGGAGATAAAAAGCAGGAGAAAACACAATCAGGTGGATTTGGAATGCATATAAAAATGTAAAGCATGTGCACTCATCATCAAGAAAATGGAATAACTTACATGTGATGTGGGGTGGTGCTTGTATCCATTTTTTTCTTCATATCCACATGATTCTTCAACCACTTTCGGCATTCTCTGGCACCTAAAACGATATCTTACATTAGAATATGCGACACTAAACCCATGCTGCATTTGTCGGAGTACAAGTTGAGCATCACAATAAAAAGCCACCGATGCAGAATCATATGCATTAAGTTTTTGAATCAACCAAGCATGCAGGAACTGCACCTTCATTTAAAATTCTGCCTCAAAAGATAAAAGTGCGGGGACTTCATCTGTAACCATGTCCATATGCCAGAGAAAGTTATGACAGTTTAAATCCTTCCGGTCAGGGGAAGAAATGCAAGAGGCAAACCCAGAGAGAAAATGAGGCGAGGGATGGGATTTTAGGCATTACCAGAAGAAAGAGGAGAGACAATGATGGTGGCAAGAGGGAGAACAGAAGCGGTGGCTTCTTCCATCAGTGAGAGGAAGCAGTGAGGAAGGAAAAGGCTTTAGGCGCAGCAACATTTAAAAGTTCCAAGAAAAAAAGGCCAACAATGCATTCGGCATTATATGGAATAGCAAGGGCAGGTCCCAATAATTAAAGGTCCACCCACAAAATATTCCCCACATATGCCAGAGTAGCTGAATGCTGCTAATGGTTAATATAGGCAATAAATGCTTCATCAATCATTCAGATTTGGCAGTAAACTGAGTGAGTGTCTTGGGGCTCATATGAAGCCAGTATAAAAGAAGCAACCATCAATAATACTCGACTAGAAAAATGTTGGACAACTGTAACAGAATAAAATTTTAATTCTGCCTAAACTCTAAACTATAGCTTGCATTTATGTTCTAGAATAAGGTTTTCAAGAAAAATATACTCTTTGGAAGAACCAAGAGCTACAGAACAGTTAACCTTCAAGACAAAGTTTTCCACAAAAAATTATTAAAGAAAAGTCTGGGTCCATCCAAGCTTTGACAGTACAAGCTCCACAACGATGCAGCTCCATAAAGCTCTTAATTATTGTTACTTTGCAGATAGCTCAACAGACTTAAATCTTATGAATCTTATCAAGTCGTTACCATGAAAACCATGATGATTTAGTGTGCATGTCAATATTAATACAAAATTGGACATATTCTGCTAATACGAAAAGCAGAAAATATGTGTAAAGCCCCAGAAAATCTGGAAAGAAAACCAACAAAAACAACAAAAGAAAGTCTGTAATAGCTAACCTATACACTAAAAACAGACCATGCACGATATTAAGCTAATATTTAGGAAGTTCTCCCACAATTACATAATGACAATATTAGCAGGAAAGTAACACTGCTTGGTCCATCAGTACCTACTGCAAGTTATTTCCTCCGGTCAACACCTCTGCAATCATCCTCAAGGGCAAGAGTTAGCATCTCCGTGCAGAATTGGTCGTTTGGGTCCAGCCAAAGAGCCTGTCAAATGAAAATGTAATAATTTGTATAAAAGCAGCTTGAGCATGAAATATGGACCAAACAGAGTGAGAATTAGAATAGGAAAATATGGAAAACAAGCTTGACAAATTAATTTAAGTGTTTCCCAAGCAAGACTTCCCAATCTAGTCACCTTATAGCTTGGGTAAAAATATTGAGTAATTTTTTTTAAAAAAAAATGTACAACTATATCAGGTGTCTGATATATGGTACATGGCTGAAAGAAGTGATGCCAGACTATGGCATCCTGCATATAGGCAGACAATGTAGCCTTCAGCCTTCAGGTCAGCTATCGAGGAAGAGATCAAGGCATCAAAACTCGATTGCAGATTATTTATTATGATGTTGCACTACAGCCTTTGATTGGAATGATCCATATCCAGTATATCACTTTAACTATGATAGGATACTCATGTAGTCAACTTAATTAAACTTCACATGTATTCCCATGCAACCAAATCCCAGCAATTCCTTCGTGCAATTCTACACTATGAAAATAATCACTGTTAGCAGAAACATCAGATTTGTCAGCACTAAGACATCTATATGCAAGCACCATCCCAATTTCAGTTAAGATGGACAATAACATGAATTATACAATGAGTAAGTGCATCTTTCTAATGCATATAAATTTCAATTGTGGTTATATCTGGAAATCTGATGAAACATCAATAGGTCAATTATAATCACAATTCACTCATAAACTCACCTTGTGGTAGTAGGTTATTGCAGCATCAAAGTTATCCTGTAAAAAATACAGCAGGAATTAATAAAAAAAAAACTGATACCAAAGAGGCTGTTAAATATGTGCAAAAAAAAGTGCAGCTAAGAAACTGAAAGTCAGAGGGGATTGAACTTCACCATCTCTTAGTCATTATGATAAAGACTGTTGACATTCCAAAAAGAAGCTAAGCAGAATAAGACAAAACCCTTGAATTTTCTATTCTCATTTTTTCCTTTCTAATCTTTATTTACTGCAGACACTTAAACATACATGCAATTCCATAGATCAACAAACGCATGGACCTGAATATATCATAGTTGAAGAAATTGTGCATGCACTGCTACTGTTCTTTTTGTAACAACTAACAACTTTCGCTTCAAGTTACCTCAGAGAAACGAAAATAAATAAATAAATGAAAAGAAGTGAAAAAAAAGGCCTAAATTCATGCTCCAACACCAGCTTTGACACCTTGTTAGACCAACACCAATATTACCACCTGATGTCACTACAAAAATAATTAAAAAATGAATTGGATCTGTTCCAAGCTATATGGTCTAATATCAATCCTCGGTCAGAGAGATAAATACTGGTTGGGACATATCCCAACAGATATTCGAGACTTTGGTATAGACAGCCTATAAACTTGTGAAGATACCTGCAGATGATATGTATATGCCAGACCAGCAAATGCACTGAAATTTTGAGTTGAAACAGCCAGGGCCTTTTCATAACAGGAAATGGCCTTCTGGAACATCCTGAAAATATTCTGCCTGATATTAGATGTGCACAAGAACAAAAATAATATATCTATTTTCTGCATAAGTTACACCTTTTCTTTCAAAATCCTTAATATTTGTCCTTCGTTTGAAGAGAATAAAGAAGTACATCAAGATTAACACAGATATCTCCATGCATTCAAAATATTACATTGCGTAATTAACTGGTACTCAGCATGTAAGGAAATATTCGTAGAAGCATACAGATCAAAATTTGGAGGCAAACTATTATTGAATAAAAAGAACCACAAGTCTTTTAAAAAGCTTTAGCCTTCTGACTACACACAATTTCTGTCATGTGATTTAAATTGCAAGATATACTTTAGAAACTTCATGACGGTAGTCAACTTTCAAGATCACTATTTCACATATTTAGCACTTGATTATAAACCCAATTCAATTTTCTATATGTCATACTTCTTAAGCTCTTATGATTCATTTAACCTGATGTAGAACTAATCACATAGGATCACACTACAACTTGTCATGAAGTTTCTAAATTATTACATTTTGAATTATAAACCCAATTCAAAATATTACATTGCGTAATTAATCGGTACTCGGCATGTAAGGAAATATTCGTAGAAGCATACAGATCAAAATTTGGAGGCAAACTATTATTGAATAAAAAGAACCACAAGTCTTTTAAAAGCTTTAGCCTTCTGCTACACACAATTTCTGTCATGTGATTTAAATTGCAAGATATACTTTAGAAACTTCATGACACTGGTAGTCAACTTTCAAGATCACTATTTCACATATTTAGCACTTGATTATAAACCCAATTCAATTTTCTATATGTCATACTTCTTAAGCTCTTATGATTCATTTAACCTGATGTAGAACTAATCACATAGGATCACACTACAACTTGTCATGAAGTTTCTAAAGTATTACATTTTGAATTATAAACCCAATTCAAAATATTACATTGCATAATTAACTGGTACTCAGCATGTAAGGAAATATTCGTAGAAGCATACAGATCAAAATTTGGAGGCAAACTATTATTGAATAAAAAGAACCACAAGTCTTTTAAAAGCTTTAGCCTTACACACTGAATTTACGTCATGTGATTTAAATTGCAAGATATACTTTAGAAACTTCATGACATCGGTAGTCAACTTTCAAGATCACTATTTCACATATTTAGCACTTGATTATAAACCCAATTCAATTTTCTATATGTCATACTTCTTAAGCTCTTATGATTCATTTAACTTTGATGTAGAACTAATCACATAGGATCACACTACAACTTGTCATGAAGTTTCTAAAGTATTACATTTTGAATTATAAACCCAATTCAAAATATTACATTGCGTAATTAAGCGGTACTCGGCATGTAAGGAAATATTCGTAGAAGCATACAGATCAAAATTTGAGGCAAACTATTATTGAATAAAAAGAACCACAAGTCTTTTAAAAGCTTTAGCCTTCTGACTACACAATTTCTGTCATGTGATTTAAATTGCAAGATATACTTTAGAAACTTCATGACACGTAGTCAACTTTCAAGATCACTATTTCACATATTTAGCACTTGATTATAAACCCAATTCAATTTTCTATATGTCATACTTCTTAAGCTCTTATGATTCATTTAACCTGATGTAGAACTAATCACATAGGATCACACTACAACTTGTCATGAAGTTTCTAAAGTATTACATTTTGAATTATAAACCCAATTCAAAATATTACATTGCGTAATTAATCGGTACTCGGCATGTAAGGAAATATTCGTAGAAGCATCTGAGATCAAAATTTGGAGGCAAACTATTATTGAATAAAAAGAACCACAAGTCTTTTAAAAGCTTTAGCCTTCTACTACACACAATTTACGTCATGTGATTTAAATTGCAAGATATACTTTAGAAACTTCATGACATGGTAGTCAACTTTCAAGATCACTATTTCACATATTTAGCACTTGATTATAAACCCAATTCAATTTTCTATATGTCATACTTCTTAAGCTCTTATGATTCATTTAACCTGATGTAGAACTAATCACATAGGATCACACTACAACTTGTCATGAAGTTTCTAAAGTATTACATTTTGAATTATAAACCCAATTCAAAATATTACATTGCGTAATTAACTGGTACTCAGCATGTAAGGAAATATTCGTAGAAGCATACAGATCAAAATTTGGAGGCAAACTATTATTGAATAAAAAGAACCACAAGTCTTTTAAAAAGCTTTAGCCTTCTGACTACACACAATTTACGTCATGTGATTTAAATTGCAAGATATACTTTAGAAACTTCATGACACTGATAGTCAACTTTCAATATCACTATTTCACATATTTAGCACTTGATTATAAACCCAATTCAATTTTCTATATGTCATACTTCTTAAGCTCTTATGATTCATTTAACCTGATGTAGAACTAATCACATAGGATCACACTACAACTTGTCATGAAGTTTCTAAAGTATTACATTTTGAATTATAAACCCAATTCAAAATATTACATTGCGTAATTAACTACTCGACATGTAAGGAAATATTCGTGAGAAGCATACAGATCAAAATTTGGAGGCAAACTATTATTGAATAAAAAGAACCACAAGTCTTTTAAAAGCTTTAGCCTTCACTACACACAATTTCTGTCATGTGATTTAAATTGCAAGATATACTTTAGAAACTTCATGACACCGGTAGTCAACTTTCAAGATCACTATTTCACATATTTAGCACTTGATTATAAACCCAATTCAATTTTCTATATGTCATACTTCTTAAGCTCTTATGATTCATTTAACCTGATGTAGAACTAATCACATAGGATCACACTACAACTTGTCATGAAGTTTCTAAAGTATTACATTTTGAATTATAAACCCAATTCAAAATATTACATTGCGTAATTAATCGGTACTCACATGTAAGGAAATATTCGTAGAAGCATACAGATCAAAATTTGGAGGCAAACTATTATTGAATAAAAAGAACCACAAGTCTTTTAAAAAGCTTTAGCCTTCTGACTACACTGAATTTGTCATGTGATTTAAATTGCAAGATATACTTTAGAAACTTCATGACACTTTGGTAGTCAACTTTCAAGATCACTATTTCACATATTTAGCACTTGATTATAAACCCAATTCAATTTTCTATATGTCATACTTCTTAAGCTCTTATGATTCATTTAACGATGTAGAACTAATCACATAGGATCACACTACAACTTGTCATGAAGTTTCTAAAGTATTACATTTTGAATTATAAACCCAATTCAAAATATTACATTGCGTAATTAAGCGGTACTCGGCATGTAAGGAAATATTCGTAGAAGCATACAGATCAAAATTTGGAGGCAAACTATTATTGAATAAAAGAACCACAAGTCTTTTAAAAGCTTTAGCCTTCTGACTACACGAATTTCTGTCATGTGATTTAAATTACAAGATATACTTTAGAAACTTCATGACACTGGTAGTCAACTTTCAAGATCACTATTTCACATATTTAGCACTTGATTATAAACCCAATTCAATTTTCTATATGTCATACTTCTTAAGCTCTTATGATTCATTTAACCTGATGTAGAACTAATCACATAGGATCACACTACAACTTGTCATGAAGTTTCTAAAGTATTACATTTTGAATTATAAACCCAATTCAAAATATTACATTGCGTAATTAACGGTACTGACATGTAAGGAAATATTCGTAGAAGCATCTGAGATCAAAATTTGAGGCAAACTATTATTGAATAAAAAGAACCACAAGTCTTTTAAAAAGCTTTAGCCTTCTGACTACACAATTTCTGTCATGTGATTTAAATTGCAAGATATACTTTAGAAACTTCATGACCTGGTAGTCAACTTTCAAGATCACTATTTCACATATTTAGCACTTGATTATAAACCCAATTCAATTTTCTATATGTCATACTTCTTAAGCTCTTATGATTCATTTAACCTGATGTAGAACTAATCACATAGGATCACACTACAACTTGTCATGAAGTTTCTAAAGTATTACATTTTGAATTATAAACTCAATTCAAAATATTACATTGTGTAATTAACTGGTACTCAGTATGTAAGGAAATATTCGTAGAAGCATACAGATCAAAATTTGGAGGCAAACTATTATTGAATAAAAAGAACCACAAGTCTTTTAAAAAGCTTTAGCCTTCTGACACACTGAATTTACATCATGTGATTTAAATTGCAAGATATACTTTAGAAACTTCATGACACTGGTAGTCAACTTTCAAGATCACTATTTCACATATTTAGCACTTGATTATAAACCCAATTCAATTTTCTATATGTCATACTTCTTAAGCTCTTATGATTCATTTAACCTGATGTAGAACTAATCACATAGGATCACACTACAACTTGTCATGAAGTTTCTAAAGTATTACATTTTGAATTATAAACCCAATTCAAAATATTACATTGCGTAATTAAGCTGGTACTCGGCATGTAAGGAAATATTCGTAAAGCATACAGTCAAAATTTGAGGCAAACTATTATTGAATAAAAAGAACCACAAGTCTTTTAAAAAGCTTTAGCCTTCTGACTACACTGAATTTACTGTCATGTGATTTAAATTGCAAGATATACTTTAGAAACTTCATGACACCGGTAGTCAACTTTCAAGATCACTATTTCACATATTTAGCACTTGATTATAAACCCAATTCAATTTTCTATATGTCATACTTCTTAAGCTCTTATGATTCATTTAACTTTGATGTAGAACTAATCACATAGGATCACACTACAACTTGTCATGAAGTTTCTAAAGTATTACATTTTGAATTATAAACCCAATTCAAAATAATCAAAATATTGCATTGTAGTGCCAATTTTCGCTGACATAGTAAGGAAATATCGTGTGAAATCTTGCATCACAGATCAAAATTTGGAGGCAAACTATTATTGAATAAAAAGAACCACAAGTCTTTTAAAAGCTTTAGCCTTCTGACTACACGAATTTCTGTCATGTGATTTAAATTGCAAGATATACTTTAGAAACTTCATGACCTTTGGTAGTCAACTTTCAATATCACTATTTCACATATTTAGCACTTGATTATAAACCCAATTCAATTTTCTATATGTCATACTTCTTAAGCTCTTATGATTCATTTAACCTGATGTAGAACTAATCACATAGGTTCACACTACAACTTGACATGAAGGTTCTAAAGTATTACATTTTGAAGCCTAAACCCAATTCAAAATATTACATTGCGAAAGTAAGTGGTACTGAGCAAGTAAGGAAAGATTCGTAGAAGCATAGAGACCAAAATTTGGAGGCAAACTATTATTGAATAAAAGAACCACAAGTCTTTTAAAAGCTTTAGCCTTCTGACTACACTGAATTTACATGTGATTTAAATTGCAAGATATACTTTAGAAACTTCATGACGGTAGTCAACTTTCAAGATCACTATTTCACATATTTAGCACTTGATTATAAACCCAATTCAATTTTCTATATGTCATACTTCTTAAGCTCTTATGATTCATTTAACCTGATGTAGAACTAATCACATAGGATCACACTACAACTTGTCATGAAGTTTCTAAAGTATTACATTTTGAATTATAAACCCAATTCAAAATATTACATTGCGTAATTAATCGGTACTCATGTAAGGAAATATTCGTAGAAGCATACAGATCAAAATTTGGAGGCAAACTATTATTGAATAAAAAGAACCACAAGTCTTTTAAAAAGCTTTAGCCTTTCTACACACAATTTCTGTCATGTGATTTAAATTGCAAGATATACTTTAGAAACTTCATGACATCGGTAGTCAACTTTCAAGATCACTATTTCACATATTTAGCACTTGATTATAAACCCAATTCAATTTTCTATATGTCATACTTAAGCTCTTATGATTCATTTAACCTGATGTAGAACTAATCACATAGGATCACACTACAACTTGTCATGAAGTTTCTAAAGTATTACATTTTGAATTATAAACCCAATTCAAAATATTACATTGCGTAATTAACTGGTACTCAGCATGTAAGGAAATATTCGTAGAAGCATACAGATCAAAATTTGGAGGCAAACTATTATTGAATAAAAAGAACCACAAGTCTTTTAAAAAGCTTTAGCCTTTACAGCTACACCTGAATTTCTGTCATGTGATTTAAATTGCAAGATATACTTTAGAAACTTCATGACATGGTAGTCAACTTTCAAGATCACTATTTCACATATTTAGCACTTGATTATAAACCCAATTCAATTTTCTATATGTCATACTTCTTAAGCTCTTATGATTCATTTAACCTGATGTAGAACTAATCACATAGGATCACACTACAACTTGTCATGAAGTTTCTAAAGTATTACATTTTGAATTATAAACCCAATTCAAAATATTACATTCGTAATTAATCGCGGTACTCAGCATGTAAGGAAATATTCGTAGAAGCATACAGATCAAAATTTGGAGGCAAACTATTATTGAATAAAAAGAACCACAAGTCTTTTAAAAAGCTTTAGCCTTTACAGCTACACCTGAATTTCTGTCATGTGATTTAAATTGCAAGATATACTTTAGAAACTTCATGACACTGGTAGTCAACTTTCAAGATCACTATTTCACATATTTAGCACTTGATTATAAACCCAATTCAATTTTCTATATGTCATACTTCTTAAGCTCTTATGATTCATTTAACTTTGATGTAGAACTAATCACATAGGATCACACTACAACTTGTCATGAAGTTTCTAAAGTATTACATTTTGAATTATAAACCCAATTCAAAATATTACATTGCGTAATTAATCGGTACTCAGCATGTAAGGAAATATTCGTAGAAGCATACAGATCAAAATTTGAGGCAAACTATTATTGAATAAAAAGAACCACAAGTCTTTTAAAAGCTTTAGCCTTTACTACACACTGAATTTCTGTCATGTGATTTAAATTACAAGATATACTTTAGAAACTTCATGACAGGTAGTCAACTTTCAAGATCACTATTTCACATATTTAGCACTTGATTATAAACCCAATTCAATTTTCTATATGTCATACTTCTTAAGCTCTTATGATTCATTTAACCTGATGTAGAACTAATCACATAGGATCACACTACAACTTGTCATGAAGTTTCTAAAGTATTACATTTTGAATTATAAACCCAATTCAAAATATTACATTGCGTAATTAACTGGTACTCAGCATGTAAGGAAATATTCGTAGAAGCATACAGATCAAAATTTGGAGGCAAACTATTATTGAATAAAAAGAACCACAAGTCTTTTAAAAAGCTTTAGCCTTCTACTACACCTGAATTTCTGTCATGTGATTTAAATTGCAAGATATACTTTAGAAACTTCATGACACTGGTAGTCAACTTTCAAGATCACTATTTCACATATTTAGCACTTGATTATAAACCCAATTCAATTTTCTATATGTCATACTTCTTAAGCTCTTATGATTCATTTAACCTGATGTAGAACTAATCACATAGGATCACACTACAACTTGTCATGAAGTTTCTAAAGTATTACATTTTGAATTATAAAACCAATTCAAATATTCAATGGCGTAAGACATGTAAGGAAATATTCGTAGAAGCATACAGATCAAAATTTGAGGCAAACTATTATTGAATAAAAAGAACCACAAGTCTTTTAAAAAGCTTTAGCCTTTACTACACAATTTCTGTCATGTGATTTAAATTGCAAGATATACTTTAGAAACTTCATGACACTGTAGTCAACTTTCAAGATCACTATTTCACATATTTAGCACTTGATTATAAACCCAATTCAATTTTCTATATGTCATACTTCTTAAGCTCTTATGATTCATTTAACTGATGTAGAACTAATCACAGGATCACACTACAACTTGTCATGAAGTTTCTAAAGTATTACATTTTGAATTATAAACCCAATTCAAAATATTACATTGCATGAATTAATCTGGTACTCAAAGATGTAAGGAAATATTCGTAGAAGCATACAGATCAAAATTTGGAGGCAAACTATTATTGAATAAAAAGAACCACAAGTCTTTTAAAAGCTTTAGCCTTCTGACTACACACAATTTACGTCATGTGATTTAAATTGCAAGATATACTTTAGAAACTTCATGACACTGGTAGTCAACTTTCAAGATCACTATTTCACATATTTAGCACTTGATTATAAACCCAATTCAATTTTCTATATGTCATACTTCTTAAGCTCTTATGATTCATTTAACCTGATGTAGAACTAATCACATAGGATCACACTACAACTTGTCATGAAGTTTCTAAAGTATTACATTTTGAATTATAAACCCAATTCAAAATATTACATTGCGTAATTAAGCTGGTACTCGGCATGTAAGGAAATATTCGTAGAAGCATACAGATCAAAATTTGGAGGCAAACTATTATTGAATAAAAAGAACCACAAGTCTTTTAAAAGCTTTAGCCTTCTGACTACACACAATTTCTGTCATGTGATTTAAATTGCAAGATATACTTTAGAAACTTCATGACACTGTAGTCAACTTTCAAGATCACTATTTCACATATTTAGCACTTGATTATAAACCCAATTCAATTTTCTATATGTCATACTTCTTAAGCTCTTATGATTCATTTAACTTTGATGTAGAACTAATCACATAGGATCACACTACAACTTGTCATGAAGTTTCTAAAGTATTACATTTTGAATTATAAACCCAATTCAAAATATTACATTGCGTAATTAATCGGTACTCGGCATGTAAGGAAATATTCGTAGAAGCATACTGAGATCAAAAATTTGGAGGCAAACTATTATTGAATAAAAAGAACCACAAGTCTTTTAAAAGCTTTAGCCTTCTGACTACACCTGAATTTCTGTCATGTGATTTAAATTGCAAGATATACTTTAGAAACTTCATGACCGTAGTCAACTTTCAAGATCACTATTTCACATATTTAGCACTTGATTATAAACCCAATTCAATTTTCTATATGTCATACTTCTTAAGCTCTTATGATTCATTTAACTTTGATGTAGAACTAATCACATAGGATCACACTACAACTTGTCATGAAGTTTCTAAAGTATTACATTTTGAATTATAAACCCAATTCAAAATATTACATTGCGTAATTAAGCGGTACTCGGCATGTAAGGAAATATTCGTAGAAGCATCTGAGATCAAAATTTGGAGGCAAACTATTATTGAATAAAAAGAACCACAAGTCTTTTAAAAGCTTTAGCCTTCTGACTACACAATTTACTGTCATGTGATTTAAATTGCAAGATATACTTTAGAAACTTCATGACACGTAGTCAACTTTCAAGATCACTATTTCACATATTTAGCACTTGATTATAAACCCAATTCAATTTTCTATATGTCATACTTCTTAAGCTCTTTTGATTCATTTAACCTGATGTAGAACTAATCACATAGGATCACACTACAACTTGTCATGAAGTTTCTAAAGTATTACATTTTGAATTATAAACCCAATTCAAAATATTACATTGCGTAATTAAGCGTACTCGACATGTAAGGAAATATTCGTAGAAGCATACAGATCAAAATTTGGAGGCAAACTATTATTGAATAAAAAGAACCACAAGTCTTTTAAAAAGCTTTAGCCTTCTGACTACACCTGAATTTCTGTCATGTGATTTAAATTGCAAGATATACTTTAGAAACTTCATGACACTGGTAGTCAACTTTCAAGATCACTATTTCACATATTTAGCACTTGATTATAAACCCAATTCAATTTTCTATATGTCATACTTCTTAAGCTCTTTTGATTCATTTAACCTGATGTAGAACTAATCACATAGGATCACACTACAACTTGTCAATCTTCCTAAATGAGGCAGGATTGACTCTAATTATAAACCTCAAGCAACTTGCTTTGTCTTTAAGAAATTGACACCTTTTAAGCTCTCAAGATTGAACCATGAAACCTGACATCAAATTTAAGATACAGGAACATGGTTGCAAATATAAATCCTACCAATTATCTTGATTGACTGATGTAATGAATACTTTTTTCTTCCAATTGTGCTATTACATTACACAGCATCTTAAAGCATCTTGTTTCTGAATACTAACAAAAAAGTCACAGATGGGTAAATCAATATTATTTGCCTTTACAGGTTGCTTCTTTTTAAACCTGTGCAAGTCTTACTCTGCTTCACAGGTTGCTTCCTGTTGAACAAGTGTAGGGTTGTAAATAGTCCTAGTCTTACATATGATGATGTCATTGGAGTTGTCAAATCTAGTTCTGCTGAAACTAATCTGAACTAAGAGGAAATGCTATACCTTGAACTATGCAAATTTAGCTAATTAAGCTGTTTGCTTACATCATATGCTATGGAAAACTCCTGCATATTCATACCAGGTGTACCATAATGAGATCATGGTGCTAGATCATCTCGGAGCACCATTATGAGCTGTTTAGTTGCAGATGGTAAACAATTTGGCACAACAACTAATATACCCACATCAAGTTGTCTAACTTGGGCCATGCCTAGATGCGAACATAAAAGAGGAATGATAACTGATAATATAGCTTAAAGAAAATTTGCTATGTTATACAAGTCAATCTGAAGTGTGTAATGTTCAAATGTATGCTACAAACACTATAGTAGACCAAGAAAATGCTGAATCCTAAAGGTACAATAAATTCATAGCAGAAATCATGTAGATTGACAACTGAACATACTTAAGTTTTCGTAATGCATGTGCAAGGTTTACCAAAGTTGGTTCCCACATTTCACTTAATGAAGATGAAACACAATCTAGGGTCATCTCAAACCACTGAACAGCTTTCTGGTATCTACAAGAAGAAGATAATTTGGATTATGATAGAGAAATACAAAAGCATTATACACACTAACGTTCACCATATGCTGAAAAAGCAAAGGAAAATAGGTAGTGATGAACATGCAAAACAGCTCATAGTTCATAAAAAATTGTTTCAATGGGTGTATACAATGTGAATTCAATTTCCATATTTGAATGTTGTAATCAGTGTACGCTTGGGTGGCTGAGGAACAGCCTAGGCAGATATTGCAAACTAGAACAAAATCTTCACCATCGTGTTAAGAATAGTACATATCTCTGCTACTAGGTTGATAACAAGGTAAGTAAAGATGCATAAATTGATTGCAAAATAAGAACCAGTGCTAAAAAACGGAACATGGAGAGGATGATTTTTCTTACTCCTTCATATGATAAGCAACAACTCCAAGTTCATTATATACAAGTGGATCAGAAGGACATATCTTTTTTGCCTGCAAAAGGAACTGAAGAGAAAGCACATTGAGAACATCAATAAACGATGTTGTACACAAGTCAAAACCACCTATTACATCATTTCTTGTTTAACAGCTACTACAGTCCAATTATAAAACAAGTAATTGGATTAATTGTACCGTCCCGCTATCTGAAGAAAACTTTGACTCATCAGCCCACTGCATGTTTCATGGACATGCGGAGAGCACTCAAGTCACCTTCGCCATCCCAGACTTCATATGTGGTCATGATGCAGAGCATCATGTGGATCGTGAAGATGAATAGATCGAGACGACACCACTTTGACTCCGAAACAGTTGACTGACTGAAATAACAAGAGTGCAAAATAGTAAGTATTTCTTTTTGATTTCGTAATCAGAATTAAATTGCCTCGGTACCAAAGTTATTGAGAGAACAAGACACTGAAAGTAACAAGTGTTCTTACCTAGGCATCTCAAGGTTTTGATAGAAGAAGTTGTGAAAGAAAAACACTTCCATTTCTAAATAGAAAATATTTTTTGAAGGTCCACGTGAGATGATATATTTGGATTGACTCGTTATATAGATAGTCTCATTTCTTACACTTCAACATAGTATCATAAAACTGATGATCTGGAGTTGGATGTATCATATATCATAATTTTTTTTTATCAATCCAAGGATCTGAAATTAGATAGTGCTCGGAGAAGAAGCCATAACTTAACTTAATATCTAATACCAAATGTTGAACCAAATAAAAAGAAAAGATAAGCCTATCACACAACGGACAAGGCAAAATACTTTATCTTTCACTCAAAACCTTTTACAACTTTAAAAAATTTATATTTTATGACTCAAGTTATGGAGTTTATATAGTTTCCATAAATTAATTAATAATTATATTTAAAATAAATTATTCTTTTCTAAAAACCTTTTTCAAGAATCAATAATCATTTATTTTTTTTATAGATATTTAATTTATTTTTTCTCTTGATATAATAAACTTTTCGCTTGATATATTGAATGTCTATACGATACCTTAATAAATTTAATTCGAAACACCTCCATCTCTGGGTTAAAATATCCACTTGC
This sequence comes from Musa troglodytarum, assembly GCA_023547065.1. NCBI lineage: Eukaryota > Viridiplantae > Streptophyta > Magnoliopsida > Zingiberales > Musaceae > Musa > Musa troglodytarum. The sequence continues at coordinate 54,195,499 of CP097511.1, forward strand.
CACTGTTGCCACTCCTAGCCGCCACAATTAGAAGAACAGGAAGAAGGTGGAGGTGTATGGCCGGTCAGATCACGAACCCAACATGCATGGTTTATAAAGCAACTGACGAGGAAAGAGATGCACGCAATATTCTCCCATTCCATGGACTACTTTTGATCTCGAAGCAGCCCTCTACTTCATAACTCCAGTCAAGAAAAACTTGAATGCTAAGGTGGCCATTAAAACTGGGGAGGTCTAATTTGAGGTAGTAATTCTCAAACAGCCTATTTCATCTAGATAGTGTTTGATATCTTTCATATCTTTTACTGTCATCTTTAGAGTCATCATCATATACTGATGCTTGTTGTGGGCAAATAACATCATGTCAATTTAAGTGTCAAGGTTGAGCTACACCTACATTTCTTCTTTGATTGGTTCTATAATAATCCACAGTTCCTTCTTCATCTAACTCATCTTTATTGGCTGATTAAATTATATACCCGTGTTGATGATTAGAATAGCTATTAGTATCAACTCTAGCACGATTGATCCTGCTATCACCATCAACTCTTTTGACACCTAAACCTAAGTTAGTGTAGTGAGCATATCGTAAATCTCTTGAAGTTTCTACGTTATCCTTACTTCTTGTGCCTCTAATGTTGTCCATACAACTAGCACTCTCCAATTATTATTAACGAGGTTATTATCATTGCTTCCATCATGAATATTATCATCATCAAATTTGTCACTATCATCGATAATGTTCCATCGTCGTTATCATCGTTATTGTCACTGAATCTTATCTCGATGGGTTATAGGATTGTACTTAGTAAATTAAGTTTCGTACATGTAAGATCCACCGTAAGCAGTGGGTATAAAGCGTATTTCTTAATTTTTTAACCATAAGCCTATTATGCTAACCTCCTGTAAACTATGAGCTCCTCGGAAGAACAGACGCCGACGTCTGCTACATATTTCCAAAGCTCAAGCTGTACCGCAAGGCTAATCAGTTGATCTTTACCTGACGATTCACAGATTTCATGCCTTGTCGCGTCGACGGGACGGACAACGATGTCCACGAGATGTTGGCCATCCTTTTTCCCAACACTCGGAGGGGACCGACCGAGACGACGCCCATCCTCTCCCATCTTTTCCTTCCTCTTCGATTGACCTCTCGCCAAAGCTGCAACGCCATGACCGCTCTTTAATCGAGCACATCAGGTGATCTCCGGGGCGATCGATCGCCTGGCAGAAGGAGCGAAGTTGCACGAAAGAATTCGGTGAGGCAGGAGATAAGCACGGAGCTTTTTACCCGTGCGAAGACGTGGTCAAAGACTCGACCTTTTTTACTTGACTTAACTTGACTCCGCCAAAGATGGCTGCTTTCCTCCTTTGCCGAAAGAAGGAAATGCGACCCACGAGAGCAACCCTCACTCGCTCTGTACTTTGGCTTCCCATTCGCCACTGCTGTTTCCACCTGCTTCCTATTAGCGGTCGATGGCAGACTTCCTCGATCAGATCTGCACGATTCTCCGATCAAGTCGTCAGGTCAAGTCAATGTAATCATCACCTCACCTTCGCCCTGTTCTTCCAATTGTGGCGGCCAGGAGAAGGTAGGGAGGAGGAGATCAAACTGCGCGCCATGGCTTTCTCATCATTCTTCTCGTCATTGTTGTTGTGCCTGTTGGGCATCCTCCTTCTCCACGGGGCAGCGGTGGCACGAGGGTGTTTTAGCATGGAGAGGGAGGCGCTGCTGGACTTCAAAGCTGGTGTCATAGACACCCGCAACCGGCTATCTTCTTGGACAGGCCACCACTGTTGCACATGGAAGGGAGTGGCCTGCGACACCACCACTGGCCACGTCGTCATGCTGGACCTCCGGAACACAAAGTTTACAGACGATTGGGCATTACGCGGTGAGAGGATGAACTCGTCATTCCCTGCTTTATCTCATCTGAAGCACTTGGATCTTAGCTTCAATGATTTCAGCGGGATCCGCATGCCGGAATTCATCGGCTCCTTCAAGAAACTGAGATACCTCAATCTATCTTCTACACGATTCATGGGAGGAATACCTGCTCGGCTGGGGAACCTTTCGAGCCTCTACGTTCTTGATCTAAGCGATGCTTTATACGTCGATGATTATGGCCACGGATATCCCGTCGACAACCTCGACTGGATCTCCCATCTCACCTCCTTGAAGCACCTGGACTTGAGCTGGTTGAACCTGACCAATGTCCCAGATTGGTTCTCATCCGTGAACATGCTGCCTTCCCTCCAAGCGTTAAGAATGTCTTCCGTTGGTCTCAAATGCATCCCAGCTTCTGTTGTCCACCTCAACTTCACCTCCTCTCTTACCGTCCTCGATCTCTCCTCCAATAATTTCGACTCCACCTTACCCAAATGGTTGTGGAATATTACTAGTCTTACCTATCTCGATCTTCGTGATACCGGGTTCCGTGGTGTTATTCCTGATGCGATTGGAGACTTGGGCTCTCTTACTTTTCTTGATCTAGGGCTCAATCAACTCGAGGGTATCGTACCGAGATCCATGGTTGATCTCCGTAGACTGAAAGAATTACATATGGAAGCCCACCAATTGACTGGAAATTTGAGCGGTTGGTTGGAGCAAATGACAAATCTAATTTTGGATCTCAGCTATAATTTATTCAATGGTTCCATGCCTTCCTCCATTGGTAATTTGTCTAATTTTACTGAATTGTATCTCGGTGCAAATTCTATTGGAGGTGTCATTTCATAAGTTTATTTTGAGAATCCTAAGAGGCTGTAAGTGTTGGACTTGTCTTACAATCCCATCATCATATCAATTAGCCAAAGTTGGGTCCCCCCTTTCCAACTCATATTATTAGATTTAACCAATTGTCAGTTGGAACCTTAATTTCTAGAATGGTTATAGTTTTAAACACCGATCGAAGAATTATATCTGGCAATCGTAAAATTGCAAGGACAATGCCCGTTTAGTTTTTGAATATTTCACCTTCTACCATCACATATTTAGACCTTTCCAATAACCAAATAGGAGACAAACTGCCATCTTCTTTAAAGTTCACTAGGTTGGAAAGCTTATATTTGGAATCCAACAGATTTGAAGGTTCGTTGCCTATGATGCCACCGTCTACACTTGATACACTATCTCTCTCCAATTATTCCTTTACAAGACAATTGCTGATATGGCCCCATGTTAGATCAGTGACACTCTCAAATAATATGCTCGATGCTAACGTATCTTCTTCAATATGTCAAAGGATATATCTCGAATATCTTGACCTTTCAAACAACAAATTATTTGATGAGATCCCTTATTGTCCAAAGGAGTCATTACAAAATCTTTTTTTCTTAGATTTAGACAATAACCACTTGTCAAGTGAAATTCCACACACGATCGGCTTTTTAAGTAGGCTTTCACTATTGCAATTAAAAAATAACAGTTTTTCCGATGAGGTTCCTTTGTCATTGAAAAATTGTATAAATTTATGGTTTCTTGATTTGGCTCAAAATAATCTTGTCGGAGGTATAACGCTATGGATGGGAAAAAATCTACAACAACTGGTGGTGCTTCGTCTGCGTTCAAATATATTTTCTGGAGTTATTCCCTTACGACTTGCTCGATTTGAATGACTTCAAATATTGGATCTTGCCAATAACAACTTCTCTAGTTCAATACCTCACAACATCAGCAATTTAAGTACCATGAGATCGACATCATAATATTTTATATTTCTTTCTGAAAAAATTGATATATTTACTAAGGGACAAAATCTTTATTATTCACATTGGATAAAATATCCTATGAAAAGTTTGGATTTTTTAAATAATAATCTAACCGGAGAGACACCAAAAGGAATTGGAGGCCTTGTAGGACTCCAAAACTTCAATTTTTCAAGAAATCATTTACAAGAAAAAATCCCTTGGCAGATTGGAGGAATGAAATCATTAGAGTCCCTTGATCTATCGATAAATAATCTTTCTGGTAGTATTCCTGAGAGCTTATCAGATTTATATTCCTTAAGCTATTTGAATTTGTCGTATAATAATTTTTCGGGAATGATACCATCTGGTCATCAACTCCAAACCTTTACTGATCCATCCATTTATATGGGTAATGCTGCTTGCTTTACGTGGACCGCCAAATTTTAAAAGTTGTTTTAATAGACTCTTAGCAGAAAACAAAATGCAATGTTGACTCTATCACTTCAAACCGTCTCTATATTGTGCCAAAGTTTAGAATTTGTCTTCATCCTTTATCCTTTATAAAAGTTAATAATAATAATTAATTATTATATATATATATATATATTAATTAATCACCCAAATAATCCTTTATCCTTTATAATAGACACATGTCATGCGAACGGATCACCCAAATCATCTGTGCACGATTATTACTGCCGCCCCGTCCGACTCCCTGTCGACATGCCTGGCCAACGTTGGTTCGGAAATGCCGTTCATATCTTCGCTGGAGTCGAGGCATATCGACGACCATCTGGCGTTCCAGGACGCGAATCAGTCCGCAGCACTAGAAGCAATCGACTCTGTATACTCTTCCATTACAATTTTGATTAAACTGACTCTCAATTTTAACCACACATGTCCGGCAAAAGTGTTCATCGCTAGACAAGACTATTGGACTAAATCAAACCCAATCAAGATCCAAGTTTAATTTTCTATAGAAGCGAAATTTCAATGAACAATGCCGTAGTTATGGTTCTTTGATTACACAAGTTAGTTAGACACGAAGCACAAGCTAAATGAACTTATTTGATTACACCAATTTGCTACAGACTCCAGTAATGCAACAAAAAGATAGGAGATCCCAGGAGATGATTACCACAATTTGGGAGAGGACAGCAAACTCGTAATCTTTTATCTGGGAAATCATTCCTCTTGTCATTCTTGCAAACCATTTTGAGCTTCTCTTGCTTGATATATGATCTTGCTTTTGTGAACCTATGGCTGTACAGGTATCCAGAAGATAAATATGATAGGACATGGGATCCTTGCCACGGTTTTATTAGTGGTTGTGAAACATGGAATTTTACAAACAGTACTACTTTGGGAATCAAGACCAGTCGTGGTGATGCTTATGAGGTCCCAGGCGTGGTCATGGGGACTGCAACTGTTGCTGCAGATAATTTTACATTGCATTATTTCTTGCACTATGTCCATTTCGTCCATCGGCTGGCGTACCCAGGTTTGCCTGGTTATTTTAATCTGACAAGGGTGGCCGGTTCCCCCCATCCTCAATGCTGCTTATTTAGCTGATTGCTGAGTTGAAGTTTACATATTAAGTTGAAGATGAATACATTTTCTGCCACCTTTGTTAAAATAATGGAACTTGCTCAGGGATCCATTTGGCTAACTCGGAGTGTACAATAATTCAGTGGTAAGACGGTGACATCCCAACCCCTTCAATGCTTTCAATGCTGCTCCAATTTAACGGTAAGACTGATCCAAATCATCCGTCTACTCTATATTGTGTCTTCCTAGTATAACAAATATTAAGAGACTCTAGTAACAAACAAAACATGTCAGACGTAAACGTTGACTCTGTCACTCCATATTATCTAACATCTTTTGGGTTGAAGTAGTAAGAATCGCCTATTATGTTATTAATCAATCTCTCTCGATAACAACCAACCCGAAGATGCCTATGAAGATGTAGATTGATAAACCAGTTGATTATTCTTTTGATTATTCAATGTCTACAAATATATTATTTGTGTTGACTCAACTACCTTGATTTGATTTGTTGCTCTTACATATGCATGTTCAAGTGCCGGACATAATCTTGATTTGTTATACGATTATTGTTCTTTGTTAAATCTGTATTTGATTACCTAATATATGGCTTGGATTCAAAGGCAACCAATGTCTCATGCTGAGGTATTGGAAAGCAAAGAAAGTTGAATCGAAACTTGGATTGGGCTGATAAGTCAAAGTCTTTTTGGAGAGGAGAGCCGGTCGGTACAATTAAATTCCATGCATGATGGAAATTTGACCATGGAGTGGAAGAAATTGTGCGCATCAGCCGGCTTATAAATTGTGTGCATCATCCGGCTTATAAATTTTGTGCATAGCGTAGCATGCACCTCCACCTTCGCCCTCTTCTTCTGATTGTGGCGGCCATGGCTTTCACCCTATCCTTCTCATCATCATTATTCGGCCTTTTGGGCATCCTCCTCCTCCTCCACGGGGCAGCGGCGACAGGCGGGTGTTTTAGCATGGAGAGGGAGGCGCTGCTGGACTTCAAAGCTGGTGTCGGAGACACCAGTGGCCGGCTATCTTCTTGGACAGGCCACCACTGTTGCACATGGAAGGGAGTGGCCTGCGACACCACCACCGGCCACGTCGTCATGCTGGACCTCCGAAACACGAATTCTACAGATGATTGGGCATTACGCGGTGAGAGGATGAACTCGTCATTGCTTGCTTTATCTCATCTGAAGCACTTGGATCTTAGCTTCAATGATTTCAGCGGGATCCGCATCCCGGAATTCATCGGCTCCTTCAAGAAACTGAGATACCTCAATCTATCTTCTACAAATTTCATGGGAGGAATACCTGCTCGGCTGGGGAACCTTTCGAGCCTCGACGTTCTTGATCTAAGAGCTGCTTTATACGTCGGTTATTATGGTGACGAATATCCCGTCGACAACCTCGACTGGCTCTCCCATCTCACCTCCTTGAAGCACCTGGACTTGAGCTGGTTGAACCTAACCGATGTCCCAGATTGGTTCTCGTCGGTGAACATGCTGCCTTCCCTTGAAGTGTTACGTATGCCCTCCGTTGGTCTCGATACCATCCCAGCTTCTGTTGTCCACGTCAACTTCACCTCCTCTCTCACCGTCCTTGATCTGTCCAATAATAATTTCAGCTCCACCTTACCCAAATGGTTGTGGAATATTAGCAGTCTTACCCATCTTGATCTCTATTATTCTGGGTTGCATGGCATTATTCCTGATGCAATTGGAGACTTGGGCTCTCTTACTTTTCTTGATCTAGGAGGCAATCAACTCGAGGGTACCGTACCGAGATCCATGGTTGATCTCCGTAGACTGGAAGAATTACATATGCCGAGCAACCAATTGACAGGAAATTTGAGCGGTTGGTTGGACCAAATGACGACTCTCATCGTTTTGGATCTCAGCAATAATTTATTCAACGGTTCCATGCCTTCCTCCGTTGGTAAGTTGTCTAATCTCACTGAATTCAATCTCAGTGGAAATTCTCTTGGAGGTGTCATTTCAGAAATTTATTTTGAGAATCTTACGAGATTGCAAGTGTTGTACTTATCTTTCAATCCCATCACCATATCAATTGGCAAGAGTTGGGTCCCCCCTTTCCAACTCAGATTTGTAGATTTAACCAAGTCTCAGTTGGGACCTCAATTTCCAGAATGGTTGCAGTTTCAGACACAGATGAAAGTATTACGTTTGGCAGACTGTGAAATTGCAGGGACAATGCCCGCTTGGTTTTGGAATATTTCGTCTTCTACCATCACAGTTTTAGACCTTTCCAACAACCAAATAGGAGGCAAGCTGCCATCCTTTTTGAGGTTCATCAAGTTGAAAGTATTAAATTTGGATTTCAATAGATTTGAAGGTCCATTGCCAACGGTGCTACCGTCTACACTTAATATTCTATATCTCTCCAATAATTTCTTTATAGGGCAATTGCCAACTTGGCACCATGTTAAATTAGTGGATCTCTCAGATAACATGCTTGATGGTGATTTTTCTTCGTCAATCTGCCAATGGACACATCTCGAAAACCTTGATCTTTCCAAAAACAAATTACTCAGTGAGATCCCTTATTGTCTCGGGGAGTCATTACAAAATCTTTATCTCTTGAATTTGGACAACAATCACTTGTCGGGTGAAATTCCACACACGATTGGGTTTTTAAGTAGGCTTTTGCTATTGCAACTGAAAAACAATAATTTCTCGGGTGAGGTTCCTCTGTCATTGAAAAATTGTACAAATTTATGGTTTCTTGATCTAGCTCAAAATAATCTTGTCGGAAGTATAACGCAATGGATGGGAGAAAATCTACGACAACTAGTAGTGCTTCGTCTACGTTCAAATATGTTTTCTGGAGTTATTCCCTGGCAACTTGCTCGATTTCAACAGCTTAAAATATTGGATCTTGCGAATAACAACTTCTCTGGCTCAATACCTCACAACATTGGTAATTTAAGTACCATGAGATCGACATCACAATATTATGAAGATTGTTCTTATGTATCAGATGTCTTTACAAAGGGACAAGATCTTTATTATTCAACATGTAGTATACAACTTATGAAAAGTTTGGATCTTTCAAACAATAGACTAATTGGAGAGATACCAAAAGGAATCGGAGACCTTGCAGGACTCAAGAACTTAAATTTGTCAAGAAATCATTTATAAAGAAAAATCCCTTTGGAGATCGGAGGAATGAAATCATTATAATCCCTTGATCTATCGATAAATGACATTTCTGGTAGCATTCCTGAGAGCTTATCAGTTTTATATTCCTTGAGCTATTTGAATTTGTCGTATAATAATCTTTCGGGAATGATACCATCTGGTCGTCAACTCCAAACCTTTATTGATCCATCCATCTATATGGGCAATGCTGACTTATGTGGACCACCAATTTCCAAAAGTTGTTTTAATAATAAAACAACTCAAAATATTATAGAAGAGTACAAAAAGAAGATTCCTGAGTGGCTATGGTTCTATATCAGCATGGTACTAGGATATGTGATGGGATTTTGGACCTTTTGTGGTATTCTCTTCCTCAAAGATGCATGGAGGCATGCTTATTTCCATATGATTGATGATATATATGATTGGTTCTGGGTGCAATGGCATTTAATCTTTTGACGATTGTTTGGACTTTAATCCTAAAATTTCTAGTTTGGATGATCCAAGGCTTTACGATAGATGGGGAGAAGGTATGTCGTCACTCTACTTTTTATTTTTATTTATATGGTATTTTGGATTTGTAGATGCTGGTTGTGATCAATGAAAAAAGAATTTGTGTTGTTGATCTAAGAAAGGATGGGCTACTATATTTATGATGTTTGAAGATAGGTATTGATCAATTTGTATATAATGTGGTTGTTTATAGTCTAATTCTATTTGAGATTTGCATAATCAAAACATCATACTTCTATTTAAGGCTTGCATAATCATAACATCATGTAAGAGTTGGCTCATAGTTTTAAAGCAGAGAAATATTAGAAAAATAAAAGAACATACACCCAAGTCTTTAGTACGAAGATATAGTCTAAAAATAGGCTATATTGATTTTAAAAGAACAAACACATTACTTTCAAATGATAGAATAGACATTATAATCTTGGGTGTATGTTATGTTTGTTTTTTAGATTGGTTTATATTATTGGAATGATTTAGGAAAAGGAGAGTGTTGATCACTATATCAGTTAAAATAATATACGAATAAGGTAGCATCCAATGATTTTATCTAACTTGTTTTCCAATTTAATAATATATATTTGTTAATTATGAAAAATAATTAAAATATACGAAAAATAATATACGAAAAATAATTAAAATATTTGATTATTGTATTTTCAAATGCTATATTATTGGACACATTTCAAATAATAAAGAGTTATGCATTGGAAGGATATGTCAATATGTTATTTTAAATGATGGTTAATTGTTCAATTAGTTGGTTTTAATTTGGATCTTACTAATTGGGGTTATATATTGTTTATAAGTTCATAAACTAGTTTCTTAAGGGACTTGACATATAGGGATAAATGTCCTACCTATACCACAAAGGTTGAATATGTTTTTGATTCTTGTCATGGATATAATATGATTGTAGCCATTAGATATATGTCCTTTGTTATAGTTATGACTATCGATGAATTTTAGATGTGAAAGCTTAGTTGTACTTATACTGATTCATAGTTAGTGAATGATAATCTTTGCATTAAAATGAAATATATCCACTTATGTTTTGTTATATAAATGTTTTCAAAGATTATGTTATCTGATGTGCTTGTTATGCTAAAAGTGATGATTTGAAAAGCATGCTTGCTCTTTATTTAAGAATAAAAGAGGGTTTAACATTTATGTATAGTTTTTTAAAATGCATTTATGATAAGTTTTGCTAGTATATGAGTTTTGGTGCTTACTAACTTGTGATTGCTCATATCCTTGTTGTTAAAATATTTCAGATGCCTACGAGTAGATTGAATTTAGTTATGCATCAAGGCAATAAATTATAATATTTATGGTTGGAGACTTGTGATGTAATAATCTAGTGGGATGGGGTGAACTTATTTGTATTTGAGAGCACAATATATTGTTGCTATTATTATACGTGGACATTATGGACGTATCTGTTTTGAATTGTGTAAAGTGCATGCATAGACTTGGATTTAACAGGTCTCTGTAATTGGAGGTGATGGAACTCAAAAAAAAAAAAAAAAACGGAGCCGATGCAATATTTGAGGTAAAAAAAAAAGTTCTTTAACAGGGTTTTTGTTGGTATCTGTTCACTTTCTCACTTCATTGTTAGTTTCTCCTCCTTCAATTAGCTGATGCATTTCTGGAAATCCAAAGGCGTGGGCTAAAAGTTTATATTGTTGGGATTTAAAGTACTATAGATAATGACATAGCGGTACTAATCTTTGTTAATCGTTTTAGAATTATTATCCGGTAGTTCAATTTTTTTTTCTAATAAACCTGTTATTATCAATTTTTTCTATTTGAAGTGATTTGACAACATTCGTCTATCTCTATAGAAAAAATTAAAATTTTCATTATATAAGTTCATTTAAAGACTTTGGTCATCTATATTCAAGGACAACTCTCGTTGTATATCTTCTTCCGTAAATATCAAATAATTTAATATCTTTCTCTCAAGAGGAATCAAAGTATTCTTCATATCTTGTTCTCCATCTTAAAATCTAGAGATACATATCTATAGAAGAAGTAAACCCCTTCAATACGGCTCCTAAGATAATGACATCTCAACCCCTTTAATACTACCACAATTTAAGGGTAAGACTGACCTAAATCATCAATCCACTCTATATTAAGTCTTTTTAGTCAAAATAAATATTAAGAGGCTCTAAGTAAAAAAAACAAAATCATGTCAGATACAAATGTTAACTCACACCCAAGTCGTCTCTATATTATGCCAAAGTCATGAGTTGGACATCCAACTAACAAAGACTCCTCTATATACATATATTCTTCACATCTCGTTCTCTCTCGTAATATATATATATATATATATATATATATATATATATATATATGATATTTATAAAAGAAACAAATCATTTCAATATGGCTCCAATTGAATGGTAAGACGATGACATCCCAACCCCTTTAATATTATTCCAATTTAATGGTAAGACTAATCCAGGTCATCCGACTACTCTATATAAGTTCTCCTAGCAAAACAAATACTAAGAGACTCTAGCAAAAATAAATAAATAAAATCATGTCAAACGTAAATATTCATTTATGTCACTTCAAAGTCGTCTTTACATTATATACAAATAAAGTAATGTCATATGGGACATCAACCAATAACAATTCCGCTCTCTCTATGCACGTATATGTATGCTGCCTGCTGAAGCAAAAATCTGCGGATGGCATGAAGGAGTTGAGTTGCAGGGAGACGATGAGAAACTTCATCATCGGAGTCTGCTTAGGATTCTTGCTAGTAGCAATTCTGGTGAAGTAACAAACATAAAGACTCATTTGCACTATACAAGTAATTCACTCTGTATACTCTTCGATTACAATTTTAACCACACATGTCCAGTAAAAGACTATTAGACTAAATCAAACCCAATCAAGATCCAAGTTTAATTTTCTATAGAAGCGAAATTACAATGAACCATGCTGTAGTTATGATTCTTTAATTTTGCAAGTTAGACACGAAGCACAAATGAACTCAGCATAATGTTATTATTTGATGTCGACTCCAGTAATGCAACAAAAAGATAAGCGGACCAACACTTCAGAAATAATCACATATATCTGATGCAAGTAAGTGAGCGGAAATAGGAGATCCCAGGAGATGATTACCACAATTTTGCTTTTATTATTATTTTTGTTTATAAAAAATATAGCTTAGGGATGGGAGGCTTCTCACCCCTCATCTTCTCCAGGATAGGATAAAAGAGCAGCAGCAGCAGCAACAACAACAATAAATACTTAAACTTATATATTTTGGATGAGCATACATGATTTAAATCAAAAGATAAACTCATGTGAGACATGCAAGACCATAGTTAGCAAGATGGAATCAAGACAACTAATAATAATAATAATAGCATACGTAATCATCTCAATACTTATTAAAACCTCAATCTATCGATCATCCATCACAATATAAAAGCCCCGTATGTGCACTCTCAACTGTCTCTTTTCTTCAATTCTAATTAAGGTTAATTTACTAAATCTTTTGAACTCCTTTCTAACTTTAGCATTAGAGAGGACTTGCATGTTCACCCTAGCATAGTTTTTGCAAAGTTTTGATCTAAATTTCTTGCTTTCCGATTACCTCAGCATGAGACGATCTTGAAACTGGACATTGGTTGATTTGGAATTCAAGCCACATATTAGGTAATCAAATTCTGATTCTTCAAAGATCAACAATAGTAAAACAAATCAAGATTGTGTTGGGTAAAAACTTGCTTGAACATGCGTGTATAAGACCACCACTTGAGTCTACGTTGAAACTTGAGTAATAAATAATATATATGTACTTTGACCTGATAAGATATGAGTTCTGCTATTTGTAGGTGCCCTATAAACTAATCACGTAGACGATAGTACGTGTGACATATTACATACTCTTTTTACTTATTTATTAGTATTTTTCTCACTTTATATTATCTGTTGCATATATTATGATATTCATGGATCTATGCAATAAAAATCAGATCGTGATGAGATCATGATAATGAGATTGATTCACCTTTAAACATAAATCCTAAATAATCTCAGTCATAGGTTACTCGAGAGAGATATCGAGAAAACCAGACAAACTAATGCATTGTATACTCGTCCATATGATGGAGATTGTTGGTCTCAGAGTCGTTCGTGTTGAGGTACCAGAGGTATGATGCTCGTGTTCATTGGAAAATGAGTTCATTGATTAATTTGCATATAAAATGTTGGATGGTTCATGATGCCTAACATCAGACAGCAATTCCGTAGTCTCAATTGTGTATCTGCTCCTTAGACTTGAGATACAAAGAATGTCTTGTATGAGTACTTCATTCTTTGACACCAAATTTATAGGTTTGGAAGTTTCAAATCTGGTACAATCGGTTATCGAGAATGATAACTAATCTTATCAAGACAATTGAGTATCAATAAAGGATCATCTACTCTCGATTTCATTAGAGGAATATCTCATGTATGCTTAGATAAAATTTCTAACCAGGGTTATTTGGATTAAGAGAGAATGAGTTCTATAGAAGAATTCGATTAGAGCAAGACTCCGACAAGATTCCATATGGGCCTAATGTTACCATACCCAATAAACGATCTTTGGGATATTAGATGGATAATAAATAATAGATATATGATAATCATGGATAAACAGGTCCGATGGATTAGATCCCTATATCATCTCAGGACTATGGCGTTGTAGCCTAGTACATCCATAATAATGTAATTTCTCGATCTTTCACTCTTCTTACACACACAAGAAGACGAGGTGTACGCAAGTCCATCAGACAAGGCAGGAGGAGATCATGCCATCTCGTGCAGTCAATCAGAGAGTGTTGTGTTGATGGCAATGGAGTAAGTAAAACACTGATCGTTGTGGTTTTATTTCCCCGTTCGCAGCCACAAAAGAGGAAGACGGTGGACAAAGATTCCACCTTTTTGACTTGGCTTGACTCCGCCAAAGATGGCTGCCTTCCTACTCCACCGAAAAGAAGGAAATGGGAACCACGAGAGCACGCAACTCATCTACCTACCTCCGACACTGAAGTCAAGTCAACCGTCACTCCCTCTTGTTCGCCACTGCTGTCTCCACCTGCTCCGACGACCGACGGGGTTAGAATCGGGGTCAAGCGCGGGGCCACAAAATGGCTTTAGCGGTCGATGGCAGACTTCATCTTCACAAGTCGTCAGGTCAAGACAATGTAATCATCAAGTCCACGAATATTATCTTCCACCAAATCCCGTAGATAAAGATGGCATGACGAATCTCACCGAGTAGCTTTATTCCATAAGCGCTTTAGCATTAGTAGAAAATATATTTTATTAAAATAATTCAATAATATATATATATATAATAAGCTCGGTGCTTAATCTAAAAACTTAAAATTTGGATTGAATTAGCGTCGAGAATCGTCATTATTATTTGTTTTTTATAGTATTGATGATGTCCGATCGGCAAGAACTTGATTCACAACGATACTGTGAAACACACCATCTTCCTATCTCCTGACCACTATGATTATTACACAATCAATATCAAAAGAACAATCAAGGGATTTAATAACGGAACCATACACTCAAAATAACTTGTATAAAATTTATGTGATCAAGCATCTGTATTCTTCATTATGCAGAAGAAAAAAAAAATGTTTAAGTGTAAGAAATGAGACTATCTATCTCATGAGTCAATCCAAATGTATCATCTCACATGGACCTTCAAAAAATATTTTCAATTTAGAAATGGAAGTGTTTTTCTTTCACACCTTCTTTTATCAAAACCTTGAGATGATTCCTTGAGGATTTGTTTCAGTGTCTTGTTCTCTCAGTAACGTTGGTACCGAGGCAATTTAATTCTGATTATGAAATCAAAAAGAAATACTTACTATTTTGCACTCTTGTTATTTCAGTCAGTCAACTGTTTCGGAGTCAAAGTGGTGTCGTCTCGATCTATTCACGTTCATGATCCACATGATGGGCCACCCGTTCCATCCATCTGAACTCCTACCTCTTTCGTCACATATGAACTCTCCGATGGCGAAGGTGACTTGTGTGCTCTCCGCATGGCCATGAAACATGGAGTGGGCTGATAAGTCAAAGTCTTCTTCAGAGAGCGGGGGACGGAACAATTAATTCCATGCATGATGGAAATTTGACCACGCAGTGGAAGAAATTGTGCGCATCAGCCGGCTTATAAATTGTGTGCATAGCGTAGCATGCACCTCCACCTTCGCCCTCTTCTTCTGATTGTGCCGGCCAGGAGTAGGTAGGTAGGTAGGTAGGTAGGGAGGGAGATCAAACTGCGCGCCATGGCTTTCCCTTGACGCTTCTTATCATCATTGTCGTCGTGCCTCTTGGCCCTCCTCCTCCACCGTGCCACGGTCACAAGCGGGTGTTTCAGCATGGAGAGGGAGGCGCTGTTGGAGTTCAAAGCCGGCATCCACGACACCCATAACCGGCTATCTTCTTGGGTGGTTGCGGGTGTCTCCGACACCAGCTTTGAAGTCCAGCAGCGCCTCCCTCTCCGTGCTAAAACACCCTCGTGCCACCGCTGCCCCGTGGAGAAGGAGGATGCCCAACAGGCACAACAACGATGACGATGAGAATGATGAGAAAGCCATGGCGCGCAGTCTGATCTCCCTCCCTCCCTACCTTCTCCTGGCCGCCACAATTGGAAGAACAGGGCGAAGGTGAGGTGATGATT
This sequence comes from Musa troglodytarum, assembly GCA_023547065.1. Classification (NCBI taxonomy): domain Eukaryota; kingdom Viridiplantae; phylum Streptophyta; class Magnoliopsida; order Zingiberales; family Musaceae; genus Musa; species Musa troglodytarum. The sequence continues at coordinate 54,211,138 of CP097511.1, forward strand.
ACATTGACTTGACCTGACGACTTGATCGGAGAATCGTGCAGATCTGATCGAGGAAGTCTGCCATCGACCGCTAATAGGAAGCAGGTGGAAACAGCAGTGGCGAATGGGAAGCCAAAGTACAGAGCGAGTGAGGGTTGCTCTCGTGGGTCCCATTTCCTTCTTTTCGGCAAAGGAGGAAAGCAGCCATCTTTGGCGGAGCGTTAAGTCAAGTAAAAAAGGTCGAGTCTTTGACCACGTCTTCGCACGGGTAAAAAGCTCCTGCCTCACCGAATTCTTTCGTGCAACTTCGCTCCTTCTGCCAGGCGATCGATCGCCCCGGAGATCACCTGATGTGCTCGATTAAAGAGCGGCAATGGCGTTGCAGCTTTGGCGAGAGGTCAATCGAAGAGGAAGGAAAAGATGGGAGAGGATGGGCGTCGTCTCGGTCGGTCCCCTCCGAGTGTTGGGAAAAAGGATGGCCAACATCTCGTTGTCCGTCCCGTCGACGCGACAAGGCATGAAATCTGTGAATCGTCAGGTAAAGATCAACTGATTAGCCATGCGGTAAAGCTTGAGCTTTGGAAATATGTAGCAGACGTCGGCGTCTGTTCTTTCCGAGGAGCTCATAGTTTACAGGAGGTTAGCATAATAGGCTTATGGTTAAAAAATTTGATTATGTATCGAGGCAACAAATTAAATCGTTTATGGTTCAAACTCTTGAGACTTGTGATGTAATAATCCATTAGTGGGATGTATTTGGTGAACTTATTTGTGTTTAAGAGCTTAATATGCCACTGTTGGACATTATGGACGTATCTATTTTGTTTTGTATTGTGTCAAGTGCATGGATTTAGATTCAAGTTGTGTACAAGTTTAGGCCTTGCAATTCTCATATGAAAACTTATGGAACTGTCTGTGGTTATAATATTATGGCATGTGTTGTGATGATGAATGATCAAGAGAGGGAGAAGATGTTGACAACAACTCTGCCATCACCTTAAAAACCCAACAAGTTTTCTATCGTCTTTAGCTTTATGGAATAAGAGAAACGATAACCCAACACAGCTCTATCGGTTAAGCCTTAACCAATCTACCATAGCAGGAGAAGGTGAGTCCTTCATGATCGACATATAGGCTAAATCCCTGCTCTCCTTTTTGAAGCTCTCTTTTTTGCTTCTGGAAATTGATCCATGGGATTCCCATTTCATTCCTCGGTGGCTTAATGTTGTTTCTTTTATGATTTGTCATCGAAAGCCGATGATCTCAAAATTTTTAATCTTAATCACATATGTTAATTTTTTTTTCTTATCATGCCTGCCAGGTCTATGTAGTTGGAGGTGATGGAACTCTTGATGATTGGTTCCTCCTCCTCGAATTATCCGATGTGTTTCAGGAAATCTGAAGGCTTGGGCTAAAAGTTTCTATTGTTGGTATTCCAAAAGATTATAGATAATAACGTTTTAGAATTATTATATGGTAGTTAAGTTTTTTTTCTAATAAACCTCTCATCATTGTTTTTTCTATTTAAAATGATTTGATAACTTTCATCTATCCAGAGAAAATTAATTTTTTTTTTATGTGAGTTCAATTAAAGATTTCGATCATCCCCACTCAAGCATAATTCTCTTTGTATATCTTCTCCTATTAACATTAAATAATTTATATCTTTTTTCTCAAGAGGAATCAAACTATTTTTCACATATTGTTCTCTCTCTTAGAATCTAAACATACATAGAATATCTATAGAAGAAATAAACCTCTTCAATATTTCAACCCCTTTAATACTGCTCTAATTTAATGGTAAGATTAACCCAAGTCATCCGTCCACTTTATATCAAGTTTTTTTAGTCAAAACAAATATTAAGAAACTCTGAGTAGAAAACAAAGTCATGTTAGATGCAACGTTGACTCTATCGCTCCAAGTCGTCTCTATATTATGCCAAAGTCATGAATTGGATATCCAACTAAGAACGACTCCTATATATATATATATATATATATATATATATATATATATATATATATATATATATATATATATTCTATTAGAAGGTAGCCTTCACATATCTCTCTCTCTCTCTCTTAAAATCAAAAAATATATATGACATTTATAAAAGAAATAAATTCCTTCAATATGGCTCTAATTTAGATATATATATATATATATATATATATATATATATATATATATATATATATATATATATATATATATATATATATATATATATATATATATATATATATATATATATATATATATGATATTTATAAAAGAAACAAACCCTTTCAATATGGTTCTAATTTAGCTGTAAGACGATGACAACCTAACCCCTTCAATGCTGCTCCAATTTAGCGGTAAAATTCATCCAAGTCATTGTCTACTCTACATTGTGTCTTCCTAGTAAAACAAATATTAAGAGACTCTAGCAACAAACAAAGCATGTTAGATGCAATCATTAACTCTGTCACTCCATATCATCTCCACATTATGCCAAAGTCATGAATTGGATATTCGACTAATATCTTTTGATTATTTAATTTTGGGTTGAAGTAGTAAGAATCACCCGTTATGTTACTAATCAATCTTTCTCAATAGTGATTAACCTGAAGAAGCTTGTGAAGATGTGGATTGATAAGCCAGTTGATTATTCTTCGTTAACGGGTTACAAAGTGTCTATGTGTCTATCTATATATTATTTAATTTTTATGTGTTGGACTCATATCTTATTCGGCCAAGTACATATATATATTATTTATTCCTAAAGCTTCAACACAGACTTAGACTACCTTGATTTGTCGCTCGTACATATATATGCATGTTCAAACAAGTTTGTTGCCCAACACAATCTTGATTTGTTTTATGATTATTGTTCTTTGTTAAATCAGAATATGATTACCTAATATATGGCTCGGATTCAAAGGCAACCAATGTCTATTTCCGATACCATCTCATGCTGAGGTATTGGAAAGCAAGAAATTTGAATCGAAACTTTGCAAAAACTATGTTGGGGTGAACATGCAGCTCGCCTCTTATCCTAAAGTTAGAAAGGAGTTGAAAAGATTTAGTAAAACATCCTAATCAGAAGTGAAGAAAAAGAGAGTCAATTGAGAATGCACATATGGGGCCTTTTTATATTGTGATGAATGATCATGGATTGAGGTTATGTGTATTGTTGGATCATCAATGAAGATCAATGAAAATTTTTATTTTACATATAAAAATGAGGATGACCCGATGACTTAAAGGTTCGATTTTTTTTGTTTTTGTTTTTGTTTGGGGTTCCATCTTGCTAAGAGTGGTCTTGCGTATCTACTGGTGCATGTCCCACATGGACTCGGGAGTTCTTCGATTGGAAACACGAGTTTATCTTGGGGTGACTCGGGAGTTCTTTGGTTGGAAACACGAGTTTATCTTGGGGTGAACATGCAACTCGCGTCCGATGCTAAAGTTAGAAAGGAGTTTAAAAGATTTAGTAAATAAGTGAAGAAAAGAGAGCCAATTTAGAATGCATATGTGGGGGGGCCTTTTATATTGTGATCGATGAAAATTTTAATTTTACATATAAAAATGAGGGTGACTTGATGATTTAAAGGTTCGATGTTTTTTTTTTTTTTTTTTTTTTTTTTTGGGGTTCCATCTTGCTGAGAGTGGACTCGGGGATTCCTCGGGTGGAAACATGAGTTTATCTTTCGATTTAAATCATGTATACCCATCAAACATGTACAAGCTTAAGTGTTTTTTTCTTTATGATTGCTATTATTATTATTGCTATTGTCCTCGAGAAGAAGGGAACTTTGACGACCATGACTTGGACCTGCAAAGTCGCTGCAAGTCTGCCGAGAGGAAGAGGACGCAGCAACCAATGTAGTCATTTTTATCCAATCTTATGTTGTTACACTTGCGATTCGATTACTTCCTATCCGGCTGGAAATTAAAATTTTTATTATCTGGAAAATATCAGTACAAAAATTATTTTTATTAGTTAATCCTTTTCGCATATGTCCGTAAGAATTTCTATCTTAATCCTTTTTAAATCTAAAAAGAGAAATTTAAGAACACCGAAAACATGTATCTCTCACGTCAAGATCTTAGATTTATGGTACCGAAAAAAAATTCTACTTTATGAAAAATTATGTTTTTTTTTTCTATTTAGAACTCTAATCTAAATTCTAATTTAACCGCAAGTCAAAGTCTTCGTGGCCAGCGACGTGTAGAAAAAGAATCCATGGAATGCAGCTTCTCACCCCTCCATCTTCTCCGCATCAATCAAATTTAATGAGGACGACCCCACATTTTTGGTTTTATTTCCTGCGACTCGCTCGTCCGTCAAACAGTGCTCATCCCACCGATTGAGACCGATGCTATCGGATTCCAAAACGCTGCATTAATCATGGCAGCTTTCATCCTCAAGTATCTATCAGTTTACCCCGACGATGATGGAACAAAAACTTGGCCCTTACTCTTACGGCACACGATGCTACGTTGAAAATTCTCTCTCGACAACTAATAGAAAGTGACGATGGAGAAAAAAAAAGAAAAAGGAAGCGAGTTCAAAATTCCAAAATCATGTAATTTAATATAAAAACTTTAATCTATTTTAAGAGAGCGGGTCGGTACAAGTAATTCCATGCATGATGGAAATTTGACCATGGAGTGGAAGGAATTGTGTGCATCAGTTGGCTTATAAATTTGTGATTTGGCATAGAGCGTAGCATGCACCTCCCACCTCAAACTGGGCGCCATGGCTTTCACCCTATCCTTCTCATCGTCATTGTTGTGCCTGTTGGGCATCCTCCTCCTCCTCCTCCACGGGGCAGCGGTGACAGGCGGGTGTTTTAGCATGGAGAGGGAGGCGCTGCTGGACTTCAAAGCTGGTGTCGGAGACCCCCGCAACCGGCTATCTTCTTGGACAGGCCACCACTGTTGCACATGGAAGGGAGTGGCCTGCGACACCACCACCGGCCACGTCGTCATGCTGGACCTCCGAAACACGAATTCTACATATGATTGGGCGTTACGCGGTGAGAGGATGAACTCGTCATTGCTTGCTTTATCTCATCTGAAGCACTTGGACCTTAGCTTCAATAATTTCAGCGGGATCCGCATGCCGGAATTCATCGGCTCCTTCAAGAAACTGACATACCTCAATCTATCTTATACACAATTCATGGGAGGAATACCTGCTCGGCTGGGGAACCTTTCGAGCCTCGACGTTCTCGATCTAAGCGATGCTTTACATTTTACATCCCATGTTGGTGACAACCTCGATGGGCTCTCCCATCTTACCTCCTTGAAGCACTTGGATCTTAGCTTCAATGATTTCAGCGGGATCCGCATGCCGGAATTCATCGGCTCCTTCAAGAAACTGAGATACCTCAATCTATCTTCTACACATTTCATGGGAGGAATACCTGCAAGGCTGGGGAACCTTTCGAGCCTCGACGTTCTTGATCTAAGAGCTGCTTTATACGTCGATTATAATGGTGACGAATATCCCGTCGACAACCTCGACTGGCTCTCCCATCTTACCTCCCTGAAGTACTTGGACTTGACCGGGTTGAACCTAACCGATGTCCTAGATTGGTTCTCATCCGTGAACATGCTGCTGCCTTCCCTCCAAGTGTTACGTATGCCCTCCGTTGGTCTCGATACCATCCCTGCTTCTGTTGTCCACGTCAACTTCACCTCCTCTCTCACCGTCCTTGATCTCTCCTTTAATAATTTCAACTCCACCTTAACCATTTGGTTGTGGAATATTAGCAGTCTTACCCATCTTGATCTCAATAATTGTGGGTTACATGGCGTTATTCCGGATGCGATTGGAGACTTGGGCTCTCTTACTTTTCTTGATCTAGGAGGCAATCAACTCGAGGGTACCGTACCGAGATCCATGGTTGATCTTCGTAGACTGGAAGAATTACATATGCCGAGCAACCAATTGATAGGAAATTTGAGCGGTTGGCTGGACCAAATGGACTCTCATCATTTTGGATCTCCGATATAATTTATTCAACGGTTCCCTGCCTTCCTCCATCGGTAAGTTGTCTAATCTCACTGACTTGTTTCTCGGTGGAAATCATCTTGGAGGTGTCATTTCAGAAGTTCATTTTGAAAATCTTACGAGATTACAATGGTTGGTCTTGAATGACAACTCCATCACCATATCAATTGGTCAGAGTTGGGTCCCTCCTTTCCAACTCAGATTAGTAGATTTAATCAATTGTCAGCTGGGACCCTAACTTCCATAATGGTTGCAGTTTCAAACACAGATGGAAGAATTACATTTGGCAGATTGTGAAATTACAGGGACAATGCCCGCTTGGTTTTGGAATATTTCATCTTCTACCATCACATATATAAATCTTTCCAACAATCTGCACAGCTTATCTGGACTGTGCTTGGACATGAACCTCTCAGACTGTATCATATACACTTCCTCTTCGTGGTTACCATTGAGGAATGTAGTTTTCACATCCATCTGCCAGATCTCATAGTCATAATGTACTACAATAGCCAATAGAATTCGAATGGATTTCAGCATAGTTACGGGAGCAAAGGTTTTATCATAGTCAACACCTTGCTTCTAACGATACCCCATAGCCACTAGCCTTGCCTTATAGGTCTCCACCTTTCCATCTACCCTGATCTTCTTCTTAAAGATCCATTTGCAGCCAATAGGTACGATACCCTCAGGTGCATCAACAAGGTTCCAAACCTTGTTGGAGTACATGGATTCCATCTCAGAATTCATGGCTTCTTGCCACTTCCCAGTGTCAATACTCATAATACTCATAATCTAAAACTCCATATGAATTATGGAATGATAAAAAACCCAATGTTTCTTATTTTAAAGTTTTTGGTTGTAAATGCTTTATTTTAAATGAAAAGGATGCCTTAGGAAAATTCGATGCAAAATCCAATGAAGGCATATTTCTTGGTTATTCTTTAGTTTCTAAGGCTTTTTGTGTTTTCAACAAAAGAACCTTACTTATAAAAGAATCTATTCATGTGGTTTTTAATGAAATTTCTAAATTTAAGAAGAAAGATTTTGATGATAATTTTGGTCTTGATAATTTGAATTTGAATGAACCCTCTCCTCAAAATGACAACTTAGATGCATCTTCTTCCCAAACTTCCTTACCCAAGGAATGGAAGTATGTAGATGCTTATCCCAAGGAGTTAATTATAGGAGATGCATCGAAAGGGGTTCAAACTCGCTCTTCTTTCAAAAATTTTTGTGCCCATGCCGCTTTTCTTTCTCAAGTTGAACCAAAATGCATTGTTGATGCCCTGAAAGATGATTCTTGGGTTATCGCAATGCAAGAAGAATTGAATCAATTTGAGAGGAATGAGGTATGGAAGCTTGTTCCTAGACCTAATGACCACTTAGTTATTGGTACTAAGTGGGTCTTTAGAAACAAGCAAGATGAATTATTATTTTTGGACTTAAGCAATCTGCACAGCTTATCTGAAGTTCACCAAGTTGGAAACAGGCAAGCTGCCATCTTCTTTGAAGTTCACCAAGTTGGAATTATTATTTTTGGACTCCAACATATTTGAAGGTCCATTGCCAACGATGCTACCGTCTACGCTTGATATTCTATATCTCTCTAATAATTTCTTTATAGGGCAATTGCCGATTTGGGCCCATGTTGGATCAGTGTCACTCTCAGATAACATGCTTGATGGTGGCTTATCTTCATCAATTTATCAGTGGACATATCTCGAATATCTTGATCTTTCGAACAACAAATTACTTGGTGAGATTCCTTATTGTCCGGGAGAGTCATTACAAAATCTTTATTCCTTAAATTTAAGCAACAATCATTTGTTTGGAGAAATTCCACACACCATCGGGTTTTTAAGTGGGCTTTCGCTATTGCAACTAAATAATAACAGTTTCTCGGGCGAGGTTCCTTTATCATTGAAAAATTGTACAAATTTACTATTTCTTGATTTGGCTCAAAATAATCTTGTCGGAAGTATAACGCTATGGATGGGAGAAAATCTACAACAATTGGTAGTGCTTCGTCTACGTTCAAATATGTTTTCTGGAGTTATTCCCTTGCAACTTGCTCGATTTCAACGACTTCAAATATTGGATCTTGCGAATAACAACTTCTCTGGTTCAATACCTCACAACATTGGCAATTTAAGTACCATGAGATCGACATCATAAAATTATGAATCTTGTGATTATGAATTAGACGTCTTTACGATGGGGCAAGATCTTTATTATTTAAAATGCAGCTTGCAACATATGAAAAGTTTGGATCTTTCAAACAATAGTCTAATTGGAGAGATACCAAAAGGAATTGAAGACCTTGCAGGACTCAAGAACTTAAATTTGTCAAGAAATCATTTACAAGGGAAAATATCTTGGGAGATAGGAGGACTGAAATCATTAGAATCTCTTGATCTATCGATAAATTTTTGGTAGCATTCCTGAAAGCTTATCGGCTTTATATTCCTTAAGCTATTTGAATTTGTCGTATAATAATCTTTCAGGAATGATACCATCTAGTTATCAACTCCAAATATTTATGGATCCATCCATCTATATGGGCAATGCTGACTTATGTGGGTCATCAATTTTCAAAAGTTATTTTAATAATAAAATAACTCAAAATATTATACAAGAGTATAAGGAGATTCCTGAGTGACTATGGTTCTATATCAGCATGGTACTAGGATATGTGATGGGATTTTGGACCTTTTGTGGTATTCTCTTCCTCAAAGATGCATGGAGGCATACTTATTTCCATATGATTGATGATATGTATGATCGGTTCTGGGTGCAATGACATTTAATCTTTTGATGATTGTTTAGACTTTAATCCTAAAATTTCTAATATGGATGATCCAAGGATTTATTGTAGATGGGGAGAAGGTATGTCGTCACTCTACTTTTTATTTATATGGTATTTTGGATTTGAAGATAGGTATTAATCAATTTCTATGTAATGTGGTTGTTTATAGTCTTCTTCTATTTGATGTTTGCATAATCATAACATCATGCAAGGCTCATTGTTTTAAAGTAAAAAAATATTAGAAAAAATAGAGAACGTACAACCAAGTCTTCCGTATGAAGATATAGTTTAAAAATATGCTATATTGATTTTAAAGGAACAAATACATTACTTTCGAAATGATAGAATAGACATTATCATTTGACTAGCATGTGTGGATTGGACACTGAGGAAGAGAGAGGTGGGTTTAGAGAAAAGAGGAGGAAAAAAAAAGAGGTGAGAGATTTAATAAGGATGCCATTTTTATATCAATAGAGTAAGTTTAAAATTTAAAAGATTATATATATGAATGATTTTGAATTCCTATTCATTCCTTACCACTCAGAGAGTAAATAGGACTATAGATTAATTAATCTAAAATCATTGTGTATGATGTGATTTTAGAGAAAAATAATAATCATTCTCAGATAAGAAAGAAAATATTATGATTGTTTATTGGATTAGTTTATATTATTCGAATGATTTAGGAAAAGAAGGATTATGATTGTTTAGTGGATTGATTTATATTATTCGAATGATTTAGGAAAAGGAGAGCATTGATCGCTATGTCAGTTATAATAATCTACAATTAACATATCAAATGATTTTGTCTAACTTGTTTTTGAATTTAATAATATGTATTTGTTAATAATCTACAATTAACACTACTTCAAGGGAAGTTTCTATTCCATAAGACCATTCATTATGATGAACATTCCCAACTCTGATTTGGGGTGTAATTATGCTGATCTTTTTCAATTCTAGTCTTGTCTAAATTCTGCCTGAGATTAAAATTTTGAGAAAGCTAAGTTCTTTATCAAATAGATCAAGATTAAATGAGTCAATTTTTAAGCCATGTGTAATACAAACTTATAAACAACTAGTGGGTTGATAAATAATAATTTATTGTCTACCATTCTACCTAAGCTTGAGGAACCTTGTTATACAAGTGTGATTGCCTAAAATTAAGTCAGTTAATTTTTAGCTAACTTTTACACCTTTATATTTGTAAAGTATGTTTTAGGCTCATCAATGTTCTTTACGCTCATTATTATTAGAGTCCGTTTTAGAATAATCTACACAACTTTTCTAAATTACATGATCCTGGACATATTTAACTCCTTCATTTACTTGTATGCCATCGACATGCAGACAATGGTAAGTATATGAGTTATTATGAATCATAGCTCATGAAATTTCTCTCTGGAGGTTACAAGTGACTTGTGGATGCATGTTTTGGAACTCTGTACTAGCAACTTCGCCTTCGTTACAATGAGAAGCAGTGTTAACAGCACTCTTTTTGTTTCTTTTATTGAAATAATAGCACCATCAATTCAAGACGCGCTTGCCATACCCGAAACCCATAGATTTACATATGATGAATTGAAGGCCATCACCAACAATTTTGATCTCGTACTCGGAAAGGCGGGTAAATGTTTACCATGGTCGGTTACATGATGGCACCGAAGCTGCAGTAAAACTTTTGCACTCACATCGGATGGTCAAAGAGACATCATCTGAGTCGTCCATGTCTGCAAATTGTGGCTCCAGATCACATGGGATGAAAGAGTTCCAGGACGAGGTATGCAATCTATATGAATGCATTTTAATGAACAAGTAGGTTATGGATGAAATGGAGTATATATCTTCCTCTTTGGGTTGCAGGCTCTTCTTTATCACAGGAACTTAGTGTCTTTGATCGGGTACTGTAGAGACATCAATCAACTTGGACTTGTTTATGAATACGCTGCTTGTGGAAGTCTTAGAGATCATCTTTCAGGTAAAAAAGATGTTGAATATTATTCTATGATCTGAGCTACTGTGTACTTGGAGAAGATTGAATCCAGCTTAAGTTGCTTTACCTGAAAATTTTGTATCTTTGGACAGTATATTTCTCTCTCTTGATTTGTCATACATTATCATTGGATTGAATTAATGCAATTGATAAGATATTATCATGTTAGTTTTTTTTTTTTCTTCGAGCAAACATATTACCCTCATCATTATTTGTCAAGATTATGGAGCTTAGTGTAGCTGAGTTATCCAATACGATTTTTCATTTTTTATAAATATTTTAGATTCTTAACTGCACCTTTTTTCTGTAGATAAAATGTTCTTGACTGTATCTGAGACGTATTCAGAATCTTTAGTGCATTGTTAGCTTCATCTAGTCCTCACAGAACTGTGCAGCATAATATTCTTGAGTTAATTTTACGTTATGCTGAACTTATGGAGTTAATTTTACAGATAAAAGTGGAAATAGCCAAACATTGAGTTGGAGAGAACGAATTCGGATAGCAGTGGAAGCCGCACAAGGTGACCTTACAATAATTGGTATCGCTTTTTATACATCTTTTCGATTTCTCACTTTCTGTTCCACTGAACAATTTATGAACAGGTCTGGAGTATCTACACAAGGGATGTGTGCCGCCTATAATCCATAGGGATGTGAAGACTAACAATATCCTCTTAGCTAACTTTACAAGAGGAGAATCACGAACAATTGTTGCACCTTTCCGGGATGGCTATTTTTGCCCCCTTTTACATCTATAAAACATTCATAGGAATCATGTTAAATCAATGTATGAGTCAAGTCAAAACAATATTCAATCTTCTTAGTACTAGGTTTTTTCTTTTTTTTTTCAGTACTGATGTACATTTCCAGCTGACCCGAAAAAAAGATGAGTATATAGCTTCTTCTGTTGTTCTTCTGGACGGGCCGATCGGCCGATCAGCGATCACATCGCCGATCAAAAGGTGTCACTTAGTCCAATAATCATGACATCGCGAAGCTGAAGCCGACATCACTGAGATGGCTGATCCAAAACTACAACAACGACTCTATCCTAAAGGTTATCGATTTAGCAATGCAATGTGTTGATATCTCTGCTCAACAGAGGCCAACCATGACCGAAGTGGTGATGCGATTGAAGGAGAGCTTGCAACCGGAGAACAACAATGGAAGTGACACAAACGCTTATATGGAAATCAACGATGCTGGGAATAGTGTGATGGGGAAATAAAAAGGAGGATAGGCAATAAATAATAACTTTTGTATAAGAACAAATACTAGCAAGCCGTAACACACAGCGGTATTAAACAGAAATCACAATCAAATAGAACACCAAGATTTACGTGGAAAACCCCTTCAACGTGAAGGGTAAAAATCACGGGGCAAACCAGAGAAAATCCACTATAGAAATAATGAATGTACAATTCTCGAATCTCTTGCCCAAAACCCAAGCAACAATCTCAAGAGAATAACTGGGATACAAGGATCACGTCACTGTGCACAATATCCAAAACCTCCTCAAGAAATCACAGAAGAATTCACTGAAGATCTGATCTAACCTGAGATGAGAAACTGTTTGGATGAGTGAGAACAATTTCTGTGTTTTCCTTATCTTCTTTCCTTTCTTTTTCTCTTGTTTTTCTGCCCTTTTCTCCTCTCTTTGAATCCCTAATGTTGCTGTAAATTTCTGCTGTTAATCTCTAATCTCAGTACCACCATAGCCCCTATATATAATTAGAGATTATGTGAATTAGGGTTTAAGGTTAATAAAGAGGAGGGCTATGCTAAAGCCCATATGGGCTGAATGAGCTCTCACCCAACATAGTGGAATGGCAAGCTATGCTTGCTCGCCTCTCACGTTAGAGTTTCCGTTTGTCAAATTTGTTAATGTAAAATTCTGTGAGAACAAATTGTGTTTGGATCATAATGTTTGATGAGTGCCGGGTAGGTTCCAAAGTTTCCTATGAGAAATAATTCATCCATGTGTACTTACTTGCAAGCAAGCAACAGGTGATGCTTTCTCTTGTAACATGCTTAGATGCGTGTTAGCGTACATATTGGCTCTTAAAGAAATCAAGTAAGATGGATTGGATTTGGGTGAGCTTTGGGATTCCACAACTAATCCTTGAAATCTACAGGGAGAAGAGACAGAGCTATTAATTATACTGATGACCCGACACATGAGATTTATATAATCTCCATAGAAATATTATATTCATTATATTTAATATGAATTATTTTTTTAAAAAAATATATTTCACCTCATAATGAACATCTTTATGATATCTTATGTTTCACTCAAAAATATTTTATGTTTCACTCAAAAAAATTTTATAACTTTAAAAATTCTCTGATGATCCGACACTTGATGCTACCATCTACACTTGATGCTCCATCTAGTGATGTCAGATTAAAAAATATAAAAAAAATAAATGGACAATTTTAAGTTATTTGAAAAAAAAAGTCTTCTTCTTCTGTCTGTTCTACACTAATCCCCTCGAATTTATGTATAGATATAATGGATTCTCATATAAAAAACAGTCATATAAATATGTAACGTCTTTTAGATCCTTCCATCATCTCGTAAATCAATTATATAAGTATTGTTACTAATTTTCTTTAAGACCTTATAAGGACCATATTTCTTTGGTTTAAATTTATTATAAATATCTATAGGAAATTTCTCTTTTCACAAGTACCTTATAATTATATCTTCTTCCTTGAACACTTTTTCTTTTCTTTGCTTATCAATTGCGTCCTTATATTTACCGTAGCTTCAAACTTCTTCGCTTTAGCTTGGGTTGATTGTACTTGTTTAATCATGTTGTTAGTTACTATACTCATTCCAAGAATCTTTGATAGGTAAACTAAATCTAGTTGTTCTAAAGATATTTGTTCCAAATCTTTAGACTCTGCATTCTTTGCTATAGTAATAAAATCAAAATTTTGAATATAGATATCTTAGTATTCTTTTCCATTTCTCTTTGATCACTTATTTTTTCTATTATAGCAAGATATTTCAGAAATAGATTCAGAAATATCTTATTATAATTTTTCAAACTCAACTCATAAAACTTGGAGATGAAGCTTTTTTACTTTATCCATACTACCAAATATTTTTTGAAATATTTCTGAAGCCTCTTTTGAAGGTTTTACTAGAACAATGATCTCAAATATTGTATCATTGAGCCCTTAAAAGATTGTGAACAAAGTTATTTTCTCCTCTTTTTTTTTCTTCTATCTCTAAGTTATTTTCTTGCTTTTATATTCATTGATCCTTCTTCTATTGGACTTGATTTAATAAATCTATTTTCTATAAATTTTCATATATCTTGAGAGCCTCGAGGAACCCTTATTTGGATGTACCATATATCATAATTTTCTTTTGTTAATCAAAGGATCTGGAGTTGGATGGTGCTTGAATAAAAGACCATAACTTAATCTAAGGTATAATATCAAATGTTGAACTAAAAAGAAGAGATAGAGATATCACATAGTGGAAGAGTAGACAAGGTAAAATATTCTATCTTTCACTCAAAACTCTTTACAACTTCAAAATCTTTATGTTTCATAAACTAATATATAGGGTTTATAAAGTCTCCATAGATACATTACATTAAATATATCTATGGAGACTGGTTATTTTAATCTGACAAGGGTGGCCGGTGCCACCCTCTTCCCCATCCTCAATACTGCTTATTTAGCTGATTGTTGAGTTGAAGTTTACATGTTAAGTTGAAGATGAATACATTGTTTCTTTCCTTTATTTTGTTTTAGCATTAGTAAAATGAAGCACACTTTCTGCCACCTTTGTTAAAATAATGGAACTTGCTTAGGGATCCATTTGGCCAACTTGGAGTATACAATAATTCAGTGGTAAGACGGTGACATCCCAACCCCTTCAATGCTGCTCCAATTTAGCTAGTTGATAAGTTAGTTGATTATTCTTCCTTATCGGGTCCCATAGTGTCTAAATCTTTTAATTATTCAATTTTCATGTGTTGGACTCATATCTTATTAGGCCAAATACATATATATTATTTGTGTTGACTCAACTATCTTGATTTGTTGCTCTTACACATGCATGTTGAAACAAGTTTGTTACCCAACACAATCTTGATTTGTTATACGATTATTGTTCTTTGTTAAATCTGTATTTGATTACCTAATATATGGCTTGGATTCAAAGGCAACCAATGTCTCATGCTGAGGTATTGGAAAGCAAAGAAAGTTGAATCGAAACTTGGATTGGGCTGATAAGTCAAAGTCTTCTTTGGAGAGCCGGTCGGTACAATTAAATTCCATGCATGATGGGAATTTGACCATGGAGTGGAAGAAATTGTGCGCATCAGCCGGCTTATAAATTGTGTGCATAGCGTAGCATGCACCTCCACCTTCGCCCTCTTCTTCTGATTGTGCCGGCCAGGAGTAGGTAGGTAGGTAGGTAGGGAGGGATCAAACTGCGCGCCATGGCTTTCCCTTTACGCTTCTTATCATCATTGTCGTTGTGCCTCTTGGCCCTCCTCCTCCACCGTGCCACGGTCACAAGCGGGTGTTTCAGCATGGAGAGGGAGGCACTGTTGGAGTTCAAAGCCGGCATCCACGACACCCATAACCGGCTATCTTCTTGGGTGGTTGCGGGTGTCTCCGACACCAGCTTTGAAGTCCAGCAGCGCCTCCCTCTCCGTGCTAAAACACCCTCGTGCCACCGCTGCCCCGTGGAGAAGGAGGATGCCCAACAGGCACAACAACGATGACGATGAGAATGATGAGAAAGCCATGGCGCGCAGTCTGATCTCCCTCCCTAAGTTAGAAGTAACGATGTAGCTTTAGGATTAAAGTCACAAATTTGTAAGCCAGCTGATGCGCACAATTTCTTCCACTCCATGGTCAAATTTCCATCATGCATGGAATTAATTGTACCGTCCCGCTATCTGAAGAAGACTTTGACTCATCAGCCCACTGCATGTTTCATGGACATGCGGAGAGCACTCAAGTCACCTTCGCCATCCCAGACTTCATATGTGGTCATGATGCAGAGCATCATGTGGATCGTGAAGGTGAATAGATCGAGACTACACCACTTTGACTCCGAAACAGTTGACTGACTGAAATAACAAGAGTGCAAAATAGTAAGTATTTCTTTTTGATTTCGTAATCAGAATTAAATTGAGGTAGTAATTCTCAAACAGTCTATTTCATCTAGATAGTGTTTGATATCTTTCATATCTTTTACTGTCATCTTTAGAGTCATCATCATGTCAATTTATGGGCAAATAACATCATGTCAATTTAAGTGTCAAGGTTGAGCTACACCTACATTTCTTCTTTGATTGGTTCTATAATAATCCACAGTTCCTTCTTCATCTAACTCATCTTTATTGGCTGGTTGCATACGTTAAATTATAGACCCGTGTTGATGATTAGAATAGCCATTAGTATCAACTCTAGCACGATTGATCCTGCTATCACCATCAACTCTTTTGGCACCTAAACCTAAGTTAGTGTAGTGAGCATATCATAAATCTCTTGAAGTTTCTATGTTATCCTTACTTCTTGTGCCTCTAATGTTGCCCATACAACTAGCACTCTCCAATTATTATTAATGAGGTTATTATCATTGCTTCCATCATGAATATTATCATCATCAAATTTGTCACTATCATCGATAATGTCCCATCGTCGTTATCATCGTTATTGTCACTGAATCTTATCTCGATGGGTTATAGGATTGTACTTAGTAAATTAAGTTTCGTACATGTAAGATCCACCGTAAGCAGTGGGTATAAAGCGTATTTCTTAATTTTTTAACCATAAGCCTATTATGCTAACCTCCTGTAAACTATGAGCTCCTCGGAAAGAACAGACGCCGACGTCTGCTACATATTTCCAAAGCTCAAGCTTTACCGCATGGCTAATCAGTTGATCTTTACCTGACGATTCACAGATTTCATGCCTTGTCGCGTCGACGGGACGGACAACGATGTCCACGAGATGTTGGCCATCCTTTTTCCCAACACTCGGAGGGGACCGACCGAGACGACGCCCATCCTCTCCCATCTTTTCCTTCCTCTTCGATTGACCTCTCGCCAAAGCTGCAACGCCATGACCGCTCTTTAATCGAGCACATCAGGTGATCTCCGGGGCGATCGATCGCCTGGCAGAAGGAGCGAAGTTGCACGAAAGAATTCGGTGAGGCAGGAGCTTTTTACCCGTGCGAAGACGTGGTCAAAGACTCGACCTTTTTTACTTGACTTAACTTGACTCCGCCAAAGATGGCTGCTTTCCTCCTTTGCCGAAAAGAAGGAAATGGGACCCACGAGAGCAACCCTCACTCGCTCTGTACTTTGGCTTCCCATTCGCCAATGCTGTTTCCACCTGCTTCCTATTAGCGGTCGATGGCAGACTTCCTCGATCAGATCTGCACGATTCTCCGATCAAGTCGTCAGGTCAAGTCAATGTAATCATCACCTCACCTTCGCCCTGTTCTTCCAATTGTGGCGGCCAGGAGAAGGTAGGGAGGGAGGGAGATCAAACTGCGCGCCATGGCTTTCTCATCATTCTCATCGTCATCGTTGTTGTGCCTGTTGGGCATCCTCCTTCTCCACGGGGCAGCGGTGGCACGAGGGTGTTTTAGCATGGAGAGGGAGGCGCTGCTGGACTTCAAAGCTGGTGTCGGAGACACCAGTGGCCGGCTTTCTTCTTGGAGTGGCCAAGACTGTTGCACATGGAAGGGAGTGGCCTGCGACACCACCACCGGCCACGTCGTCGTGCTGGACCTCCGGAACACAAATTTTACAGGCGATTGGGCATTACGCGGTGAGAGGATGAACTCGTCATTGCTTGCTTTATCTCATCTGAAGCACTTGGATCTTAGCTTCAACGATTTCAGCGGGATCCGCATGCCGGAATTCATCGGCTCCTTCAAGAAACTGAGATACCTCAATCTATCTTCTACACGATTCATGGGAGGAATACCTGCTCGGCTGGGGAACCTTTCGAGCCTCGACGTTCTTGATCTAAGCGATGCTTTATACGTCGATGATTATGGCCACGGATATCCCGTCGACAACCTCGACTGGATCTCCCATCTCACCTCCTTGAAGCACCTGGACTTGAGCTGGTTGAACCTGACCAATGTCCCAGATTGGTTCTCATCCGTGAACATGCTGCCTTCCCTCCAAGCGTTAAGAATGTCTTCCGTTGGTCTCAAATGCATCCCAGCTTCTGTTGTCCACGTCAACTTCACCTCCTCTCTTACCGTCCTCGATCTCTCCTCCAATAATTTCGACTCCACCTTACCCAAATGGTTGTGGAATATTACTAGTCTTACCCATCTCGATCTTCATGATACCGGGTTCTGTGGTGTTATTCCTGATGCGATTGGAGACTTGGGCTCTCTTACTTTTCTTAATTTAGGAAGAAATCAACTCGAGATCCATGGTTGATCTTCGTAGACTGAAAGAATTACATATGCCGAGCAACCAATTGACAGGAAATTTGAACAGTTGGCTAGAGCAAATGACAAATCTCATCAATTTGGATCTCAGCTATAATTTATTCAATGGTTCCATGTCTTCTTACGTTGGTAAGTTGTCTAATCTCACTGAATTTAATCTCGGTGGAAATTAAGGTGTCTAATCAGAAGTTTATTTTGAGAATCTTACGAGATTACAATTGTTGGACTTATCTTACAATCCCATCACCATATCAATTGGCAAAAGTTGGATCCCCCTTTCCAACTTAGATTTGTAGATTTAACCAAATCTCAGTTGGGCCCTCAATTTTCAGAATGGTTGCAGTTTCAAACACAGATCGAAATATTATATTTGGTAGACTGTAAAATTACAGGGATAATGCCCGCTTGGTTTGAGAATATTTCATCTTCTACCATTACAGATTTAGACCTTTCCAACAACCAAATAGGAGGCAAGCTGCCATCTTCTTTGAAGTTTACCAAGTTGGAAAGATTATATTTGGACTCCAATAGGTTTGAAGGTCCATTGTCAACGATGTTACCGTCTACACTTGAGGCTCCATCTCTATCCAATAATTCATTTACAAGACAATTGTTGATATGGCCCCATGTTAGATTTGTGTCGATCTCAGATAATATGCTTGCTTCATCAATTTGCCAGAGGACACATCTTCAATTCCTTGATCTTTCAAACAACAAATTATTGGTGAGATCCCTTATTATCCGGGAGAGTCATTACAAAATCTTGTATTTCTTAAATTTGAGCAACAATCACCTATCGTGAAATTCCACACACGATTGGGTTTTTAAGTGTGCTTTTATTGCAATTAAAAATAATAATAGTTTTCAAGAGGTTCCTTTGTCATTGAAAAATTGTACAAATTTATGGTTTCTTGATCCGCTCAAAATAATCTTGTTGGAAGTATAACGCTATGGATAGGAGAAAATCTGCAACAATTGGTAGTGCTTCGTGTTCAAATATGTTTTCTGGTGTTATTCCTTGGCAACTTGCTCAATTTCAACAGCTTCAAATATTAGATCTTGCAAATAACAACTTCTCTAGTTCAATACCTCACAACATTGGTAATTTAAGTACCATGAGATCGACATCACAATATTATAAATATTGTGATTATGAATTAGATGTCTTTACGAAGGGGCAAGACCTTTATTATTTAAAATGCAACATGCAACTTATGAAAAGTTTGGATCTTTCAAAAAATAGTCTAACTGGAGAGACACCAAAAGGAATTGGAGACCTTGCAGGACTCAAGAACTTAAATTTGTCAAGAAATCATTTACAAGGGGAAATCCCTTTGGAGATTGGAGGAATGAAATCATTAGAATCCCTTGATCTATCGATAAATGACCTTTCTGGTAGCATTCCTGAGAGCTTGTTGGCTTTATATTCCTTGAGCTATTTGAATTTGTCATATAATAATCTTTCGGGAATGATACCGTCTGGTCATCAACTCCAAACCTTTATTGATCCATCAATCTATATGGGTAATGCCGACTTATGTGGACCGCCAATTTCTAAAAGTTGTTCTAACAATAAAACAACTCAAAATATTATACAAGAGTACAAGAAGGAGATTTCCGAGTGGCTATGGTTCTATATCAGCATGGTACTAGGATATGTGATGGGATTTTGGACCTTTTGTGGTATTCTCTTCCTCAAAGATGCATGGAGGCATGCTTATTTCCATATGATTGATGATATGTATGATCGGTTCTGGGTGCAATGGCATTTAATCTTTTGACGATTGTTTGGACTTTAATTCTAAAATTTCTAGTGTGGATGATCCAAAGCTTTACCATAGATGGGAAGAAGGTATGTCATCACTCTACTTTTTATTTATATGATATTTTGGATATATGGCATTATTTATATGATATATATGTATGATTTTGAATTCGTATCCATCCCCTACCAATCAGAGAGTAAATAGGACTACAGATTAATTATTCTAAAATCATTGAGTATGTTGTGATCTTAGATGAAAAAAAAGTCATTCTCAGATAAGAAAGAAAATATTATGATTGTTTGTTGGATTGATTTATATTATTTGAATGATTTAGGAAAAGAAGTAGAATGTTTATCACTGTATCAGTTATAATAATCCACGATTAATGTAAGGACTGAATGATTTTGCATAACTTGTTTTCAAATTTCATAAAATATATTTGTTAATAATGAAGTTATGTGATTTGCAAATGTTAAATTGGCTTTTGAAAATAAGCTTTTCGACGTTGCATTTGTTTAAAATAATTAAAAATATTTAATTATTGTATTTTCTTGGACATATTTCAAATAAGGTGCCAATATGTTATTTTAAATGATTGTTAATTGTTCTCAATTAGTTGGTTTTAATTTGGACCTTACCATTCGGGGTTATATATTGCTTATATGTTCAGAAATTAGTTTCTTTTGAGGCTTGAAACAGGGATAAATGTATTATATATATATATATATATATATATATATATATATATATATATATATATATATATATATATATATATATATATACTTATATTGATTCATGACTAATTAATAATAACCTTTAATTTGAAATCTATCTACTTATATTTTGTTATGCAAATGTATACAATATGACCATGTGCCATTATGCTAAACTTCTATTTTAATATGTGCCCTTTGTTATAATTAAGACTATCAATGAATTTAGATATGAAAGCTTGGTTATACTTATATTGATTCATGACTAATTAATAATAACCTTAGAATTAAAATGAAATCTATCTAC
Organism: Musa troglodytarum; assembly: GCA_023547065.1. Lineage (NCBI taxonomy): Eukaryota > Viridiplantae > Streptophyta > Magnoliopsida > Zingiberales > Musaceae > Musa > Musa troglodytarum. The sequence continues at coordinate 54,232,169 of CP097511.1, forward strand.
TTATATTTTGTTATGCAAATGTATTAAAAAAATTATGTTGTCTCATGTGCTCATTATGCTAAAGGGTTATGATTTGAAAAGCATGTATGGAGTTATGTTTGTTCTTTATACAAGTGCATAAAGTTTTCTAAAATGCATCTATGATAAGTTTTGCTAGTATATGAGTTTTGGTGCCTACTAAGTTGCGATTGCTCATATCCTTGTTCAAATTTTCCAGAATAGATTGAATTTGGTATTGCTGTGAAATCATGGCAACAGTTTATGGTTCAAACTCATTTTGAGACTTGTATGTATCTGGTAGTTCAGATTTGGTGAAATCATTTGTATTTGAGAGCTCAATGCGTCGCTGCTGTTATATGTGGACAATTATGGATGTATTTGTTTTGTATTGTGTAAAGTGCATACATAAATTTGGAGCCGCTGCAAAATAGAAGTGTTTTTGTTGGTATCTATTCACTTTCTCGGTTCATTGCTAGTTTCTCCTCATGTTCTTCAAAAATATAGAGCTGATGCCTTTCAGAAGAAATAAAGGCCCTTCAGGCTACAGCTCCTAAGATAATGTGACATCTCAATCCGTTTAAATACTATAGATAATGGCATAGCGGTACTCATCCAATCGTTAATCCACTCTTGACAACATTTCTGGTATCTGTCAGAGAACAAAATTAATAAATTTTCAATTATATAAGATGCAACGTTAAAGACTTGGATCATTTCTTCTTATCAAGTCATGTTAGAATTTGTCTTCATCCTTTGTCCTTTATAAAAATTAATAATAATAATTAATTAATATATATATAATATAATATAATATATTTATTATAATATATGTAATATATAATAATAAATATATATTATAATATATATAATATTTATTTATTTATTACATACATGTGTGGATCTGACATATATACATACATTTATTTATTGACGAAAACGAAATCGACGATGACTATTCCGATTCATGGCATTCATATTGGACTTATATACTATGCCGCAACGTACAAATGTCATGCGAACAGATCACCCAAATCATCTGTGCAAGATTATTACTGCCACCCCGTCCGACTCCCTGTCGACATGCCTGGCCAACGTTGGTTCGGGAACGCCATTCATATCTTCGCTGGAGTCGAGGCATATCGACGACCATCTGGCGTACCAGGACGCGAATCAGTCCGCAGCACTAGAAGCAATCGACTCTTCCATTACAATTTTGATTAAACTGACTCTCAATTTTAACCACACGTCCAGCAAAAGTGTTCATCGCTAGAAAAGACTATTACACTAAATCAAACCCACTCAAGATCCAAGTTTAATTTTCTATAGAAGCGAAATTTCAATGAACAATGCCGTAGTTATGGTTCTTTGATTACACAAGTTAGTTAGACACGAAGCACAAGCTAAATGAACTCAGCATAGTGTTAGTATTTGATTACACCAATACTCTAAAGACTCCAGTAGTGCAACAAAAAGATAGGAGATGATTACCACAATTTGGGAGAGGACAGCAAACTCGTAATCTTTTATCTGGGAAATCATTCCTCTTGTCATTCTTGCAAACCATTTTGAGCTTCTCTTGCTTGATATATGATCTTGCTTTTCTGAACCTATGGCTGCACAGGTATCCAGATGATAAATATGATGGGACATGGCGTCCTTGCAACGGGTTGTATTGTTGGTTGTGAAACATGGAATTTTACAAGCAGTACTACTTTGGGAATCAAGACCAGTCGTGGTGATGCTTATGAGGTCCCAGGCGTGGTCATGGGGACTGCAACTGTTGCTGCAGATAATTTTACATTGCAATATCCCTCGGGCTATGGCCTCGATTCGATTGTTGAAACAACATTCTATATCTTTTTGCACTTTGCTGATTTCGACTATTTAACTGGGAATGGAAGTAGAATTTTTCAGGTGAGAGCAGACGGGGAACCCGATGGCGATAACATCAGTCCTGCGTATCTACCGGCAACGCATGTCCATTTCGTCCATCGGCTGGCGTACCCAGGTTTGCCTGGTTATTTTAATCTGACATGGGTGGCCGGTTCCACCCTTCCCCCCCATCCTCAACGCTGCTTATTTAGCTGATTGCTGAGTTGAAGTTTACATATTAAGTTGAAGATGAATACATTTTCTGCCACCTTTGTTAAAATAATAGAACTTGCTTAGCGATCCATTTGGCCATCTTGGAGTGTACAATAATTCAGTGGTAAGACGGTGACATCCCAACCCCTTCAATGCTGCTCCAATTTAACGGTAAGACTCTAGTAACAAATATTAAGAGACTCTAGCAACAAACAAAACATGTTAGATGCAATCGTTGACTCTGTCACTCCATATCATCTCCACGTTATGCCAAAGCAATGAGTTGGATATTCGACTAGCATCTTTTGATTATTCAATTTTGGGTTGAAGTAGCAAGAATCGCCTGTTATGTTATTAATCAATCTTTCTCAATAGCGATTAACCCAAAGATGCCTGTGAAGATATGTATTGATAAGCTAGTTGAGTATTCTTCCTAATCGGGTCCCATAGTGTCTAAATCTTTTGATTATTCAATTTTTATGTGTTGGACTCATATCTTATTAGGCCAAGTACATATATATTATTTATTTCTAAAGCTTCAACACAGACTCAACTACCTTCATACATATGCATGTTCAAGCAAGTTTGTTGCCCAACACAATCTTGAATTGTTATACGATTATTGTTCTTTGTTAAATCTGTATTTGATTACCTAATATATGGCCTGGATTCGAAGACAACCAATGTCCATTTCCGAGATCGTCTCATGCTGAGGTATTGGAAAGCAAAGAAAGTTGAATCGAAACTTGGATTGGGCTGATAAGTCAAAGTCTTCTTTGGAGAGGAGAGCCGGTCGGTACAATTAAATTCCATGCATGATGGAAATTTGACCATGGAGTGGAAGAAATTGTGCGCATCAGCCGGCTTATAAATTGTGTGCATCATCCGGCTTATAAATTGTGTGCATAGCGTAGCATGCACCTCCACCTTCGCCCTCTTCTTCTGATTGCGGCGGCCATGGCCTTCACCCGATCCTTCTCATCATCATTATTCTGCCATTTGGGCATCCTCCTCCTCCACGGGGCAGCGTTGACAGGTGGGTGTTTCAGCATGGAGAGGGAGGCGCTGCTGGACTTCAAAGCTGGTGTCGGAGACACCAGTGGCCGGCTTTCTTCTTGGACTGGCCAAGACTGTTGCACATGGAAGGGAGTGGCCTGCGACACCACCACCGGCCACGTCGTCATGCTGGACCTCCGAAACACCAATACATATGAGTGGGCGTTACGCGGTGAGAGGATGAACTCGTCATTGCTTGCTTTGTCTCATCTGGAGCACTTGGATCTTAGCTTCAATGATTTCAGCGGGATCCGCATGCCGGAATTCATCGGCTCCTTCAAGAAACTGAGATACCTCAATCTATCTTCTACACATTTCATGGGAGGAATACCTGCTCGGCTGGGGAACCTTTCGAGCCTCGACGTTCTTGATCTAAGAGCTGCTTTATACGTCGATTATAATGGTGACGAATATCCCGTCGACAACCTCGACTGGCTCTCCCATCTCACCTCCTTGAAGCACCTGGACTTGAGCTGGTTGAACCTAACCGATGTCCCAGATTGGTTCTCATCCGTGAACATGCTGCCTTCCCTCCGAGCGTTAAGGATGTCTTCCGTTGGTCTCCAAACCATCCCAGCTTCTGTTGTCCACGTCAACTTCACCTCCTCTCTTACCGTCCTTGATCTGTCCTATAATAGTTTCAGCTCCACCTTACCCAAATGGTTGGGGAACATTAGCAGTCTTACCCATCTTGATCTCAATAATTGTGGGTTCCATGGCGTTATTCCGGATGCAATTGGAGACTTGGGCTCTCTTACTTTTCTTGATCTAGGAGGCAATCAATTGACAGGAAATTTGAGCGGTTGGCTGGACCAAATGACGACTCTCATCGTTTTGGATCTCAGCGATAATTTATTCAACGGTTCCATGCCTTCCTCCGTTGGTAAGTTGTCTAATCTCACTGAATTCAATCTCGGTGGAAATTCTCTTGGAGGTGTCATTTCAGAAGTTTATTTTGAGAATCTTACGAGATTGCAAGTGTTGGACTTATCTTTCAATCCCATCACCATATCAATTGGCAAGAGTTGGGTCCCCCCTTTCCAACTCAGATTTGTAGATTTAACCAAGTCTCAGTTGGGACCTCAATTTCCAGAATGGTTGCAGTTTCAAACACAGATGGAAGAATTACGTTTGGCAGACTGTGAAATTGCAGGGACAACGCCCGCTTGGTTTTGGAATATTTCGTCTTCTACCATCACAGTTTTAGACCTTTCCAACAACCAAATAGGAGGCAAGCTGCCATCCTTTTTGAGGTTCATCAAGTTGAAAATATTAAATTTGGATTTCAATAGATTTGAAGGTCCATTGCCAACGGTGCTACCGTCTACGCTTAATATTCTATATCTCTCCAATAATTTCTTTATAGGGCAATTGCCAACTTGGCACCATGTTAAATTAGTGGATCTCTCAGATAACATGCTTGATGGTGGTTTTTCTTCGTCAATCTGCCAATGGACACATCTCGAAAACCTTGATCTTTCCAAAAACAAATTACTCAGTGAGATCCCTTATTGTCTCGGGGAGTTATTACAAAATCTTTATCTCTTGAATTTGGGCAACAATCACTTGTCGGGTGAAATTCCACACACGATTGGGTTTTTAAGTAGGCTTTCGCTATTGCAACTGAAAAATAACAGTTTCTCGGGTGAGGTTCCTTTGTCATTGAAAAATTGTACAAATTTATGGTTTCTTGATTTGGCTCAAAATAATCTTGTCGGAAGCATGATGCTATGGATGGGAGAAAATCTACGACAACTAGTAGTGCTACGTCTACGTTCAAATATGTTTTCTGGAGTTATTCCCTGGCGACTTGCTCAATTTGAATAGCTTCAAATATTGGATCTTGCGAATAACAACTTCTCTGATTCAATACGTCATAACATTGGTAATTTAAGTACCATGAGATCAACATCACAATATTATGAATTTTGTTCTTATGAATTAGATATCTTTACAAAGGGACAAGATCTTTATTATTCAAAATGCAGGATACCACTTATGAAAAGTTTGGATCTTTCAAACAATAGTCTAACCGGAGAGATACCAAAAGGAATTGGAGACCTTGCAGGACTCAAGAACTTAAATTTGTCAAGAAATCATTTATAAAGAAAAATCCCTTTGGAGATCGGAGGAATGAAATCATTATAATCCCTTGATCTATCGATAAATGACCTTTTCCAGCATTCCCGAGAGCTTATCGACTTTATATTCCTTGAGCTATTTGAATTTGTCGTATAATAATCTTTCGAGAATGATACCATCTGGTCGTCAACTCCAAACCTTTATTGATCCATCCATCTATATGGGCAATGCTGACTTATGTGGACCACCAATTTCCAAAAGTTGTTTTAATAATAAAACAACTCAAAATATTATAGAAGAGTACAAAAAGAAGATTCCTGAGTGGCTATGGTTCTATATCAGCATGGTACTAGGATATGTGATGGGATTTTGGACCTTTTGTGGTATTCTCTTCCTCAAAGATGCATGGAGGCATGCTTATTTCCATATGATTGATGATATGTATGATCGGTTCTGGGTGCAATGGCATTTAATCTTTTGACGATTGTTTGGACTTTAATTCTAAAATTTCTAGTGTGGATGATCCAAAGCTTTACCATAGATGAGAAGAAGGTATGTCATCACTCTACTTTTTATTTATATGATATTTTGGATTTATAGGTGCTGGTTGTAATTAATGAAAAAAGAATTTGTGTTGTTGATGTAATAAAAGATGGGCAGCTATATTTATGGTGTTTGAAGATAGCTATTGATCAATTTCTATGCAATGTGCTTGCTCACAGTCTTCTATTTATGGCTTGCATTATCATAACATCATACAAGAGTTGGCACATACATAGTTTTAAAGCAGAGAAATATTAGAACAAAAAGAGAACATACACCCAAGTCTTCAGTACGAAGATATAGTTTAAAAATATGCTATATTGATTTTAAAGTAACAAATACATTACTTTCTAAATGATAAAATAGACATTATAATTTGACTAGCATGTGTGTGGATTGGACAGAGGAAGAGAGGGGTGGCTTTGGCAGGGGAAGAAAAGAGAAAAAAAAAGATTGAGGTGTGAGATTTAATAAGGATGTTTTTATATCCAGAGAGTAAGTTTAAAATTTGAAAGATTATATGATTTTGAATTCTATAAGAAAGAAAATATTATGATTGTTTGTTGGGTTGATTTATATTATTCGAATGATTTAGGAAAAGAAGAAAAGTGTTTATCACTATATGAGTTATAATAATCTACGATTAATGTAAGCATTAAATATTTTGTCTAACTTATTTTTAAATTTAATAATATATATTTGTTAATAATGAAGTTATGTGATTTGCAAATGTTAAATTGGCTTTTGAAAATAAGCTTTTCGACATTGCATTTGTTTAAAATAATTAAAATATTTAATTATTATATTTTCTTGGACATATTTCAAATAAGGTGCCAATATGTTATTTTAAATGATGGTTAATTGTTCTCAATTAGTTAGTTTTAATTTAGACCTTACCATTCGGGGTTATATATTGGTTATAAGTTCATAAACTAGTTTCTTTTAAGGCTTGATATAGGGATAAATGTATTATCTATACCATGGAAGTTGAATATATTTTTTATTGTCACGGGGATACAATGTGGTTATAGCCATTAGCACGCCAACTTCTATTTTAATATAGGCCCTTTGTTATAATTAAGACTATCAATGAATTTAGATACGAAAGCTTGGTTATATTTATATTGATTCATGATTAATTAATAATAATTGATGTTTTGTTACGCAAATGTATTAAAAAAATTTATGGCGTCTTATGTGCTTATTAAGCTAAAAGGTTATGATTTGAAAAGCATGTAAAGTTATGTTTGCTCTTTATATAAGTGTATAGTTTTATAAAATGCATGTATGATAAGTTTTGTTAATATATGAAATTTTTCAGATGCCTACGAGTAGATTGAATTTGATTATGTATCGAGGCAACAAATTAAATCTACCATAGCAGGAGAAGGTGAGTCCTTCATGATCGACATATAGGCTAAATCCAAAGGGATTCCCATTTCATTCCTCGGTGGCTTAATGTTGTTTCTTTTATGATTTGTCATCGAAAGCCGATGATCTCAAAATTTTTAATCTTAATCACATATGTTAATTTTTTTTTCTATTTAAAATGATTTGATAACTTTCATCTATCCGGAGAAAATTAATTTTTTTTTTATGTGAGATCAATTAAAGATTTCGATCATCCCCACTCAAGCATAATTCTCTTTGTATATCTTCTCCTATTAACATTAAATAATTTATATCTTTTTTCTCAAGAGGAATCAAACTATTTTTCACATATTGTTCTCTCTCTTAAAATCTAAAGATACATAGAATATGTATAGAAGAAATAAACCTCTTCAATATGGCTCCTAAGATAATGACATTTCAACCACTTTAATATTACTCTAATTTAATGATAAGATAAACCCAAGTCATCCGTCCACTTTATATCAAGTCTTCCTAATCAAAACAAATATTAAGAGACTCCGAGTAGAAAACAAAGTCATGTTAGATGCAACGTTGACTCTACCGCTCCAAGTCGTCTCTATATTATGCCAAAGTCATGAATTGGATATATATATATATATATTCTATTAGAAGGTAGCCTTCATATATCTCTCTCTCTTAAAATCAAAAAATATATATGACATTTATAAAAGAAATAAATTCCTTCAATATGGCTCTAATTTAGTGGTAAGACCGTGACATCCCAAGCGTGGTCATGGGGACTGCAACTGTTGCTGCAGTATGGTTCTGATTTATATATATATATATATATATATATATATATAAAAGAAACAAATCCCTTCAATACGGTTCTAATTTAGTGGTAAGACGGTGACATCTCAACTCCTTCGATGCTACTCCAATTTAGTAGCAAAATTGATCCAAGCCATCCATCTACTTTATATCAGGACTTCCTAGTAAAACAAATACTAGGAGACTAGCAAAAAAAACAAATCGGTTAGATGTAAACATTAACTCTATCACTCCAAATCATCTTCACATTATGTCAAAGTCATGAATTATTCGACTAATATCTTTTGATTATTTAATTTTGGGTTGAAGTAGTAAGAATCACCTGTTATGTTATTAATCAATCTTTCTCAATAGTGATTAACCTGATTAACGGGTTACATAGTGTGTATGTGTCTATCTATATATTATTTAATTTTTATGTGTTGGACTCATATCTTATTCGGTCAAGTACATATATATTATTTATTCCTAAAGCTTCAACACATACTTGACTACCTTGATTTGTCGCTCGTACATATATATGCATGTTCAAACAAGTTTGTTGCCCAACACAATCTTGATTTGTTTTATGATTATTGTTCTTTGTTAAATCAGAATATGATTACCTAATATATGGCTCGGATTCAAAGGCAACCAATGTCTATTTCCGATACCATCTCATGCTGAGGTATTGGAAAGCAAGAAATTTGAATCGAAACTTTGCAAAACTATGTTGGGGTGAACATGCAGCTCGCCTCTTATCCTAAAGTTAGAAAGGAGTTGAAAAGATTTAGTAAAACATCCTAATCAGAAGTGAAGAAAAAGAGAGTCAATTGAGAATGCACATATGGGGCCTTTTTATATTGTGATGAATGATCATGGATTGAGGTTATGCGTATTGTTGGATCGTCAATGAAGATCAATGAAAATTTTTATTTTACATATAAAAATGAGGATGACCCGATGACTTAAAGGTTCGATTTTTTTGTTTTTGTTTTTGTTTTTGTTTTTGTTTGGGGTTCCATCTTGCTAAGAGTGGTCTTGCATATCTACTGGTGCATGTCCCACATGGACTCGGGAGTTCTTCGGTTGGAAACACGAGTTTATCTTGGGGTGACTCGGGAGTTCTTGATTTGGAAACACGAGTTTATCTTGGGGTGAGCATGCAACTCGCGTATGATGCTAAAGTTAGAAAGGAGTTTAAATGATTTAGTAAACAAGTGAAGAAAAGAGAGCCAATTTAGAATGCATATGTGGGGGCCTAGTTATATTGTGATCGGTGAAAATTTTAATTTTACATATAATAATGAGGGTGACTTAATGATATAAAGGTCCGATGTTGTTTTGTTTTGGGTTCCATCTTGCTGAGAGTGGACTCGGGGATTCCTCGGGTGGAAACATGAGTTTATCTTTCGATTTAAATCATGTATGCCCATCAAACATGTACAAGCTTAAGTGTGTTTTTTTTTTTTTTATGATTGCTATTATTATTTGCTATTGTCCTCGAGAAGAAGGAACTTTGACGACCATGACTTGGACCTGCAAAGTCGCTGCAAGTCTGCCGAGAGGAAGAGGACGCAGCAACCAATGTAGTCATTTTTATCCAATCTTATGTTGTTACACTTGCGATTCGATTACTTCCTATCCGGCTGGAAATTAAAATTTTTATTATCTGGAAAATATCAGTACAAAAATTATTTTTATACTTAAGAACACCGAAAACATGTATCTCTCACGTCAAGATCTTAGATTTATGGTACCGAAAAAAAATTCTACTTTATGAAAAATTATGTTTTTTTTTTTCTATTTAGAACTCTAATCTAAATTCTAATTTAACCGCAAGTCAAAGTCTTCGTGGCCAGCGACGTGTAGAAAAAGAATCCATGGAATGCAGCTTCTCACCCCTCATCTTCTCTGCATCAATCAAATTTAATGAAGACGACCCCACTTTTTTGGTTTTATTTCCTTCAAGTCGCTCGTCCGTCAAACAGTGCTCATCCCACTGATTGAGACCGATGCTATCAGATTCCAAAACGCTGTATTAATCGTGGTAGATTCCAAAACAGTGCTCTTACATATGCATGTTCAAGCAAGTTTGTTAACCAACATAATCTTGATTTGTTTTACGATTATTGTTCTTTGTGATTACCTAATATATGGATTGGATTCAAAGGCAACCAATGTCGATTTCTAAGATCGTCTCATGCTGAGGTATTGGAAAGCAAGAAATTTGACTCGAAACTTTGCAAAAACTACATTGGATGAACATGCAACTCACTTCTTATGCTAAAGTTAGAAAGATGGTTGAGAATGCATATGTGAGGGCTTTTATATTATGATGGATGATCGACATATTGAGGTTATAATACATGTATGCTCATTATATTCGATTTTTTTTTTTTCCATCTTGCCTATCTACTGGTGCATGTCCCACATGGAAACACGAGTTTATCTTTCGATTTAAATCATGTATGCTCATAAAATATTGTACAAGCTCAAGTGTGTTTTTATGATTGTTATTATTATTAATTTTGCTTTTGTCCTCGAGAAGAGGAACTTTGATGACCGTGACTTGCAAATTCTCTGCAAGTCTGATGAGAGGAAGAGGAGGCAGCCAATCTTATGTTGTTACACATGCGATTGTGCAGCTGGAAATTAAAATTTTTATTATATGAAAAATATCAGTGTAAAAATCATTATCTTAATCCTGAAATTTCACATATGTCCGAAAGAATTTTTATCTTAATCCTTTTTAAATCTAACAATGTTTTCCTAATTTATCATCGAGATCTTAGATTTTTGGTATATGTACGTGCCGAAATAAATTCTAATTTATTAAAAAAGTTAATTGTTCTATTTAGAACTCTAACCTAAATTATAATTTCCCGCAAGTCAAAGTCTTGGTGGCCAGCGACGTGTAGAAAAAGAATCCATGGAATGCGGCATTTTTGGTTTTATTTCCTGCGACTCGCTCGTCCGATGCTATCAGCTTCCATGGAATGCAGCTTTTTTGGTTTTACTTCCTGCGACTCGCTCGTCCGTCAACCCGTGCTCATCCCACCACCGATGCTATCAGCTTCCAAAAAGCTGTATTAATTAATCATGCGACTTTAATCCTTGGGTATCTATCTATCTATCAGTTTACCCCGACGATGATGGAACAAAAACTCTTACGTCACACGATGCTATGTTGAAAATTCTCTCTCGACAACTAATAGAAAGCGACGATAGAGAAAAAAAAAAAAAAAAAAAGGAAGCGAGTTCAAAATTCAAAATTATGTATTTAATATAGAAACTTTAGTCTATTTTAATTCATCTCTCATCTCAAATTATATACCTAAAGTATTAATCTATTTTACTGTCTTGTTCTCTCAGTCAGTCAACTGTTTCTGAGACTGGTGGTGTGGTCTCGATCCATTCTATGCATTCTTGGCTTCACGTTCATGATCCGCATGATGCCCTACATCATAACCACCGGTTCCGTCCATCCCAACTCTTTCGTCCCCGATGGAGGAGGTGACTTGTGTGCTCTCCGATAAGTCAAAGTCTTCTTCAGAGAGCGGGTCGGTGCAATTAATTCCACGCATGATGTAATGGAGTGGAGAAAGTTAGAGCATCATGGAGTGGAAGAAATTGTGTGCATCAGTTGGCTTATAAATTTGTGATTTGGCATAGCATAGCATGCACCTCCACCTCAAACTGGGCGCCATGGCTTTCACCCTATCCTTCTCACCATCATTATTCTGCCTTTTGGGCATCCTCCTCCTCCTCCTCCACGGGGCAGCGGTGACAGGCGGGTGTTTTAGCATGGAGAGGGAGGCGCTGCTGGACTTCAAAGCTGGTGTCATAGACATCAGTGGCCGGCTTTCTTCTTGGACCGGCCAAGACTGTTGCACATGGAAGGGAGTGGCCTGCGACACCACCACCGGCCACGTCGTCATGCTGGACCTCCGGAGCACAAATTTTACAGATGGCTGGGCATTACGCTGTGAGAGGATGAACTCGTCATTGCTTGCTTTATCTCATCTGGAGCACTTGGATCTTAGCTTCAATAATTTCAGCGGGATCCGCATCCCGGAAATCATCGGCTCCTTCAAGAAACTGAGATACCTCAATCTATCTTATGCACGATTCATGGGAGGAATACCTGCTCGGCTGGGGAACCTTTCGAGCCTCTACGTTCTTGATCTAAGAGCTGCTTTATACGTCGATTATTATGGCCACCGATATCCCGTCGACAACCTCGATTGGCTCTCCCATCTCACCTTCTTGAAGCATCATAATAGGTATATGATGCTCCAAGATTTGGTTGTTTTAGAAGACACCAATAAATAGCACTGATTCTGATGTAATGATTTCTACTTTGTTTTCTTTTACAGAAACCTCTCTTATCATGGGTTGAATGGTGCTATACCAAATGCTTTGGCTAATCTGAAGGCCCTTAACCATTTGTAAGTTTCTAAATTTATCGCCAAGGCTGCTGGCCAGCAACATCATGCAGACAACTCGAGAACAATTTGTAGATGTTGCATGAAATTGACTTTTACATGTGTATTTTATTCACTTCTAATCTCCAAAATTAGGAATGCAGATGGACCAGGTTACAAACCAAAGCATTAGCTTCGGGTTTTCTTTAACCACATCCTATAACATCCAAAACACTATTGTTGTGTTTTGCTTCTAGTATGGCTTTATTCATGAAATCTGGTTTCCAAGGACCAAAGTTATGGAGATCAACATGTGCTACTATTTTTTTAGTGAAATTTCTTATGAAAACATATCAATAACTAATGTATTCCATGTATTTTGTCTCAGGGACTTGTCAAACAATGATTTAACAGGCCCAATACCGCCCTCTTTAGAAGAATTGACATCACTCAATGTGCTGTAAGAACAGTTTTTTCTCTCTTACACAATTCACCCGGTGCATGCCTTTTCGATATCGAAAACTTCAACTTTGTCGTGCGCATGCCTCGGGACTTCTTTCTCCGCATATTATGTGCTAATGGATGAGCAATATCAAACTTTTTGCAGAATTTTGTCAAATAACCGACTCAATGGGCCTATTCCGGCTTCTTTGTGTGATGGACAATCAAAAGGATTGCTCGAGTTGAGGTTTGTGCTGTAGTCTAACATCCCAAATCTTCCCACAATTCCTTCTACCTAATACTAATATCTTATGAACTCTATGTTCTGCAAAGAGTGGACAACAATCCGGATATATGTCTCTGTCATAGTACATGTCAAATTGGCAGCAAAAGATGGAAGCTTGCTACATTCCCCATTGTGCTGATCACCGTCATCCCGGCGCTGATTATACTGCTGCTCCAGTCATTGATTTTATTCTTCTTGAGGAGAATAAAATCTACAACAAAATTATGTAAGTGGTTTTAAGCAAGCAATAGCTTATAAGCATACAATTTTGTTGTACGTGTCCTTTGCTTCTTCAGCTAAAGGGCAATGTTAGAAGCGAGATGGAACTCTTGCCTGTATAATATCAGGACATGTATTCTGTGATATCACAGAGAAAAATAACTTCTTTTATTGCTGAAAAGATTTTTTTCTCTGAAGCTTGCTACATTCACCATTGCACCTTTTGCATCTATAAAATATTCATAGGAATCATGTTAAATTAATGTATGAGTCAAGTCGAAATAATATATGGGTTGATTGTACTCGTTCAACTATGTTGTTAGCTGCTACACTCATTCCAATAATCTTTGGTAGGTGAATTAAATCTAGTTGTTCTAAGGATATTTGTTCCAAATCTTTATACTTTATATTCGCTATACCAATAAAATCAAATTTTCAATATAGAGATGTTAGTATTCTTTTCTATTACTCTTTGATCATTTATTTTTTTTATTACAGCAAGGTATTTCAGATATAGATTCAAAAATATATTATTGTAATTTTTCAAACTCAACTTATAAAACTTGTAAAGGAAGATTTTTTAGTTTATCCATATCATCAAATGATTTTTGAAATATTTCTCAATCCTCTTTTGAAGTATTTACTGGAGTAATGATCTCAAACATTGTATCATCAAGCTCTTAGAAGATTATGAACAAAGTTATTTTCTTCTTCTTTCTTCTATCTCTAAGTTATTTTCTTGCTTTTACATTCATTGTTCCTTCTTCTATTGGACTTGATTTAACAAATCTATTTTCTATAAATTCTCATATATCTTGAGAGCCTCGAGGAACCCTTATTTGGATGTACCATATATCATAATTTTTTTTTTATTAATATAGGGATCTGGAGTTGGATGATACTTGAAAAAGAGATCATAGCTTAACTTAAGATATAATATCAAATGTTGAACTAGAAAGAAGAGATAGAGATATCACATAATGGAAGAGTAGGACAAGGTAAAATATTCTATCTTTCACTCAAAACTCTTTACAACTTCAAAATCTTTATGTTTCATAAACTAATATATAGGGTTTATAAAGTCTCCATAGATACATTACATTAAATATATCTATGGAGACTGGTTATTTTAATCTGACAAGGGTGGCCGGTGCCACCCTCTTCCCCCCATCCTCAATACTGCTTATTTAGCTGATTGTTGAGTTGAAGTTTACATGTTAAGTTGAAGATGAATACATTGTTTCTTTCCTTTATTTTGTTTTAGCATTAGTAAAATGAAGCACACTTTCTGCCACCTTTGTTAAAATAATGGAACTTGCTTAGGGATCCATTTGGCCAACTTGGAGTATACAATAATTCAGTGGTAAGACGGTGACATCCCAACCCCTTCAATGCTGTTCCAATTTAGCTAGTTGATAAGTTAGTTGATTATTCTTCCTTATCGGGTCCCATAGTGTCTAAATCTTTTAATTATTCAATTTTCATGTGTTGGACTCATATCTTATTAGGCCAAATACATATATACCTTGATTTGTTGCTCTTACACATGCATGTTCAAACAAGTTTGTTACCCAACACAATCTTGATTTGTCTTACGATTATTGTTCTTTGTTAAATCTGTATTTGATTACCTAATATATGGCTTGGATTCAAAGGCAACCAATGTCTCATGCTGAGGTATTGGAAAGCAAAGAAAGTTGAATCGAAACTTGGATTGGGCTGATAAGTCAGAGTCTTCTTTGGAGAGCCGGTCGGTACAATTAAATTCCATGCATGATGGGAATTTGACCATGGAGTGGAAGAAATTGTGCGCATCAGCCGGCTTATAAATTGTGTGCATAGCGTAGCATGCACCTCCACCTTCGCCCTCTTCTTCTGATTGTGCCGGCCAGGAGTAGGTAGGTAGGTAGGTAGGTAGGGAGGGAGATCAAACTGCGCGCCATGGCTTTCCCTTTACGCTTCTTATCATCATTGTCGTTGTGCCTCTTGGCCCTCCTCCTCCACCGTGCCACGGTCACAAGCGGGTGTTTCAGCATGGAGAGGGAGGCGCTGTTGGAGTTCAAAGCCGGCATCCACGACACCCATAACCGGCTATCTTCTTGGGTGGTTGCGGGTGTCTCCGACACCAGCTTTGAAGTCCAGCAGCGCCTCCCTCTCCGTGCTAAAACACCCTCGTGCCACCGCTGCCCCGTGGAGAAGGAGGATGCCCAACAGGCACAACAACGATGACGATGAGAATGATGAGAAAGCCATGGCGCGCAGTCTGATCTCCCTCCCTCCCTAAGGTAGAAGTAACGATGTAGCTTTAGGATTAAAGTCACAAATTTGTAAGCCAGCTGATGCGCACAATTTCTTCCACTCCATGGTCAAATTTCCATCATGCACGGAATTAATTGTACCGTCCCGCTATCTGAAGAAGACTTTGACTCATCAGCCCACTGCATGTTTCATGGACATGCGGAGAGCACTCAAGTCACCTTCGCCATCCCAGACTTCATATGTGGTCATGATGCAGAGCATCATGTGGATCGTGAAGGTGAATAGATCGAGACTACACCACTTTGACTCCGAAACAGTTGACTGACTGAAATAACAAGAGTGCAAAATAGTAAGTATTTTTTTTATTTTTTTATTTCTTAATCAGAATTAAATTGCCTCGGTACCTAAAGTTACTGAGAGAACAAGACACCGAAAGAAATCCTCGAGTAATAAGTGTTTCTTACCTACGCATCTCAAGGTTTTGATAGAAGGTGTGAAAGAAAAACACTTCCATTTCGAAATAGAAAATATTTTTTGAAGGTCCATGTGAGATGATATATTTGGATTGACTCGTTATATAGATAGTCTCGTTTCTTACACTTAAACATAGTATCATAAAACTGATGATCTGGAGTTGGATGTATCATATATCATAATTTTTTTTTGTCAATCGAAGGATCTGAAGTTAGATACTGCTCGGAGAAGAAACCGTAACTTAACCTAATATCTAATACCAAATGTTGAACCAAATAAAAAGAAGGGATAAGCCTATCACACAATACGGACAAGGCAAAATACTTTATCCTTCACTCAAAACCTTTTACAACTTTAAAAAATTTATATTTTATGACCCAAGTTATGAAGTTTATATAGTTTCCATAAATTAATTAATAATTATATTTAAAATAAATTATTCTTTTCTAAAATCTCTTTCAAGAATCAATAATCATATATTCTTCACATCTCTCTTTCTCTCTCTCCTCTCTCTT
This sequence comes from Musa troglodytarum, assembly GCA_023547065.1. Lineage (NCBI taxonomy): Eukaryota > Viridiplantae > Streptophyta > Magnoliopsida > Zingiberales > Musaceae > Musa > Musa troglodytarum. The sequence goes on from CP097511.1 coordinate 54,248,719, forward strand.
AAAATCAAGAAATATATATGATATTTATAAAAGAAACAAACCCCTTCAATACAGCTCTAATTTAGTGGTAAGACAGTGACATCCCAACCCCTTTAATGCTGCTCCATTTTAGTGGTAAGACTAATCCAAATCATCCGTCGACTCTATATTAGGTCTTTCTAGTAAAACAAATATTAAGATACTCTAGCAAAAAACAAAGCATGTCAGACATAAACATTGATTCTGTCACTCCAAATCATCTCCACATTATGCCAAAGCCATGAATTTGACATCCAACTAACAATGGCTACTCTCTCTCTCTCTCTCTCTCTCTCTCTCTCTATATATATATATATATATATATATATATATATATTCTCTTAGAAGGCAGCTTGCATATATGTATATATATTCTTCACATCTCTCTTTCTCTCTCTCTCTCTCTCTCTCTCTCTTAAAATCGAGAGATATATATGATATTTATAAAAGAAACAAACCCTTTCAATACGACTTTAATTTAGTGGTAAGATAGTGACATCCCAACCCCTTCAATGCTACTCCAATTTAGTGGTAGTGATCCAAGTCATCCATCTATTCTATATCAGGTCTTCCTAGTAAAACAAATATTAAGAGACTCTAGCAAAAAACAAAGCATGTCAGACGTAAATGTTGATTCTGTCATTCCAAATCATCTCCACATTATGCCAAAGCCATGAATTGGACATCCAACTAACATCTTTTGATTATTCAATTTTAGGTTGAAGTAGTAATAATCACCTATTATATTATTAATCAATCTCTCTCAATATCGATTAACCTAAAGACACTTGTGAAGATGTGGACTGATAACCCAATTGATTATTTTTCCTTATCGGGTCACATAGTGTCTATATCTTTTGATTATTCAATTTTCATGTGTTCGACTCATATCTTATTAGGCCAAGTACATATATATTATTTATTCCTAAAGCCTCAACATAGATTCAACTACCTTGATTTGTTGCTAGTACATATGCATGTTCAAGCAAGTTTGTTGCCCAACACAATCTTGATTTGTTTTACGATTATTGTTTCTTTGTTAAATCTGTATTTGATTACCTAATATATGGCTTGGATTCAAAGGCAATCAATGTCCATTTACAGGATCGTCTCATGCTGAGGTATTGGAAAGCAAGAAATCTGAATTGAATCTTTGCAAAACTTACATTAGGGTGGACATGAAACTCGCTTCTGATGCTAAAGTTAAAAAGGAGTTTAAAAGATTTAGTAAAGAAGTGAAGAAAAGAGAGCCAATCGAGAATGCATATGTGGGGGCTTTTATATTGTGATGGATGCTTGATAGATTGAGGTTACAATGCATATGGATGATCGATAGATTGAGGTTATGTGTATTACTCGATCATCAATGAATCATAAGATCAATGAAAATTTTAATTATATATATATATATTTTTTAATTTTAATTTTTTGGGTTCCATCTTACTAAGTGTGGCCTTGCCTATGTACTGGTGCATGTCCCACATGGACTAAGGGGTTCTTGGGGTGGAAACATGAGTTTATCTTTCGATTTAAATCATATATGCTCATAAAAAAAATGGACAAGCTTAAGTGTTTTCTTATGATTGTTATTATTGTTTTTCGCTTTTGTCCTCGAGAAGAATGCAAAAAAGTCTTGCAAGTCTGACGAGAGGAAGAGGACGCGGCAACCAATGTAGCCATTTTTATCCAATCTTATGTTGTTACACTTGCGATTCGATAACATTCCTGTGCAGCTGGAAATTAACATTTTTATTATATGAAAAATACCAGCATAAAAATTATTATTATTAGTTAATCCAAATTGAAGTCTGAAATTTCTTATTTGCTATTTCACATATGTCCCAAAGAATTTTTATCTTAATCTTTTTTAAATCTACTAAGAGAAATTTAAGAACACCCAAATGTTTTCGTGTGTGCATCTCTCTCATCGAGATCTTAGATTTTTGGTATATGTACGTACCGAAATACATTCTAATTTATTAAAAAAGTTAATTGTTCTATTTAGAACTCTAACCTAAATTATAATTTCCCGCAAGTCAAAGTCTTGGTGGCCAGCGACGTGTAGAAAAAGAATCCATGGAATGCAGCTTTTTTGGTTTTATTTCCACCGATTGAGACCGATGCTATCAGTTTCCAAAAAGCTGTATTAATCATGGCAGCTTTCATCCTTAGGTATCTATCAGTTTACTCTTACGGCACACGATGCTATGTTGAAAATTCTTTCTCCACATTCAAACTAATGCAAAGTGACGATGGAGAAAAAAATAAGGAAGCGAGTTCAAAATTCAAAATAATGTATTCAATATAAAAACTTTAATCTATTTTAATTCATCTCTCATCTCAAATTATATACGTAAAGTATTAATCTATTTTACTGTCTTTGACACTTTATCAAAACCTTGAGATGCGTGGGTAAGAAACACTCGAGGATTTCTTTCACTTACTATTTTGCACCCTAATTATTTAATTCTAATTAAGAAATTAAAAGAGAAATATACTTACTATTTTTGCACTCTTTGTTATTTCAGTCAGTCAACTGTTTCAGAGTCAAGTGGCGTAGTCTCGATCTATTCGACGACACATATCAAGTCTCCGATGGCGAAGGTGACTTGTGTGCTCTTCGCAGGGCCACGAAACTTGGATTGGGCTGATAAGTCAAAAGTCTTCTTCAGAGAGCGGGTCGGTGCAATTAAATTCCATGCATGAGGTAACGGAGTGGATAAAGTTAGAGCTTCATGGAATGGAAGAAATTGTGTGCATCAGTTGGGCTTATAAATTTGTGATTTGGCATACCGTAGCATGCACCTCCACCTCAAACTGGGCGCCATGGCTTTCACCCTATCCTTCTCATCATCATTATTCTGCCTTTTGGGCTTCCTCCTCCTCCTCCACGGGGCAACGGTGGCACGAGGGTGTTTTAGCATGGAGAGGGAGGCGTTGCTGGACTTCAAAGCTGGTGTCGGAGACCCCCGCAACCGGCTATCTTCTTGGACAGGCCACCACTGTTGCACATGGAAGGGAGTGGCCTGCGACACCACCACTGGCCACGTCGTCATGTTGGACCTCCGGAACACCAATACATATGATTGGGCATTACGCGGCGAGAGGATGAACTCGTCGTTGCTTGCTTTGTCTCATCTGAAGCACTTGGACCTTAGCTTCAATAATTTCAGCGGGATCCGCATGCCGGAATTCATCGGCTCCTTCAAGAAACTGAGATACCTCAATCTATCTTCTACAGAATTCATGGGAGGAATACCTGCTCGGCTGGGGAACCTTTCGAGCCTCGACGTATACGTCGATTATAATGGTGACGATTTTTCATCCCATGTTGACAACCTCGACTGGATCTCCCATCTCACCTCCTTGAAGCACCTGGACTTGAGCGGGTTGAACCTTTCCGGTGTCCCAGATTGGTTCTCATCCGTGAACATGCTGCCTTCCCTCCAAGCTTTAAGTATGTCTTCCGTTGGTCTCAAAAGCATCCCAGCTTCTGTTGTCCACCTCAACTTCACCTCCTCTCTTACCGTCCTTGATCTCTCCTATAATAATTTCGACTCCGCCTTACCCAAATGGCTGTGGAATATTAGTAGTCTTACCCATCTTGTTCTCTATTATTCTGGGTTGCATGGCGTTATTCCGGATGCAATTGGAGACTTGGGCTCTCTTACTTTTCTTGATCTAGGAAGCAATCAATTGACAGGAAATTTGAGCAGTTTGTTGGAGCACATGACGACTCTCATCGGTTTGGATCTCAGCGAAAATTTATTCAACGGTTCCATGCCTTCCTTCGTTGGTAAATTATCTAATCTCACTGAATTATATTTCGGTGAAAATTCTCTCGGAGGTATCATTTCAGAAGTTCATTTTGAGAATCTTACGAGATTGCAAGTGTTGGACTTGTCTTACAATCCCATCACCATATCAATTGGCCAGAGTTGGATCCCCCCTTTCCAACTCAGAGTATTAGATCTATCCAATTGTCAGTTGGGACCCCAATTTCCAGAATGGTTGCAATTTCAAACACAGATCAAAGAATTATATTTTGGTAGATTGTGAAATTGTAAGGACAATGCCTGCTTGGTTTTGGAATATTTCATCTTCTACCATCACAGTTTTAGACCTTTCCAACAACCAAATAGGAGGCAAGCTGCCATCTTCTTTAGAGTTCACCAAGTTGAAAATATTATATTTATTTTCCAACAGATTTGAAGGTCCATTGCCAACGATGCTACCGTCTACATTGTATTTGCTATCTCTCTTCAATAATTCCTTTACGGGACAATTGCCGATATGGCCGTATGTTATAAAACTGACACTCTCAAATAACATGCTTGATGGTGGCTTATCTTTATCGATCTGCCAATGGACATATCTTGAATACCTTGACCTTCGAACAATAAATTATTTGGTGAGATCCCTTATTGTCTAGGAGAGTCATTACAAAATCTTTTGAACTTAGATTTGGGCAACAACCATTTGTCGGGTGAAATTCCACACACGATCGGGTTTTTAAATGGGCTTTCGTTATTGCAATTGAATAATAACAGTCTCTCAGGTGAGGTTCCTTTATCATTGAAAAATTGTACAGCGTTACAGTTGCTTGATCTGGCTGAAAATAATCTTGTCGGAAGTATAACGCAATGGATGGGAGAAAATCTACAACAATTGGTAGTGCTTCGTCTACGTTCAAATATGTTTTCTGGAGTTGTTCCCTGGCAACTTGCTCGATTTGAACAACTTCAAATATTGGATCTTGCGAATAACAACTTCTCTGGTTCAATACCTCAAAACATTGGTAATTTAAGTACCATGAGATCAACATCACATTATTATGGAGAATGTGATTATGAATTAGACGTCTTTACAAAGGGACAAGATCTTTATTATTTAAAATGCAGCTTAAATCCTATGAAAAGTTTGGATCTTTCAAACAATAGACTAACCGGAGAGATACCAAATGGAATTGGAGACCTTGCAGGACTCAAGAACTTAAATTTGTCAAGAAATCATTTACAAGGGAAAATCCCTTGGGAGATTGGAGGAATGAAATCGTTAGAATCCCTTGATCTATCGATAAATGACCTTTCTGGTAGCATTCCTGAAAGCTTATCGGCTTTATATTCCTTGAGCTATTTGAATTTGTCATATAATAATCTTTCGGGAATGATACCATTTGGTCGTCAACTCCAAACCTTTATTGATCCATCCATTTATATGGGCAATGCCGACTTATGTGGACCGCCAATTTCCAAAAGTTGTTCTAATAATAATACAACTCAAAATATTATACAAAAGTACAAGAAGGAGATTCCCGAGTGGCTATGGTTTTATATCAGCATGGTACTAGGATATGTGATGGGATTTTGGACCTTTTGTGGTATTCTCTTCTTCAAAGACGCATGGAGGCATACTTATTTCCATATGATCGATGATATGTATGATCGATTCTGGGTGCAATGGAATTTAATCTTTTGACGATTGTTTAGATTTTAATCCTAAAATTTCTAGTGTGAATGATCCAAGGCTTTACGGTAGATGGGGAGAAGGTATGTCGTCACTCTACTTTTTATTTATATGATATTTTGGATTTGTAGATGCTTGCTATGATTAATGAAAAAAGAATTTGTGTTGTTGATATAAGAAAAGATGGGCTGCTATATTTATGGTGTTTGAAGATAGGTATTGATCAATTTCTATGTAATGTGGTTGCTTATAGTCTTCTTCTATTTGAGGCTTGCATTATAATAACATCATGCAAGAGTTGGCTCATAGTTTTAAAGCAAAGAAATATTAGAAAAAAAAAAGAGAACATACACACAAGTCTTCCGTATGAATATATAGTCTAAAAATATGCTATATTGATTTTAAACGAACAAACGCATTACTTTCGAAATGATAGAATAGATATTATAATTTGACTAGTGGATTGGACACAAAGGAAGCGAGGGGTGGCTTTGGCATAGGGAGAAAAGAGGAAAGAAAAAAAAAAGAGGTGTGGGATTTAATATGGATGTTGTTTATATATCAAGAGAGTAAGTTTAAAATTGAAAGATTATATATTTGGATGATTTTGAATTCCTATTCATTCCCTACCAATCAGAGAATAAATAGAACTATAGATTAATTAATCTAAAATCATTGAGTATGTTGTGATCTTAGAGAAAAAAAATAGTCATTCTCATATAAGAAAGAAAATATTCTGATTGGTTATTGGATTGGTTTATATTATTGGAATAATTTAGGGAAAGAAGGAGAGTGTTGATCACAATATCAGTTATAATAATCTATGATTAACGTAAGTATCAAATGATTTTGTCTAACTTGTTTTCCAATTTAATAATATATATTTGTTAATAATGAAGTTATGTGATTTGCAAATGTTAAATTGGCTTTTGAAAATAAGCTTTTTGATATTGCATTTGTTTAAAATAATTAAAATATTTAATTATTATATTTTTGAATGTTACATTATTGGACATATTTCAAATGATATGTAAGGAGTTATGCATTGGAAGGATATGTCAATATGTTATTTTAAATGATGGTTAATTGTTCTTAATTAGTTGGTATTGATTTAGACTTTATCAATTGGGATTATACATTGGTCACAAGTTCATAAACTAGTTTGATCTTGGTCACGGGGATACAATATGGTCATAGCCATTAACACTTTGACTTCTGTTTTAATATATGCCCTTTGTTATAGTTATAACTATCGATGAATTTTGATATAAAGGCTTAGTTATACGTATATTGATTCACGATTGATTAATAATAATCTTGACATTAAAATGAAATCTATCCACTTATGTTTTGTTATGCAATTGTATTAAAAAAATTCATGGCGTCTTATGTGCTTATTAAGCTAAAAAGTTGTGATTTGTAAAGCATGTAAAGTTATGTTTGCTCTTTATATAAGTGTATAGTTTTATAAAATGCATTCATGAGAAGTTTTGCTAATATATGAGTTTTGATATTTACTAAGTTGTGGTTGCTCACATCCTTGTTGTTCAAATTTTTCAGATGCCTACGAGTAGATTGAATTTGGTTATGTATTCAGACAACAAATTAAATCGTTTATGGTTCAAACTCTTGAGACTTGTGATGTAATAATCTATTAATTGGATGTCTTTGGTGAACTTATTTGATTTTGAGAACTTAATATGTTGCTTATACATGGACATTATGGATGTATCTGTTAGTTTCTCTTCCTTGAATTAGCTGATGTGTTTCCGAAATCCAAATGCTTGTGCTAAATCTTTCTATTATAATTATTATCTGGTAGTTCAGTTTTTCTAATAAACCTGTTATCATCATTTTGTCTATTTAAAATGATTTGACAATATTCGTCTATCTGTATAGAGAAAATTAAAATTTTCATTATATAAGATCAATAAAGACTTGGATCATCTTTATTCAAGCACAACTCTCTTTGTATATCTTCTCGTGTAAATATCAAATAATTTATATCTTTCTCTCGGGAGGAATGAAAGTAGTCTTCACATCTTATTCTCCCTCTTAAAATATGAAGATATATAGAATATCTATAGAAGAAATAAACCTTTTCAATATGAATCCTAAGATAATGATATCCCAACTCCTTTAATACTATTCCAATTTAAGGGTAAAACTGATTCAAGTCATCAATGCACTATATCAAGTCTTTCTAGTTAAAACAAATATTAAAATACTCTAACAAAAAACAAAACCATGTCAAATGAAAACATTTACTCTATCACTCCAAGTCGTCTCTATATTATGTCAAAGCCTGAATTGCACATCCAACTAACAAAGAATCATATATATATATATATAAGAAATAAATCCTTTCAATATAGCTTCAATTTAGTGGTAAGACTAATCCAAGTCATCCGTCTACTTTATATCAAGTTTTCCAAGTAAAACAAATATTAAGAGACTCTAACAAAAAATAAAATCATATCAAATGCATATATTCGTTATATCACTCCAAGTCATCTCTACATTGTACCAAAGCCATGAATTGATGATGGCCATAGATTTCCAAATATATTTGATTCTTTTAGTCTCTATTCCCTCTCCTTTCTTTCCTTCTTTCTTTCTTCTTGTACTATCTCCTATGCTGCTGCTCTTCTTTCTCTTCTCTCCCGAATTTTTTCTTTTTTTTTTTCAACAATATATTACTAGATTATATATTATTAATTTAGATTTTGATTATTCTATATAGAATAATCATTCCTAACCAATCAGGATCTTAATCCATATCTATTTTTGACAAAGGCGATATCAAACAAAATAAAATTGCATTAGTGGTGTGCTTAATAAAACCTTCTAATTCTTAAATTAGTTTAAGAGTTCAAGGATTCAACTAAACACCAAGTCTATTAGAGTACTAATGATTTAAGATAATTCAGATCTCAAAAATATACTTCATCCGGAATTGATCGATAAAAAATAATAGTAAATTTTTCTTAAGACTGAATTGATCGTTACTTCATCCGGAATATGATGATGTAGCAACCGCGAGGTGATGAGCATGTGTGCAGGATTCGTGAGCATCGACTGTGGCATCACTCGTGGCTATATTATGGCCACGAAGACAAATATGATAGGACATGGGATCCTAGCACAGGGTGATCCTTGTGCTCCGCAGCAATTCATTTGGAGTGGAGTAAATTGCACCTACTCAAGTTTGTGCTGGAGTAAATTGAGATTTGTGCTGTAGTCTAACAACCCAAATCTTCCCACAATTCCTTCTACCTAATACTAATATCTTATGAACATTATGTTCTGCATAGATTGGACAACAATCCGGATATATGTCTGTCATAGTACATGTCAAATTGGCAGCAAAGGAAGGAAGCTTGCTGCATTCACCATTGTGCTTATCACTGTCATCCTGGCGCTGTTTATACTCCTGCTCCTATCATTGCTTTTATTCTTCTCGAGGAGAAAAAAAATCTACATCAAAATTATGTAAGTGGTTTTAAGCAAATAATAGCTTGTAAACATACAATTTTGTTGTACAATGTCCTTTTCTTCTTCAACGAAAGGCAATGTTAGAAGTCAGAACTCTTACCGTAGGTTTATAATTTCGTATCATACCTAAGTATCGAGTTTTGCTTAGTATAATATGGTACAAGTATACCAAGCGGTATATTAGGATATACCGCTTAGTACTTATATAATATATATATATAATATTAAAAAAATAAAAAAATACTATATATATATATATATCACATGTTGCTCTCTCTTAAAATTGAGAGAGATATATAGTATTTATAAAAGAAACAAATCCCTTCAATATGACTCTAATTTAGTGTAAGATGGTGATATCCCAACCCCTTCAATGCTGCTCCAATTTAGTGGTAAGACTGATCCAAATCATTTGTCTATCTACTCTATATCAAGTCTTCCTAGTAAAACAAATATAAAGAAACTCTAGAAGAAAATAAAGTATGTCAAACATAAACGTTGACCTGTCGCTCCAAATCATCTCTATATTATGCCAAAGTCATGAATTGAACATCCGACTAACATCTTTTGATTATTTAATTTTGGATTGAAATAGTAAGAATCGTTTGTTATGTTATTAATCAATCTCTCTCAATAATGATTAACCCAAAGATGCCTATGAAGATGTGAATTGATAAGCTAGTTGATTATTCCTTCTTATCGCATCATATAATATCTACATCTTTTAATTATTCAATTTTCATATGTTGAACTCACATCTTATTAGTGGTAAGACGATGACATCTACATCTACATCTAGTATCTACATCTAATTTAGTGGTAAGACGGTGGCATCTCAACCTCTTCAATGTTGCTCCAATTTAGTGGTAAGACTGATTCAAACCGTTCATCTACTCTATATCAGATCTTCCTAGTAAAAATAAAGTATTTCGAACACAAATGTTGACTCTGAAAATAAAGTATTTCAAACATAAATATAAATATAAATATAAATATTTATATTTATAATAGAAACAAATCCTTTCAATATGGCTTAAATTTAGTGGTAAGACCCGCTTCAATATTATTCTAATTTAGTAGTAAGACTAATTTAAGTCATCTCGTCTACTCTATATCAAGTTTTTCTAGAAAAATAAATATTAAAAGACTCTTAACAAAAAATAAAGTCATGTCAAATGCAAATATTCACTGTATCATTCCAAGTCGTTTCTATTTTATACCAAAGTCATGAATTCGACATCACAATAATTCCTCTCTCTCTCTCTATGTGTACATAATATATGTATGCTGCCTGCTGAAGCAAAAGAGTTGAGTTGGAGGGAGACGATGAGAAACTTCATCATCGGAGTCTGCTTAGGATTCTTGGCAGCAGCGATTCTGGTGAATGCTCAGCCAGGTACTTGATTTCCAAATATATTTGATTCTTTTATTCTGCATTCCTTCTCTTTCTTCCGTTCTTTGATTCTTCTTATGCTCCTTCTGCTACGCTGCTGCTCTCTTTCTCTTCTCTCCTCGTTCTTTGATTCTTCTTAATATATTACCAGATTATATATTATTAATTTAGATTTTGATTGTTCTACGTGGAATAATCATTCCTAACCAATCATGATCTTAATCAATATCTATTTTTGACGACGACAGTATCAAACTAAACTATAATCGAGGATTCGACTAAACACCAATTCTATTAGAGAACTAATGATCTAAAAGAATTCACATCTCAAAACATATACTCGAGAAGTCTTTATATAGTGAAGTCTTATATTATTGTAATCGATAAAAAATAATAATAATAATTTTTCTTAAGACTGAATTCATCATCACATCATCCGGAGTATGATGATATAGCAACCACGACGTGATGAGGTGTTGACGATGTTGCATGTGTTATCATATATATATACATATATATATATATATATATATGATTTTTCATAATTTTTTATTCTTAAAAAAAGAAATAAAAATATAATTAAAAATATACAAATATAAGATCCAAATTCGTCTTCATCCTTTTATCCTTTATAAAAGTTGACAATAATAACTAATAAAAAATTATATGTATCTGTGCAGGATTCGTGAGCATCGACTGTGGCATCTCTCGTGGCTATACCGACTCCGAACGAATACTGCGAACGAAGACGACGAATCGCCGAACGCATAATCGACACGACATTCACGTCAATCATTTGCACTAGAAGTAATTGCTTGGAGTAGTTCTTTTGAGGCTGAATCATTTGCACTAGAAGTAATTGACTCTGCATACTGTTCAATTACAATTTTGATCAAAGTGTTCATCGCTAGACAGGACTATTACACTAAATCAAACCCAATCAAGATCCAAGTTTAATTTTCTATAGAAGCGAAATTACAATGAACAATTACCACAATTTGGGAGAGGACAGCAAACTCGATGATATCATATCTGTATAGAAACGACAATTACCACAATGAGGAACACGACTAGCAGAATCTCTCTTTATTATGCCTTTGAAAAGTGGTTGAGTCGATCATATCATATCTGTATTAATAATATAGATTGGTTACCAAATTTCATGCTGTACAGGTATCCAGAAGATAAATATGATAGGACATGGCGTCCTTGCAACGGGTTATATTATTGGCTATGAAACATGGAATTTTACAAGCAGTACTTTGAGAATCAAGACCACTCGTGGTGATGCTTATGAGGTCCCAGGCGTGGTCATGGGGACTGCAACTGTTGCTGCAGATAATTTTACATTGCAATATTTCTTGCAATATGGCCTCAATTCGAGTGTTGAAACAACATTCAATATCTTTTTTGCACTTTGCCGATTTCGACTATTTAAGTGGGAACGGAAGTAGAATTTTTCAGGTGAGAGCAGACGGGGAACCCGATAGCGATAACATCAGTCCTGCATATCTACCGGCAACTCAATGTCCATTTCGTCCATCGGCTGACGTACCCAGGTTTGCCTGGTTATTTTAATCTGACAAGGGTGGCCGGTTCCACCCTTCCCCCCATCCTAAATGCTGCTTGTTTAGCTGATTGCTGAGTTGAAGTTTCAATATTAAGTTGAAGATGAAGCACATTTTCTGCCACCTTTGTTAAAATAATGGAACTTGCTTAGGGATCCATTTGGCCAACTTGGAGTGTACAATAATTCAGTGGTAAGACGGTGGCATCCCAACCCCTTCAATGTTGCTCCAATTTAGCGGTAAAACTGATCCAAGTCATGTTATCCAATTGTATAACATGGCTTTCAAACTGCGCGCCATGGCTTTCCCTTTACGCTTCTTATCATCATTGTCGTTGTGCCTCTTGGCCCTCCTCCTCCACCGTGCCACGGTCACAAGCGGGTGTTTCAGCATGGAGAGGGAGGCACTGTTGGAGTTCAAAGCCGGCATCCACGACACCCATAACCGGCTATCTTCTTGGGTGGTTGCGGGTGTCTCCGACACCAGCTTTGAAGTCCAGCAGCGCCTCCCTCTCCGTGCTAAAACACCCTCGTGCCACCGCTGCCCCGTGGAGAAGGAGGATGCCCAACAGGCACAACAACGATGACGATGAGAATGATGAGAAAGCCATGGCGCGCAGTCTGATCTCCCTCCCTAAGGTAGAAGTAACGATGTAGCTTTAGGATTAAAGTCACAAATTTGTAAGCCAGCTGATGCGCACAATTTCTTCCACTCCATGGTCAAATTTCCATCATGCATGGAATTAATTGTACCGTCCCGCTATCTGAAGAAGACTTTGACTCATCAGCCCACAAATTTGACTTCTTGTGCAGCTGGAAATTTAAATTTTTATTATGTGAAAAAATGGGTATAAAAATTATTTTTTTAGTTAATCCAAATTGACGTCTGAAATTTCTTATATGCCTTTTCACATATGTCCGAAAGAATTTTTATCTTAATCCTTTTTAAATCTAAAAAGAGAAATTTAAGAACACCGAAAACATGTATCTCTCACGTCAAGATCTTAGATTTATGGTACCGAAAAAGAAAATTCTAATTTATGAAAAAATATGTTTTTTTTCTATTTAGAACTCTAATCTAAATTCTAATTTAACCGCAAGTCAAAGTCTTCGTGGCAGCGACGTGTAGAAAAAGAATCCATGGAATGCAGCATTTTTGGATTTATTTCCTGCGACTCGCTCGTCTGTCAAACCGAGCTCATCATGGCTACCATCCAGAATTAATAGGTGGTCAAGCATCTGTATTCTTCAAAATGCAAAAAAGATGGTCAAGCATCCCAACTCTCACCTCTCTTTCGTCACATATGAAATCTCCGATGGCGGAGGTGATTTGTGTGCTCTCCGCATGGCCATGAAACAGGGAGTGGGCTGATGAGTCAAAGTCTTCTTCAGAGAGCGGGGGACGGTACAACTAATTCCATGCATGATGGAAATTTGACCATGGAGTGGAAGAAATTGTGTGCATCAGCCGGCTTATAAATTTGTGATTTGGCATAGCGTAGCATGCACCTCCACCTTCGCCCTCTTCTTCTGATTGTGGCGGCCATGGCCTTCACCCGATCCTTCTCATCATCATTATTCTGCCATTTGGGCATCCTCCTCCTCCACGGGGCAGCGTTGACAGGTGGGTGTTTCAGCATGGAGAGGGAGGCGCTGCTGGACTTCAAAGCTGGTGTCGGAGACCCCCGCAACCGGCTATCTTCTTGGACAGGCCACCACTGTTGCACATGGAAGGGAGTGGCCTGCGACACCACCACCGGCCACGTCGTCATGCTGGACCTCCGAAACACCAATTTTACATATGAGTGGGCGTTACGCGGTGAGAGGATGAACTCGTCATTGCTTGCTTTGTCTCATCTGGAGCACTTGGATCTTAGCTTCAATGATTTCAGCGGGATCCGCATGCCGGAATTCATCGGCTCCTTCAAGAAACTGAGATACCTCAATCTATCTTCTACATATTTCATGGGAGGAATACCTGCTCGGCTGGGGAACCTTTCGAGCCTCGACGTTCTTGATCTAAGTGCTGCTTTAAATTTTACATCCCATGTTGACAACCTCGACTGGCTCTCCCATCTTACCTCCTTGAAGCACTTGGATCTTAGCTTCAATGATTTCAGCGGGATCCGCATGCCGGAATTCATCGGCTCCTTCAAGAAACTGAGATACCTCAATCTATCTTCGACAAATTTCATGGGAGGAATACCTGCTCGGCTGGGGAACCTTTCGAGCCTCTCCGTTCTTGATCTAAGCGATGCTTTATATTTTGCACCCTGTGTTGACAGCCTCGACTGGCTCTCCCATCTTACCTCCTTGAAGCACCTGGACTTGAGCTGGTTGAACCTAACCGATGTCCCAGATTGGTTCTCATCGGTGAACATGCTGCCTTCCCTCCAAGTGTTGAGTATGTCTTCCGTTGGTCTCGATACCATCCCAGCTTCTGTTGTCCACCTCAACTTCACCTCCTCTCTTACCGTCCTCGATCTCTTCTCCAATAATTTCGACTCCACCTTACCCAAATGGTTGTGGAATATTAGCAGTCTTACCCATCTTGATCTCCATAATTCTGGGTTGCATGGCGTTATTCCGGATGCGATTGGAGACTTGGGCTCTCTTACTTTTCTTGAACTAGGAGGCAATCAATTGACAGGAAATTTGAGCAGTTTGTTGGAGCAAATGACGACTCTCAGCTATTTGGATCTCGGCGACAATTTATTCAACGGTTCCATGCCTTCCTCCATTGGTAAATTATCTAATCTCACTAAATTATATCTTGGTGGAAATCCTCTTGGAGGTATCATTTCAGAAGTTCATTTTGAGAATCTTACGAGATTGCAAGTGTTGAACTTCTCTTACAATCCCATCACCATCTCAATTGACCAGAGTTGGGTCCCCCCTTTCCAACTCAGATCAGTAGATTTAACCAAGTGTCGGTTGGGACCTCAATTTCTAGAATGGTTGCAGTTTCAAACACAGATAGAAGTATTATATTTGGTAGACTGTAAAATTGCAAGGACAATGCCCGCTTGGTTTTGGAATATTTCGTCTTCTACCATCACAGATTTAGACCTTTCCAACAACTAAATAAGAGGCAAGCTGCCATCTTCTTTAAAGTTCACCAAGTTGAAAAGATTATATTTAGAATCCAATAGATTTGAAGGTCCATTGCCTACGATACTATCGTCTACACTTGATACTCTATATCTCTTCAATAATTCCTTAATAGGGCAATTACCGATATGGCCCTATATTTTATCAGTGGTACTCTCAGATAACATGCTTAATGGTGCCTTAACTTCATCAATCTGCCAATGGACATATCTCGAAAACCTTAATCTTTCAAACAACAAATTATTTGGTGAGATCCCTTATTGTCTGGGAAAGTCACTACAAACTCTTTCTTACTTATATTTGGGCAACAACCACTTGTCTGGTGAAATTCCACACACGATCGGTTTTTTAAGTGAGCTTTTGCTATTGCAACTGAAAAACAATAGTTTCTCGGGTGAGGTCCCTTTGTCATTGAAAAATTGTACAGCGTTACAGTTTCTTGATCTGGCTGAAATTAATCTTGTCGGAAGCATAACACAATGGATGGGAGAAAATCTACGATAATTGGTGGTGCTTCGTCTGCGTTCAAATATGTTTTCTGGAGTTATTCCCTGGCAACTTGCTCGATTTCAACAGCTTCAAATATTGGATCTTGCTAATAACAACTTCTCTGGTTCAATACCTCACAGCATTGGTAATTTAAGCACCATGAGATCGACATCACATTATTATGAATCTTGTGATTATGAATCAGATGTTTTTACAAAGGGACAAGATCTTTATTATTTAGAATGCAGCTTGCAACTTATGAAAAGTTTGGATCTTTCAAACAATAGTCTAACCGGAGAGATCCCAAAAGGAATTGGAGACCTTGCAGGACTCAAGAACTTAAATTTGTCAAGAAATCATTTACAAGGGAAAATCCCTTGGGAGATTGGAGGAATGAAATCATTAGAATCCCTTGACCTATCGATAAATGACCTTTCTGGTAGCATTCCTAAGAGCTTATCGGGTTTATATTCCTTGAGCTACTTAAATTTATCGTATAATAATCTTTCAGGAATGATACCATCTGGTCATCAACTCCAAACCTTTATTGATCCATCCATCTATATGGGCAATGCTGACTTATGTGGACCACCAATTTCCAAAAGTTGTTCTAACAATAAAACAGTTCAAAATATTATACAAGAGGACAAGAAGGAGATTCCCGAGTGGCTATGGTTCTATATGTGATGGGATTTTGGACCTTTTGTGGTATTCTCTTCCTCAAAGACGTATGGAGGCATGCTTATTTCCATATGATCGATGATATGTATGATCGGTTCTGGGTGCAATGGAATTTAATCTTTTGATGGTTGTTTTGACTTTAATCCTAAAATTTCTAGTGTGGATGATCCAAGGCTTTACGGTAGATGGGGAGAAGGTATGTCGTAGATGCTTGCTTTGATTAATGAAAGAAGAATTTGTATTGTTGATATGAGAAAAGATGGGCTGCTATATTTATGGTGTTTGAAGATAGGTATTGATCAATTTCTATGCAATGTGCTTGCTTACAGTCTTCTTCTATTTATGACTTGCATAAATATTAAAAAAAAGAAATATTAGATTATAGTTTTAAAGCAGAGAAATATTAGAAAAAAGAAGAGAACATACAACCAAATCTTCCTCATGAAGATATAGTTTAAAAATATGCTATATTGATTTTAAAGGAACAAAGATATTGCTTTCGAAATGATAGAATAAACAATATAATTTGACTAGCGTTTGTGTATTGGATTAAGAAGAAGTGAGGGATGGCTTTGGCAAAGGGAGAAAAGAGGAAAGAAAAAAAAGAGGTGTAAGATTTAATAAGGATGATGTTTTTATATCAAGGTAGTAAGTTTAAAATTTGAAAGATTATATATATAGATAATTCTGAATTCCTATTCATTCCCTTTTACATCTATAAAACATGTAATAATATATATAAAGATTATATATATAGATGCCACTTTTACATCTATAAAACATTCAAAGGAATCATGTTAAATTAATGTATGAGTCAAGTCGAAACAATATTCAATCTTCTTAGTTTTTAAAGTTATCATATTAATATACATTTTTCAGGTACTAGTTGACAAAGTGATGTATAATTGGAGTTGTTCTTCTGGAGCTGGTTACAGGCCGATCAGCCGTGTTGGATCAACCAAAATGTCACTTTCCGATTACGACGATGGAGGCTAGCTGGACATATGGCTGATCAAATAGGCGACTGTTAATTAAAGGTTATCGATTTAGCAATGCGATGTGTTGACATCTCTGCTCATCAGAGGCCAACCATGACCAAAGTGGTGATGCGATTGAAGGAGAGCTTGCAACCGGAGAACAACAATGGAAGTGACCCAAACGCATAAGCTATGCTTGCTCGCTTCTCAGTTTAGAGTTTCCGTTTGTCAATCTTGTAAATGTAAAATTGTGTGAGAACAAACAGTATTTGGATCGTAATGTTTGATGAGAGCCGGATAGGCTCCAAAGTTTCCTATGAGAAATTAGTCATCCATGAGTGAGCACTACTGCCTGTGTACTTGCAAGCAGGTAACAGGTGATTCTTTCTCTTGTAACATCAAGCCAATGGAGTACAAACGCGGGTGATTTTTTAAATTGAATATGTGATGGGACCAATTGATTCATTGATCCAACTCCCTAATGATTTAGGCTCGAATCGATTTATTATTATTATTATTATTATTATTATTATTATTATTAGTTGTCTTGATTCCATGTTGCTAACCATGGTCTTGCATGTCCCACATGAGTTTATTTTTCGATTTAAATCATGTATGCTCATCCAAAATGTATAAGCTTAAGTGTTTTTGATGATGATGATGATTATTATTATTATTATTATTATTATTATTATTATTATTATTATTTGTTGCTTTTGTCTTCAAGAGAAAGAGGAAGTCTGATGAAACGACTTGGACTTGTGATGAGAGGAAGAGGATGCAAGCAATGTAGGCAATTATGAAGCGGAGGTGTATGTTGTTCTGATTGTTTATTAGATGACTCCCAATCTAAGTTGAAAGTCCAAATTTTTACTAACTACACTCTCGTAGACTCGACATGAGAAACCTATTGTATGCTATTTTGCATAAGTTTGAAAAAAGTTTTTCTCTCAATTCTTTCTGGATTCATCCCAAAAACACTTACAAAACATCCAAACCTTTTCCTAAATCTCTCTCTCTCTCGTCAACACATATAGTAAATCGTAATTCGTTAAGAATTAATCTTTCTATTTAGATCTCTGATATAAATCTTAATTTTAATTCATAAAAAATTTGAGTCAAATTAGAATTCCTACGATGATTTGAATCCAACTAGAAGTAAAACATTTACCAATCATAATATTTTTGTAAGTGTAGACTGGGCCAACGCCGTATGGGCAAGAATGTAAAAATAAAATCCACGGAATGCTATGTCGCCTTTCTTATTGCATTAAATTTCTTGGTCGATGTTGTGCGTTTCTGCAGCTTTGAAATGCATGGTTTCTCATCTCGTCTTTGCACCAATCAAATTCCATGAGAACGAACGTCTGATGGTGGGAGCAAAACATGATGCCATGATGAAAATCTGAAAATTTTTCAGGAGAAGTGATTGGCATCCACAACCAACCATACTCTACGTCACCAATATTATGTTGAAAATTTTCTTAGAAGAAAGGTGACCGGCATATTAAATTGCTCTCACGTCACCTCATACTATGTTGAAAATTTTCAGGAGAAGATGATTGGCATCGAGAATTAACGTTGCTCATGTCACCTAATGCTATGTTCACTCTATTATATGGTAGTTCAGTTTTTTTTTTCTAATAAACCTGTCATCATTGTTTTTTCTATTTAAAATGATTTAATAATTTTCTATATGAAGAAAATTAAATTTTTTTATTATGTGAGATCAATTAAAGATTTAGATCATCCCCACTCAATGTATATCTATCTTCTCCTATTAATATCAAATAATTTATATCTTTCTCTCAACAGGAATCAATGTATTCTTCACATCTTATTCTCTCTCTTAAAATCTAAAGATACATAAAATATCTATAGAAGAAATAAACCCTTTCGATACGACTCCTAAGATAATGATATCCCAACCCCTTTAATGCTACTCCAATTTAGTGGTAAGACCGATCCAAGTCATCGTTCTACTCTATATCAAGTCTTGTTAGTCAAAACAAATATTAAGAGACTCTCAGCAAAAAATAAAATCATATCAGATGAAAACATTGACTCTATCACTCCAAATCATCTCTACGTTATGTCAAAGCCATGAGTAGGATATCCAACTAACGACTCCTCTCTCTCTCTCTCTCTCTCTCTCTCCATATATATATATATATATATATATATATATTCTTAGTAGGTAATATACATATATGTATATATATTCTTCACATCTTGCTCTCTCTCTCTCTTTTAAAATCGAGAGATATATATGATATTTATAAAAGAAACAAACCCCTTCAATACGACTCTAATTTATTGGTAAGACGGTGACATCCCAACCCCTTCAATGCCTCTATTTTAGTGGTAAGACTGATCTAAGTCATCCATCTACTCTATATCAGGTCTTTCTAGTAAAACAAATATTAAGAGACTAGCAGAAAATAAAGTATATCAGACATAGATGTTAACTTTGTCACACCAAATCATCTCCACACTATGCCAAAGCCATGAATTGGACATCCGACTAACATCCTTTGATTATTCAATTTTGGGTTGAAGTCATAAGAATCGCCTATTATGTTATTAATCAATCTCTCTTAATAACGATTAACCTGAAGATGCCTAAGAAGATGTGGATTGATAAGCCAGTTGATTATTCTTCCTTATCGGGTCACATAGTATCTACATCTTTTGATTATTCAATTTTCATGTGTTGGACACTTAATAGCGAAACATATACCCAAAATAACTTACATAAAATTTAGGTGGCCAAGCATCTGTATTCTTCGTAGCAAACAAATGTTGAAGTGTAAGGAATGAAACTATCCCAGGAGTCAATCCAAATATATTTCGTATAACAAAAACTATTTTAATATATTCCACTAAATAAATGCAATATCATCAATTACATATTTTTTTTAAAATCTAAAGATATATATGATATTTATAAAAGAAATAAACCCTTTCAATATGGCTCCAATTTAATGGTAAGACATGACATCCTAACCTCTTCAATATTGCTTCAATTTAGTAGTAAGACTGATTTAAATAATCTGTCTACTTTATATCAGGTTTTTTTAGTAAAATAAATATTAAAATACTCTAAGAAAATAAAGTCATGTCAAACGCAAATGTGACCCTGAGAACAATTTGTAGATGTTGCATGAAATTGACTTGTTACATGTGTATTTTATTCACTTCTAATCTCCGTTTTCTAACTTCATAAACAAAAGGCTTTTTGTCTTTTCATGTTAGTTGCCAAAATTAGGAATGCAGAATATCGCAGCTAAAACCTAATTATATATAGGAGCTAATGGTGGTTGCGAAATTAAGAGATTAATATCGTAGCAAATGGCAGAATCTTCGCAGCAGCTTTGGGTATTCAAAGAGAGGAGAAAAGGGTAGAAAAACAAGAGAAAAAGAAAGGGAAGAAGATAAGGAAAACACAGAAATTGTTCTCACTTATCCAAACAGTTTCTTTTCTCAGGTTAGATCAGATCTTTAGTGAATTCTTTTGTGATTGCTTGAGGAGGTTTTGGATATTGTGCACAGTGACGTGATCCTTGTATCCCAGTTATTCTCTTGTGATTGTTGCTTGGGTTTTGGGTAAAAGATTTGAGAATTGTACATTCATTATTTTCTATAGTGGATTTTCTCTGGTTTGCCCCGTGATTTTTACCCTTCACATTGAAGGGGTTTTTCACGTAAATCTTGATGTTCTATTTGATTGTGATTTCTGTTGAATTCTGCTATGTGTTACGACCTACTAGTATTTGTTCATATACAAAAGTTATTGTTTATTGTCTATCCTTTAATTTCTTTCACCCCATCAGACCTGTCAGCCCAATCGACAGCGGAATCAACTCCAATAGACATGGTCAACTTCTTCCACACAGCATGCAAGTCATCTTCTTCGTTTCACCGGTAGACAAGGAAGACTTGTAAAGTTCTCCGGTCTTGCCCACCTAAGACGTTGGTTACCCGATTGCGTTGATTTGGTATATCTTTCCGTATGAAGCACGCGCGTCCATGATATTATTTGACGTCTTTCCTACGCAAAAAGTTCTACCAAGAGGATGCTTCTGAAAGAGGGGGAATACAGAACTCTTTTAGCCTCTAGAAAACATATTACGCTGCGGATGAGGCACTTTCTGCCCTAAGATTGTCATTATGACAATCCAAGCTTCGACCAACGCCTGCAAGTTTTGGCTAAGATTGTACACTAAATTATGCTTGATGTGGCGCTTAAGATTTGAGAGAGCCAATATTCACTTGAAAGAAGAAGAGAAAGTGATAGATGTTAATCGCAAGTCAAATTGTAGTTCGTTTGGCGCATCCTTGTGTTGATAAGAAGAAGATGACCAACCTACAGATGATATTTAGCAATGCGATGTGTTGATATTTCTGCTCTATACCCCGACGATGACAGAACAAAAACTTGCACTTACTCTTACGTCACATGATGCTATGTTGAAAATTCTCTCTGGACAACTAATAGAAAGTGACGATAGAGAAAAATAAAGGAAGCGAGTTCAAAATTCAAAATTATGTATTTAATACAGAAACTGTAGTCTATTTTAATTCATCTCTCATCTCAAATTATATACCTAAAGTATTAATCTATTTTACTGTCTTGTTTTCCAAGCAAATTGGGTACCGAAGAAATTTAATTCTAATTAAGAAATTAAAAAAGAAATACTTACTATTTTGCACTCTTGTTATTTCAGTCAGTCAACTGTTTCTGAGTCAAGTGGTGTAGTCTCGATCTATTCTATGCATCCTTGGCTTCACGTTCACGTCCATCTCAACTCTGACCTCTTTCGACACATATGAAGTCTCCGATGGCGAAGGTGACTTGTGTGCTCTCCGCAGGGCCACGAAACTTGGATTGGGCTGATAAGTCAAAAGTCTTCTTCAGAGAGCGGGTCGGTGCAATTAAATTCCATGCATGAGGTAACGGAGTGGAGAAAGTTAGAGCATCATGGAGTGGAAGAAATTGTGTGCATCAGTTGGCTTACAAATTTGTGATTTGGCATAGCGTAGCATGCACCTCCACCTTCGCCCTCTTCTTCTGATTGTGGCGGCCATGGCTTTCACCCTATCCTTCTCATCATCATTATTCTGCCTTTTGGGCATCCTCCTCCTCCACGGGGCAGCGGTGACTGGCGGGTGTTTTAGCACGGAGAGGGAGGCGCTGCTGGACTTCAAAGCTGGTGTCGGAGACCCCCGCAACCGGCTATCTTCTTGGACAGGCCACCACTGTTGCACATGGAAGGGAGTGGCCTGCGACACCACCACCGGCCACGTCGTCACGCTGGACCTCCGAAACACCAATACATATGATTGGGCATTACTCGGTGAGAGGATGAACTCGTCGTTGCTTGCTTTATCTCATCTGAAGCACTTGGATCTTAGCTCCAATGATTTCAGCCGGATCCGCATGCCGGAATTCATCGGCTCCTTCAAGAAACTGAGATACCTCGATCTCTCTTATACACAATTCATGGGAGGAATACCTGCTCGGCTGGGGAACCTTTCGAGCCTCGACGTTCTCGATCTAAGCGATGCTTTAGATTTAGCATCCCATGTTGACAACCTCGACTGGCTCTCCCATCTCACCTCCCTGAAGCACCTGGATTTAATATATATATATATATATATATATATATATATATATATATATATATATATATATATATATATATATATATATATATATATATATATATATATATATATAAATATATATATATATATATATATATATATATATATATATATATATATATATATATATATATATATATATATATATGATATTTATAAAAGAAACAAATCCTTTCAATACGGCTCAAATTTAGTGGTAAGACGATGACAACTTTGTATCAAGTCAAGTCTTCCTAGTAAAACAAATATTAAGAGACTCTAATAAAAAAATAAAGTCATGTCAAATGCAAATATTCACTATATCACTCCAAAGTCGTCTCTACTTTATACCAAAGTCATCCAACTAACAATAATTCCCCCCTCTCTCTCAATCTATGTACATATATGTATGCTGCCTGCTGAAGCAAAAATCTGCGGATGGCATCGAGGAGTTGAGTTGGAGGGAGACGATGAGAAACTTCATCGTCGGAGTCTGCTTAGGATTCTTGGCAGCAGCGATTCCGGTGAACGGTCAGCCAGGTACTTTGCTTGCGATGTGCGTAGCTTGAGGAGGTAGTACGTACGTATAGTGCATAGCTTTTCCTTGTTCCCGAGCAGCACCCATTGCAAGAGCATGCTTGGCACCGTGGATCTCTCTCCGGTGGTTGCACTCTCATGGTGACTCCATTTGAATTGCATCGATTGATGATGACCACAGATTTCCAATTATATTTGATTCTTTTATTCTCTATTCTTCCATTCTTTCTTTCTTCTTATGCTCGCTCCGTCTCCTACGCTGCTGCTCCTCTTTCTCCTCTCCCAATTGTTTCTTTCCTTTATTTTGTTTTAGCATTGGTAAACTGAAGCACATTTTTCTGCCACCTTTGTTAAACTAATGGAACTTACTTGGAGTGTACAATAATTCCAAAGACTTGATTATTGCAATGAAATGTTTGAGATATTATGCATAACTGTCAATCCTTTGTTCAGAGGATATGCATACTTTTCGGCAAAAAAACGTTAATTATTCATGGGAGTCCAAGCATTTGAACCATGCATTATCAGAAATCATGATTTATATTCTTCTACGCTTTTACTTCTCATGGTGATTTGACGTGTGAGATGAAAAACAAAAGTTAGATCGACAGCAATACATACGACTGAGATTGACAATATATAAAATGACTGGGTTACCGAACAACAAGTGATGTTTCTAATGGTTCTGATGTGCCTGTAAATATCATTTCAGGATAGTTATTCATAAGCACAATTTGGATATTAATATCAATGGTAAGATCACACAAACATCTAAACCAAATCATAGAAGGTGTGCTGGATCAACCAAAAAGGTGTCACTTAGTCCAATGGGTACGATCGAGGCTAGCTGAAGCCGACATCACTGCTCCAAAACTCGGAGGGCGATACGACAACTGCTCTATCCTAAAAGTCATCGATTTAGCAATGCTATGTGTTGATATCTCTGCTCATCAGAGGCCAACCATGACCGAAGTGGTGATGCGATTGAAGGAGAGCTTGCAACCGGAGAACAACAATGGAAGTGACCCAAACGCTTATATCTTTAATGATTAGTTCCTCCTCCTTGAACTATCCGATGTGTTTTAGAAAATCTAAGGGTGTGGGCTGGTATTCCAAAAGATTATAGATAATAATTATATGATAGTTCAGTTTTTTTTTCTAATAAACCTGCCATCATCATTTTTTTTCTATTTAAAATGATTTGATAACTTTCGTCTATCCGAAGAAAATTAATTTTTTTTATTATGTGAGATCAATCAAAGATTTGGATCATCCCCGCTCAAGCATAATTCTCTTTGTATATCTTCTCCTATTAAAAACACCCAAATGTTTTCCTAATTTATCATCCAGATCTTAGATTTATGGTATATGTACAGAAACAAATTCTAATTTATTAAAAATTAATTTTTCTATTTAGAACTCTAATCTAAATTCTAATTTACCGCAAGTCAAAGTCTTGGTGGCCAACGACGTGTAGAAAAAGAATCCATGGAATGCAGCTTCTCACCCCTCGATCTTCCTTATTGGGTCCCATAGTGTCTAAATCTTTTAATTATTCAATTTTCATGTGTTGGACTCATATCTTATTAGGCCAAATACATATATATTATTTGTGTTGACTCAATCGCCCATGGCTTTCACCCGATCCTTCTCATCATCATTATTCTGCCTTTTGGGCATCCTCCTCCTCCACGGGGCAGCGTCGACAGGCGGGTGTTTCAGCATGGAGAGGGAGGCGCTGCTGGACTTCAAAGCTGGTGTCATAGACACCAGTGGCCGGCTTTCTTCTTGGACTGGCCACCACTGTTGCACATGGAAGGGAGTGGCCTGCGACACCACCACCGGCCACGTCGTCATGCTGGACCTCCGACGCACGAATTTTACATATGGCTGGGCATTACGCGGTGAACGGATGAACTCGTCATTGCTTGCTTTATCTCATCTGAAGCACTTGGATCTTAGCTCCAATGATTTCAGCGGGATCCGCATCCCGGAATTCATCGGCTCCTTCAAGAAACTGAGATACCTCAATCTATCTTCGACATATTTCATGGGAGGAATACCTGCTCGGCTGGGGAACTATTCGAGCCTCTACGTTCTTGATCTAAGCTATGCTTTATATTATACATCCCGTGTTGACAGCCTCGACTGGCTCTCCCATCTTACCTCCTTGAAGCACTTGGACTTGACCGGGTTGAACCTAACCAATGTCCCAGACTGGTTCTCATCCGTGAACATGCTGCCTTCCCTCCAAGTGTTGAGTATGTCTTCCGTTGGTCTCGATAGCATCCCAGCTTCTGTTGTCCACCTCAACTTCACCTCCTCTCTTACCGTCCTTGATCTCTCCTTTAATAATTTCAACACCACCGTACCCAAATGGTTGTGGAATATTAGCAGTCTTACCCATCTTGATCTCCATTATTCTGGGTTGCATGGCATTATTCCTGATGCAATTGGAGACTTGGGCTCTCTTACTTTTCTTGATCTAGGAGGCAATCAACTCGAGGGTACCGTACCGAGATCCATGATTGATCTCCGTAGACTGGAAGAATTACATATGCCGAGCAACCAATTGACAGGAAGTTTGAGCGGTTGGCTGGAGCAAATGACGACTCTCATCGTTTTGGATCTCGGATCTAATTTATTCAATGGTTCGATGCCTTCCTCCATTGGTAAGCTGTCTAATCTCACTGAATTGAATCTTAGAGAAAATTCTCTTAGAGGTGTAATTTCAGAACTTCATTTTGAGAATCTTACGAGATTGCAATGGTTGGACTTGAATGGCAACTCCATCACCATATCAATTGGCCAGAGTTGGGTCCCCCCTTTCCAACTTAGATTTGTAGATTTAATCAATTGTCAGCTGGGACCCCAATTTCCAGAATGGTTGCAGTTTCAAACACAGATGGAAGAATTACATTTGGCAGATTGTGAAATTACAGGGACAATGCCCGCTTGGTTTTGGAATATTTCATCTTCTACCATCACATATTTAGACCTTTCCAACAATCAAATAGGAGGCAAGCTGCCATCTTCTTTGAAGTTCACCAAGTTGGAAATATTAGTTTTGGACTCCAACAGATTTGAAGGTCCATTGCTGATGATGCTACACTTTATACTCTATATCTCTCCAATAATTTCTTTATAGGACAATTGCCAATATGGCCCTATGTTATAGATGTGTCGATCTCAGATAACATGCTTGATGGTGGCTTAACTTCATCAATTTGTCAGTGGACATATCTCCGATATCTTGATCTTTTGAATAATAAATTACTTGGTGAGATCCCTTATTGTCTAGGAGAGTCATTACAAAATCTTCGGATCTTAGATTTGGGCAACAATCACTTGTCGGGTGAAATTCCACACACGATCGGCTTTTTAAGTGTGCTTTCGCTATTGCAACTAAAAAATAACAGTTTTTCAGGTGAAGTTCCTTTGTCATTGAAAAATTGTACAAATTTACAATTTCTTGATCTAGCTCAAAATAATCTTATCGGAAGTATAATGCTATGGATAGGAGAAAATCTACAACAACTGGTAGTACTTCGTTTACGTTCAAATATGTTTTCAGGAGTTGTTCCTTGGCAACTTGCTCAATTTGAACAACTTCAAATATTGGATCTTGCGAATAATAACTTCTCTGGTTCAATACCTCACAACATTGGTAATTTAAGTACCATGAGATCGACATCACAATATTATGAAGATTGTAATTATGAATCAGATGTCTTTACAAAGGGACAAGATCTTCATTATTTAAAATGCAGCATGCATTTTATGAAAAGTTTGGATCTTTCAAACAATAGACTAACTGGAGAGATACCAAAAGGAATCGAAGACCTTGCAGGACTCAAGAACTTAAATTTGTCGAGAAATCATTTACAAGGGAAAATCCCTTTGGAGATTGGAGGAATGAAATCATTAGAATCCCTTGATCTATCGATAAATGACCTTTCTGGTAGTATTCCTGAGAGCTTATCGACTTTATATTCCTTGAGCTCTTTGAATTTGTCATATAATAATCTTTCGGGAATGATACCATCTGGTCGTCAACTTCAAACCTTTATTGATCCATCCATTTATATGGGCAATGCCGACTTATGTGGACCGTCAATTTTCAAAAGTTGTTTTAATAATAAAACAACTCAAAATATTATAGAAGAGTATAAGAAGGAGATTCCTGAGTGGCTATGGTTCTATATCAGCATGGTACTAGGATATGTGATGGGATTTTGGACCTTTTGTGGTATTCTCTTCCTCAAAGACGCATGGAGGCATGCTTATTTCCATATGATTGATGATATGTATGATCGGTTCTGGGTGCAATGGCATTTAATCTTTTGACGATTATTTAGACTTTAATCCTAAAATATCTAGTGTGGATGATCCAAGGCTTTACCGTAGATGGGAAGAAGGTATGTCGTCACTCTACTTTTTATGTATAAATAAAATTTATTTCAAAGTTTCAACACAGACTCAACTACTTTGATTTGTTGCCCAACACAATCTCGATTTGTTTTACAATTATTGTTCTTTGTTAAATTAGAATATGATTACCTAATATATGGCTTGGATTCAAAGGCAACCAAAGTCCATTTCCGATACGTCTCATTCTGAGGTATTGGAAAGCAAGAAATTTGAATCGAAACTTTGCAAAACTTACATTTGGGTGAACATGCAACTCGCCTGTGATGCTAAAGCTAGAAAGGAGTTTAAAAGATTCAGTAAAGCATCTGAATCAGAAGTGAAGAAAAAGAGAGTCAATTGAGAATCCATATGTCGATTTTTAAATCTACTAAGAGAAATTTAAGAACACCCAAATGTTTTCCTGTATGTATCTCTCCCATCGAGATCTTAGATTTATGATATATGCACAGATATAAATTCTAGTTTATTAAAAATTAATTTTTTCCTATTTAGAATTCTAATCTAAATTCTAAGTCTTGGTGGCCAGCGACGTGCAGAAAAAGAATCCATGGAATGCAGCTTAGGGATGTGAGGCTTCTCACCCCTCATCTTCTCTGCATCAATCAAATTTAATGAAGACGACCCCACTTTTTTTTTGGTTTTATTTCCTGCGACTCGCTCGTCCGTCAAACAGTGCTCATCCCACCGATTGAGACCGATGCTATCAGATTCCAAAAAGCTGTATTAATTAATCATGCGACTTTAATCCTTGGGTATCTATCTATCATTTTACCCCTACGATGATGGAACAAAAACTTGGCCCTTACTCTTACCAGCCACAATATCAAAAGAATTAATAGCGGAACATATACTCAAAATAACTTATATACAATTTATGTGGTCAACAAGCATCTGTATTCTATTTAGTGTAAGGAATAAATCTATATCACGAGTCAATCCAAATATATTTCGTATATCATCTCACATGGACCTTCAAGAAATTATTTTCTATTTATTTTCTAAGAGTGTAGCAAGTTTTCTTCTTTCACACCTTCTTCTATCAAAACCTTGAGATGCGTAGGTAAGAAACACTTGAGGATTTCTTTCACTGTCTTGTTTCCCAAGTAAATTAGGTGCCGAAGCACTTTAATTCTAATTAAGAAATTAAAATAGAAACACTTACTATTTCGTCACATATGAAGTCTCCGATGGTGAAGGTGACTTGTGTGCTCTCGGCATGGCCACGAAACTTGGATTGGGCTGATAAGTCAAAGTCTTCTTCAGAGAGCTGGTCGGTACAATTAAATTCCATGCATGAGGTAATGCAATGGAGACATATTTCACATTATATTTTATATTGTTGGACATATTTCAAATGATACCTAAGGAGTTATGCATTAGAAGGATGTGTCAACATGTTATTTTAAATGATGATTAATTGTTCAATTAGTTGATTTTAATTTGAATCTTACAAATTGAGGTTATACATTGCTCATAAGTTCATAAACTAGTTTCTTTTGGGGCTTACGTAGGAATAAATGTCTTACTTATACCATGAAGGTTGAATACATTTTTTATTCTTGTCATGGGATATAATATAGTTATAGCCATTAGATATATGTCTTTTGTTATAGTTATGACTATCGATAAATTTTAGATGTTATACTTATACTGATTAATAATTAGTGAATGATAATCTTTGCATTAAAATGAAATATATCCACTTATGTTTTGTTATACAAATGTTTTCAAAGATTATGTTATCTCATGTGCTTGTTATGCTAAAAGTGATGATTTGAAAAGCATGTTTGCTCTTTATTTAAGAATAAAAGAGGGTTTAACATTTATGTATAGTTTTCTAAAATGCATTTATGATAAGTTTTTCTAGTATATGAGTTTTGATGTTCACTAAGTTGTGGTTGCTCACATCCTTGCTGTTCAAATTTTTTAGATGCTTGCGAGTAGATTGAATTTGGTTATGCATCGAGGTAATAAAATATAATGTTTATGGTTGGAACTCTTTGAGACTTGTGATGTAATAATCCATTAGTGGGATGTCTTTGATGAACTTATTTATACTTGAGAGCTCAATATGTTGCTGCTGTTGTATGTGGACATGGTGGATGTTTTGTGTTATGTAAAGTGCATACATAGATTTGGATTTAACAGGTCTAAAAAATAAAAAAGAGCCACTGAAATATTTGAGGTAGCTACAAAATAGAAGTTCTTTTCTCGTAAACATCAAATAGTGTATATCTTTCTCTCAAGAGAAATCAAAGTATTCTTCACATTTTTATTCTCCCTCCTAAAATCTAGAGATATATAAAAATTCTAGAAGAAAATAAAAGTTTCCTATTGTTGGGATTTAAAATACTCCCAAGATAATGACTAACCCAAGATCCATCCACTTCTTAATCATTCTTTAGAATTATTATCCGGTAGCCCAAGTCATCCATAAACTTTATATCAAATCTTCTATTTAAAGCAGATTTGACAACAAAATTCTCTATGTATGAATACAAACATTAAAATCTTTCATATATAAGTCACCTCTATATTATGTCAAGTCATGAGCTAGACATCTAGACAATTCAACAAACAACTCGTTATATATATATATATATATATATATATATATATATATATATATATATATATATATATATATATATATATATATATATATATTCTTCTATATTATTATTTTTAAATCTAAAGATATATATGATATTTATAAAAGAAATAAACCCTTTTTGATACGGCTAAGATAATGGTATCTCAACTTTAATATTGCTTCAATTAGTAGTAAGATTGATTTAAATCATCTATCTACTTTATATCAGGTTTTTTAGTAAAATTAATATTAAGATACTCTAAGAAAATAAAGTCATGTCAAACGTAAATGTTGACCCTGTGACTCCAATATATATACATGTATACATGTATATATATATATATATATATATATATATATATATATATATATATATATATATATTCACATCTTGCTCTTTTTCTTTCTCACTATTAAAATTTAGAAATATATATCATATTTATAGAAGAAATAAACCCCTTCAATATAGCTCTAATTTAGTGGTAAGACATGACATCTCAATTTCTCAACCCCTTCAATGTTACTCCAATTTAGTATTAATTCAATCAATTATTACTCTATATTTCTAGTAAAACAAATATTATAAGACTAGTATAAAATAAAGTATAAAAAAACAAACAAACGTTGACTTTGTCACTCCAAATTATCTCTACATTATGCCAAAGCCATGAATTAGAAAATATATATATATATATATATATATATATATATATATATATATATATATATATATATATATATATATATATATATATATATATATATATATATATATATTCTTCACATATTTATTCTCTCTTATATATATACATATATATATATATGATATTTATAGAAAAAACAAATCCTTCATCTTAAATACGGTTTAAATTTAATGGTAAGACGATGACATCCCAACAACTATTTCAATATTATTCACAATTTAGTGGTTTTACTAATTCAAGTCATCCAGTCTACTCTATATTCAAGTCTTAAAATAAATATTGAAAATTGCAAAAATATTCAAATCATGTTACAAAATGTCACTATATCACTCCAAGTCATCTCAGAAATTCCTCTCTCTCTCTCTCTCTATATGTACGTACATTGTATGCTGCCTGCTGAAGCAAAATGCTTACAGATGGCATCGTATAATGACGATGATTCTCTTCATCGTCTCTCTCTTGTTCTTCTACATTCTGGTGAATGCTCAGCCAGAATTTGTTGCACAAATTTTCTCGAGAAGATTGTCACTCATATATTCTCTCTCTCTCTCTCTCTCTCTCTTCTCTCTTTCTTCCATTTTCTTGCATCAATTTTATATTATTGTCTCCTACGCTGCTGCTCCTCTCTTTCTCTTCTGTTTTCTGTCTCTTATTCTCTATCTTTCTTATTCTCTCAACAATATATACTTACCAGATTATATATTATTAATTTAGATTTTGATTATCTCTCTAATAATCATCTTTCTCTTCTCTCAACAACTTTTACTTTCTTTATCTTTTTTGTCTATTCTCTTCAATGTTATTTCATCGGTGTTATTTTAATTTTTCGATTCATTGGAATAATCAATACATATATAAATATTTTTAGAGTAGCCTTATAGAATCATGTCATCTGAGTGGGTTTCTGATAGATGCTCCGATGCGACGACTGCCATGCTGCCATGCAGGGAGCAGAAGCCGCCATGAGACTCATGGAGAAAGCTATCTTCCTCTTCCTCCTCTCTTCTTCTCCTTATCTCTCCTCAGTGCTGCATCCTGCCCTCCATTCTCCACACTGTCTAAACATATGGGGTTCATCCCCTCCCTATGCTTAAGCTCGGGAGGAGTACAGCGTTATGAGAGAATCGTCACAAGATGTGTCGAGGATAGATACATCGGACGAACTCCATGGCATGATCAGGTAATACCTTCATTCGTCGAGCCACTCGCGGCGCAGTCGCTCAGGCGAGAAGAGGTGTCAACGCGAGAACCACGGAGCACCATGAGTGGTAATGATCTTCTTCCTCCTCCTCCCTCCTCCTCCTTCTTCTCCTCTTCCTCCAACTTTCTTCTTCTCTGGCCCGTAACCCTTCTACTTTCTGACTGGTTAGAGGTCCTAGGACAAGATTCCTCCGTTAATACTTCTTCCGCCCTCTTGGGATACAAAACGTGTGGTGATGTCCCCCAGCGAAGTACAATCAATATCGAGAACCCGAGCACTCTTGAGCGGCCAGGAAGAGTCGAGCATTACTCCATTGCCACTGGGCGAGGGTAAATAATATAAGTTATACCCGATCGTACGAGCAGAAATGTACAAGTCGAAGATGGCCACTCAGATCGCTATGGCCTCAACCTGCGGGCCCGAGAGAGGAGGCTCAAGACCGCCGAGAAATCATGGTGCTCACACATGGATAAAGTCAAGTCTTGAGATCTTCAAGGCCGCTCAAATCTCCCGAACCGTTCGGGATAAAGGTCGTAGCGGCTCAAGACCTACCCATAAGACCGGTCAGTGCTCGAGACCCAGAGCCAATATATGTAAGATGTAGCGTATGAGGGGAGTGATACCAGTGCGCTCAAATTAAAACCATGAGGAGCTCAAGAGCACCCAGAAAAGCTAGAGACTGAACTAAGATAGGCCAGCTCAATACGGTAGCGCGCCAAGACCCGTAAACCGATGGTGGTCAAGATCGATACCGCTACACCGTTAAGGGGCGTTGACCATCACCGGATGATTTGCAAACAGTGCGGGGATAAGTCTCGCTAAGTTCGCCGGATAAGCACTCGATGGTAGAAGTCAGTATGTTGCACAAGCATAATCTAACTGATAGCAGCGACCTCAGGCTCGAGCATTTTAGCGATGAGGTCGAGTGCATCTATAGAGCAGAAAGCGTTTCTTCGTACGGCTCAATACCCATTGCGGCTTATCATCATTAGTTCGAATCTTGGCGGCCTTCATTAATAAGCATTACATGGCTGCGGTGCAGTTTAGCATATGCTACGTGGAGCTTTGTAACATGGTGAGTTTTTCACGATAAGATGGTTCGGCTCCATGTAGCTTGGTAGGCGCAGAGACTGCTGGCCAGAATTGGAGCATTCAGCGAAGCGAGCATCAAGCTATTGCGAAGATGAGCTCGCGGATGCAGCTTTTTAGCTGGCGCGGGGCATCTTTAATGGCGGGCTGTAATTTGCGTTCTTGAGGGTTTGTACAGCGTAATTCAAATTGCGCGCTTTGTGCGGGATGCGAAACTGCAGAACGTTGGCGTGCAGCATCTGTGGTTGCCAGCAGCATTCGCAAAGCTTTGGCCGGCTGCGCCTTTTGGCGAGGTGCGTGTTGAGCTGCGAAACTCAGTGCTGTGTGATGTTCAAATCGCGCTTCGCTTTGGCTGAGCAACGGGCTTTTTTAGTTTGCTGTGGCTATGCAGGGTTGCTCAAGCACGCAGCGCTTTAAGGCTCGAAAATTTCGGTGCAGCTGCAAACCATGCAGCAAAGTGCTGAGCTTGTTTTGGCCGAGAAGCATATCGCGCAGGCTTTCATTAACAGCTGCTCGATTTGAGCTCTGGCTGGAAGAAATTAGAATGTGAAACGTGCATCGCAGCGATGTTTGTAGCTCGCAGCTTGGTAACCTTTTCGGTCTTAGGGCTGTGGCTGCCAAGCGTGAAGGAGCAGGATGACAGGCAGCGGAAGCGAGGCAGGAGTAGAGTGTTTCATAGAGAGAGAGAGGTAGAAAGAGAGAGATCCTTTGGCTGCCGATGTCTCGAGGTCAATGCTGCTCCTCTCTGCGATGGGAACTCAGTTTTGCCATGCAGCGATGGGAGCTCGGGTGCTGTCATGCAACGATGGGAGCTCAGGTGCTGCCATGCAGTGAGGGAGCTCGGCTGCTGCCATGCAGCGAGGGGGAGAGTGGTTAAGAGAGTCTTCTTCCCCTCCTCCTTCTCCTTCTCCTCCTTCTCCTCCTTCTTCTCCTCCTGAGTGCTGGTTCATCCCCCCTCATTTACTTCTTCTAAACGTAGAGGTCTTATAGGAAAGATTACTGTTGGTGATGTGGCCCTCTGCAGGGTCGTACTGATGGCGTGCTTCGGTCTCCTGCGGAACTGGGGAAGAGCAGAGGGAGAGGACGTTTGTCGGTCAACCCTCGCGACAGTCAGCCGCAGGAGGGGCTGAGACGTCACCATGACGGGAACCACAGGAGCCGGGGTCACGTCACATTTAATACCCATAACACTAACCAATCATGATCTTAATCAATATCTATTTTTGACAGCGACGGTATCAAACTAAACTCCAATCGAGGATTCTACTAAACGCCAAGTCTATTAGAGAACTAATGATCTAAGAGAATTCAGATCTCGAAACATATACTTGAGAAGTCTTTATGTAGTGAAGTCTTCGATCATTGTAATCGATAAAAAATAATAATAAATTTTTCTTAAGACTGAATTGGTCATCACATCATCCGGAGTACGATGATATACCGATCACAAGGTGATGACGATGTTGCATGTGTCATCATATATATATATATATATATATAATATTTTTTATTCTTAAAAAAATTTAAAAGTATAATTAAAAATATACAAATATAAGATCCAAATTCGTCTTCATCCTTTTATCCTTTATAAAAGTTGACAATAATAATTAATAAAAAAAATTATATGTATCTGTGCAGGATTCGTGAGCATCGACTGTGGCGCCTCTCGTGGCTATACCGACTCCGATACCGGAATACTGTACGAAGTCGATGACGGATACGTCGACACGGGAAGAAACGACAGAATCGCTGAAAAGTACACCGACAATGGTATTTACGTCAAGACGTGGTTCACCGTTCGAAGCTTTCCCGAGGGAACTCGCAACTGCTACACCATTCCCGGGTTGAAGGAAGGGGACCGGTATCTCGTACGGGCCTCCTTCGTTCACGGCAACTACGACGGCCAAGCCTTCGGGGACTCCGTCGCCCCACCGCTGCTATTCGATCTCTACGTCGGTGTCAACTTCTGGCAAAGCATCAACATCACCGAGGTGTTCACACTTTACGTGGCCGAGATTATTACTGCCGCCCCGTCCGACTCCCTGTCGATATGCCTGGCCGACATCGGTTCGGGAACGCCGTTCATATCTTCGCTGGAGTTGAGGCATATCGACAACCACCTGGCATACCAGGACGCGAAACAATCCGCAGCACTACTGTTCTACAGTCGCTACCAACAACACCCTCAGGTAAACGCAGACCTTCCACTCCATGATTGCAGAAATTTCTTCTCCCATATGGATTGTACATTGTTCATGCCCCGCATGGAGAAAAGGGGATTTCTTGAACCCTAGGGTTTTCTCCTGGCTTTCCTTTGTTTACCAAATCAAACCGAGAACCGCGTAGTGTGGGGGGGTATACGCGATTCATTGCTTGGGGTAGTTCTTTCGAGGCCGAATCATTTGCACTAGAAGCAATTGACTCTGCATACTGTTCAATTACAATTTTGATCAAAGTGTTCATCGCTAGACAAGACTATTAGACTAAATCAAACCCAATCAAGATCCAAGTTTAATTTTCTATAGAAGCGAAATTACAATGAACAATGTTGTGGTTATGATTCTTTAATTTTGCAAGTTAGACACGAAGAACAAGCTAAATGAACTTAGCATAATGCTATAATTTGATTACACCAATTTTCTATAGACTCCAGTAATGCAACAAAAAGATAAGCGGACCAACACTTCAGAAATAATCACATATATCTGATGCAAATAAGTGAGCAGAAATAGGGGATCCCAGGAGATGATTACCACAATTTGGGAGAGGACAATGATTAACGTTGTCGTGTGTGGCAACGGAGGAGCCTTGAGGAACACGACCAGCATAATCTCTCTTTATTATGCCTTTGAAATGTGGTTGAGTCCATCATATCATATCTGTATTAATAATATAGATTGGTTACCAAATTTCATGCTGTACAGGTATCCAGAAGATAAATATGATAGGACATGGGATCCTTGCAACAGGTATATTATTGGTTGTGAAACATGGAATTTTACAAGCAGTACTTTGGGAATCAAGACCACTCGTGGTGATGCTCATGAGGTCCCAGGCGTGGTCATGGGGACTGCAACTGTTGCTGCAGATAATTTTACATTGCAATATCCCTTGGGCTATGGCCTCGATTCGAGTGTTGAAACAACATTCTATATCTATTTGCACTTTGCTGATTTCGACTATTTAAGTGGGAATGGAAGCAGAATTTTTCAGGTGAGAGCAGACGGGAACCCGATAGTGATAACATCAGTCCTGCATATCTACTGGCAACTCATGTCCATTTCATCCATCAGCTGGCGTTCCCAGGTTTGCCTGGTTATTTTAATCTGACATGGGTGGCCGGTTCCACCCTTCTCCCCATCCTCAATTCTGCTGAGGTTTACATTCCTATTAATCTTTCAGTTTTGGCAACAGATGCAGCCGATGGTATGCTATCCCACCACTACTTTGGACGTCCATTGCTCTAGTCCGGTCAATAGCTTGTGTCATCTGCTTGTTCTTTTTTTTTTCTCCCCTCAAGATGAACTGTGTTTTTCTTATTAATTACCTGCACACTTTTGGAAGACTAACATGCAATGTGACCATTCATGCTTTCCCCCCTTTTTATCCGTTTTCTGAAGGAAAAAAGTGTAGTATGTTATTGGCATAAAACCGTGCATTATCCATTTTACTGGTGTCTTACCTGAACATGTACAATAAGTTGTTTGCTTATTTAGCTGATTGCTGATTTGAAGTTTACATATTAAGTTGAAGATGAATACATTGTTTCTTTCCTTTATTTTGTTTTAGCATTGGCAAAAATGAAGCACATTTTCTGCCACCTTTGTTAAAATAATGGAACTTGCTTAGGGATCCATTTGGTCAACTTGGAGTCTACAATAATTCCAAAGACTTGATTATTGCAATGAAATGTTTGAGATATTATGCATGACTGTCAATCCTATGTTCAGAGGATATGCATACTTTTCGGGAAAAAAACATTAATTATTCTTTTTGAGTCCAAGCATTTGAACCATGCATTATCAGAAATCATAATTTATATTCTTCTATGCTTTTACTTCTCATGGTGATTTGACGTGTGAGATGATAAACAAAAGTTAGATCGACAGCAATATATACGACTGAGATTGACAATATATAAAATGACTGGGTTACCGAACAACAAGTGATGTTTCTAATGGTTCTGATGTGCCTGTAAATATCATTTCAGGATAGTTATTCATAAGCTAGGTCAAACACAATTTGGATATTAATATCAAAGGTAAGATCACACAAACATCTAAACCAAATCATAGAAGGTGTGGCTGTAGGTGTGGTCATGCATGTGAAATGTGTTTCCGGGCAGAGTTGTGTCAAAATGCTTCATGGAGCCCATTTACTATTTTGAAATGAATATTAAAATTTGTTCCGAGGGGGCTACAATAATCATCTATATGGCATGCATCCAATTGCATGCCAACCTTGGATTTTTTTTCACAATAGATTGAATTCAATATGGTGGACCATGGTTGATCTGTACCGAAGCTATCTCTTTCCTGAAGTAAATAAGAATTTCTCTCTGCATAGCATATCAGACATTGGCTTAACCTGTAAAATTAACAGTTGATGCTATGATGGGGATAAAGAAATTATATCAGATGAAGATATGGCAGGGTGATCCTTGTGCTCCGCAGCAATTCATTTGGAGTGGAGTAAATTGCACCTACTCAAGCTCTGGTATCCCAAGAGTCACTTCATTGTAAACTCCAAGATTTGGTTGTTTTAAAAGACATCAATAAAAAGCACTGATTCTGATGTAATGATTTCTACTTTATTTTCTTTTACAGAAACCTCTCTTATCATGGGTTGAATGGTGCTATATCAAATGCTTTGGCTAATCTGAAGGCCCTTAACCATTTGTAAGTTTCTAAATTTATCGCCAAGGCTGCTGGCCAGCAACATCATGCAGACAACTCGAGAACAATTTGTAGATGTTGCATGAAATTGACTTGTTGCCCTTTTACATGTGTATTTTATTCACTTCTAATCTCCAAAATTAGGAATGCAGATGGACCAGGTTACAGACCAAAGCATTAGCTTCGGGTTTTCTTTAACCACATCCTATAACATCCAAACTGAACTAAACCAAAACACTATTGTTGTTTTGTTAGAATCTCTTAGATAAATCATTAGAATCTCTTGATCTATCGATAAATGACCTTTCTGGCAGCATTCCTGAGAGCTTATCGACTTTATATTCCTTGAGCTATTTGAATTTGTCGTATAATAATCTTTCGGGAATGATACCATCTGGTCGTCAACTCCAAACCCTCAATGATCCATCCATCTACATGGGCAATGCTGACTTATGTGGACCACCAATTTTCAAAAGTTGTTTTAATAATAAAACAACTCAAAATATTATAGAAGAATACAAAAAGAAGATTCCTGAGTGGCTATGGTTCTATATCAGCATGGTACTAGGATATGTGATGGGATTTTGGACCTTTTGTGGTGTTCTCTTCCTCAAAGATGCATGGAGGCATGCTTATTTCCATATAATTGATGATATATATGATTGGTTCTGGGTGCAATGGCATTTAATCTTTTGACGATTGTTTGGACTTTAATCCTAAAATTTCTAGTTTGGATGATCCAAGGCTTTACGATAGATGGGGAGAAGGTATGTCGTCACTCTACTTTTTATTTTTATTTATATGGTATTTTGGATTTGTAGATGCTGGTTGTGATAAATGAAAAAAGAATTTGTGTTGTTGATCTAAGAAAGGATGGGCTACTATATTTATGATGTTTGAAGATAGGTATTGATCAATTTGTATATAATGTGGTTGTTTATAGTCTAATTCTATTTGAGATTTGCATAATCAAAACATCATACTTCTATTCAAGGCTTGCATAATCATAACATCATGTAAGAGTTGGCTCATAGTTTTAAAGCAGAGAAATATTAGAAAAATAAAAGAACATACACCCAAGTCTTTAGTAAGAAGATATAGTCTAAAAATAGGCTATATTGATTTTAAAAGAACAAACACATTACTTTCGAAATGATAGAATAGACATTATAATCTTGGGTGTATGTTATGTTTGTTTTTTAGATTGGTTTATATTATTGGAATGATTTAGGAAAAGGAGAGTGTTGATCACTATATCAGTTAAAATAATATACGAATAAGGTAGCATCCAATGATTTTATCTAACTTGTTTTCCAATTTAATAATATATATTTGTTAATTATGAAAAATAATTAAAATATACGAAAAATAATATACGAAAAATAATTAAAATATTTGATTATTGTATTTTCAAATGCTATATTATTGGACACATTTCAAATAATAAAGAGTTATGCATTGGAAGGATATGTCAATATGTTATTTTAAATGATGGTTAATTGTTCAATTAGTTGGTTTTAATTTGGATCTTACTAATTGGGGTTATATATTGTTTATAAGTTCATAAACTAGTTTCTTAAGGGACTTGACATATAGGGATAAATGTCCTACCTATACCACAAAGGTTGAATATGTTTTTGATTCTTGTC
Organism: Musa troglodytarum; assembly: GCA_023547065.1. NCBI lineage: Eukaryota > Viridiplantae > Streptophyta > Magnoliopsida > Zingiberales > Musaceae > Musa > Musa troglodytarum. The sequence goes on from CP097511.1 coordinate 54,288,661, forward strand.
ATGGGATATAATGTGATTGTAGCCATTAGATATATGTCCTTTGTTATAGTCATGACTATCGATGAATTTTAGATGTGAAAGCTTAGTTGTACTTATACTGATTCATAGTTAGTGAATGATAATCTTTGCATTAAAATGAAATATATCCACTTATGTTTTGTTATATAAATGTTTTCAAAGATTATGTTATCTTATGTGCTTGTTATGCTAAAAGTGATGATTTGAAAAGCATGCTTGCTCTTTATTTAAGAATAAAAGAGGGTTTAACATTTATGTATAGATTTTTAAATATTACTTATGATAAGTTTTGCTAGTATATGAGTTTTGGAGCTTACTAACTTGTGATTGCTCATATCCTTGTTGTTAAAATATTTCAGATGCCTACGAGTAGATTGAATTTAGTTATGCATCAAGGCAATAAATTATAATATTTATGGTTGGAACTCTCGAGACTTGTGATGTAATAATCCATTAGTGGAATGTCTTTGGTGAACTTATTTGTATTTGAGAGCTCAATATGTTGCTGATGTTATATGTGGACGTATCTATTTTGCATTGTGTAAAGTGCATACATAGATTTGGATTTAAAAGGTCTATGTAATTGGAGGTGATGGAACTAAAAAAAAAAAAAAAGGGGAGCCGTCGCAATATTTGAGGTAGTTAGAAAATAAAAGTTCTTTAACAGTGTTTTTGTTCATATCTGTTCACTTTCCCAGTTCATTGTTAGTTTCTCCTTCTTCAATTAGCTGATGCCTTTCAGGAAATCCGAAGATATGAGCTAAAAGTTTATATTGTTGGGATTTAAAATACTATAGATAATGACATAACGGTACTCATCTTTCTTAATCGTTTTAGAATTATTATCCGGTAGTTTAATTTTTTTTTCTAATAAACCTGTTATTATCAAAACAAATACTAAGAGACTCTAGCAAAAATAAATAAATAAAATCATGTCAAACGTAAATATTCATTTATGTCACTTCAAAGTCGTCTTTACAATATATACAAATAAAGTAATGTCAAATGGGACATCAACCAATAACAATTCCGCTCTCTCTCTATGCACCTATATGTTTGCTGCCTGCAAGCAAAAATCTGCGGATGGCACGAAGGAGTTGAGTTGCAGGGAGACGATGAGAAACTTCATCATCGGAGTCTGCTTAGGATTCTTGCGAGTAGCAATTCTGGTGAAGTAACAAACATAAAGACTCATTTGCACTATACAAGTAATTCACTCTGTATACTCTTCGATTACAATTTTAACCACACATGTCCAGTAAAAGACTATTAGACTAAATCAAACCCAATCAAGATCCAAGTTTAATTTTCTATAGAAGCGAAATTACAATGAACCATGCTGTAGTTATGATTCTTTAATTTTGCAAGTTAGACACGAAGCACAAGCTAAATGAACTCAGCATAATGTTATTATTTGATGTCGACTCCAGTAATGCAACAAAAAGATAAGCGGAACAACACTTCAGAAATAATCACATATATCTGATGCAAATAAGTGAGCGGAAATAGGAGATCCCAGGAGATGATTACCACAATTTTGCTTTTATTATTATTTTTGTTTATAAAAAATATAGCTTAGGGATGGGAGGCTTCTCACCCCTCATCTTCTCCAGGATAGGATAAAAGAAGCAGCAGCAGCAGCAACAACAACAATAAATACTTAAACTTATATATTTTGGATGAGCATACATGATTTAAATCAAAAGATAAACTCATGTGAGACATGCAAGACCATAGTTAGCAAGATGGAATCAAGACAACTAATAATAATAATAATAATAATAATAGCATACGTAATCATCTCAATACTTATTAAAACCTCAATCTATCGATCATCCATCACAATATAAAAGCCCCGTATGTGCACTCTCAACTGTCTCTTTTCTTCAATTCTAATTAAGGTTAATTTACTAAATCTTTTGAACTCCTTTCTAACTTTAGCATTAGAGAGGGGACTTGCATGTTCACCCTAGCATAGTTTTTGCAAAGTTTTGATCTAAATTTCTTGCTTTCCGATTACCTCAGCATGAGACGATCTTGAAACTGGACATTGGTTGATTTGGAATTCAAGCCACATATTAGGTAATCAAATTCTGATTCTTCAAAGATCAACAATAGTAAAACAAATCAAGATTGTGTTGGGTAAAAACTTGCTTGAACATGCGTGTATAAGACCACCACTTGAGTCTACGTTGAAACTTGAGTAATAAATAATATATATGTACTTTGGCCTGATAAGATATGAGTTCTGTTATTTGTAGGTGCCTTATAAACTAATCACATAGATGATAGTACGTGTGACATATTATATACTCTTTTTACTTATTTATTAGTATTTTTCTCACTTTATATTATCTGTTGCATATATTATGATATTCATGGATCTATGCAATAAAAATCAGATCGTGATGAGATCATGATAATGAGATCGATTCACCTTTAAACATAAATCCTAAATCATCTCAGTCATAGGTTACTCGAGAGAGACATCGAGAAAACCAAACAAACTAATGCATTGTATACTCGTCCATATGATGGAGATTGTTGGTCTCATAGTCGTTCGTGTTGAGGTACCAGAGGTATGGTGCTCGTGTTCATTGGAGAATGAGTTCATTGATTAATTTGCATATAAAATGTTGGATGGTTCATGATGCCTAACATCGCATAAAGAATTCCGTAGTCTCAATTGTGTATCGCCTCCTTAGACTTGAGATACAAAGAATGTCTTGTATGAGTACTTCATTCTTTGACACCAAATTTATAGGTTTGGAAGTTTCAAATCTGGTACAATCGGTTATCGAGAATGATAACTAATCTTATCAAGACAATTGAGTATCAATAGAGGATCATCTACTCTCGATTTCATTAGAGGAATATCTCTTGTATGCTTGCTTAGATAAAATTTCTAACCAGGGTTATTTAGATTAAGAGAGAATGAGTTCTATAGAAGAATTCGATTAGAGCAAGACTCCGACAAGATTCCATATGGGCCTAACGTTACCATACCCAATAAACGATCTTTGGGATATTAGATGGATAATGAATAATAGATATATGATAATCATGGATAAACAGGTCCGATGGATTAGATCCCTATATCATCTCAGGACTATGGCGTTGTAGCCTAGTACATCCATAATAATGTAATTTCTCGATCTTTCACTCTTCTTACACATACAAGAAGACGAGGTGTGTATGTAAGTCCGTCAGACAAGGCAGGAGGAGATCATGCCATCTCGTGCAGTCAATCAGAGAGTGTTGTGTTGATGGCAATGGAGCAAGTAAAGCACTGATCGTTGTGGTTTTATTTCCCCGTTCGCAGCCACAAAAGAGGAAGACGGTGGACAAAGATTCCACCTTTTTGACTTGGCTTGACTCCGCCAAAGATGGCTGCCTTCCTACTCCACCGAAAAGAAGGAAATGGGAACCAGGAGAGCACGCAACTCATCTACCTACCTCCGACACTGAAGTCAAGTCAACCGTCACTCCCTCTTGTTCGCCACTGCTGTCTCCACCTGCTCCGACGACCGACGGGGTTAGAATCGGGGTCAAGCGCGGGTCCCCAACACGGCTTTAGCGGTCGATGCCAGACTTCATCTTCACAAGTCGTCAGGTCAAGACAATGTAATCATCAAGTCCACGTATATTATCTTCCACCAAATCCCGTAGATAAAGATGGCATCACGAACGAATCTCATCGAGGGTGAAACCTTCACAGATTTCATGCCTTGTCGCGTCGACGGGACGGACAACGATGTCCACGAGATGTTGGCCATCCTTTTTCCCAACACTCGGAGGGGACCGACCGAGACGACGCCCATCCTCTCCCATCTTTTCCTTCCTCTTCGATTGACCTCTCGCCATAGCTGCAACGCCGTGACCGCTCTTTAATCGAGCACATCAGGTGATCTCCGGGGCGATCGATCGCCTGGCAGAAGGAGCGAAGTTGCACGAAAGAATTCGGTGAGGCAGGAGATAAGCACGGAGCTTTTTACCCGTGCGAAGACGTGGTCAAAGACTCGACCTTTTTTACTTGACTTAACTTGACTCCGCCAAAGATGGCTGCTTTCCTCCTTTGCCGAAAAGAAGGAAATGGGACCCACGAGAGCAACCCTCACTCGCTCTGTACTTTGGCTTCCCATTCGCCACTGCTGTTTCCACCTGCTTCCTATTAGCGGTCGATGGCAGACTTCATCGATAAGATCTGCACGATTCTCCGATCAAGTCGTCAGGTCAAGTCAATGTAATCATCACCTCACCTTCGCCCTGTTCTTCCAATTGTGGCGGCCAGGAGAAGGTAGGGAGGGAGGGAGATCAAACTGCGCGCCATGGCTTTCTCATCATTCTTCTCGTCATTGTTGTTGTGCCTGTTGGGCATCCTCCTTCTCCACGGGGCAGCGGTGGCACGAGGGTGTTTTAGCATGGAGAGGGAGGCGCTGCTGGACTTCAAAGCTGGTGTCATAGACACCCGCAACCGGCTATCTTCTTGGACAGGCCACCACTGTTGCACATGGAAGGGAGTGGCCTGCGACACCACCACCCGCCACGTCGTCATGCTGGACCTCCGGAACACGAATTCTACAGATGATTGGGCATATTACGCGGTGCGAGGATGAACTCGTCATTCCCTGCTTTATCTCATCTGAAGCACTTGGATCTTAGCTTCAACGATTTCAGCGGAATCTGCATGCCGGAATTCATCGGCTCCTTCAAGAAACTGAGATACCTCAATCTATCTTCTACATTTTTCATGGGAGGAATACCTGCTCGGCTGGACCTCCGGAACACGAATTCTACAGATGATTGGGCATATTACGCGGTGCGAGGATGAACTCGTCATTCCCTGCTTTGTCTCATCTGAAGCACTTGGATCTTAGCTTCAACAATTTCAGCGGGATCCGCATGCCGGAATTCATCGGCTCCTTCAAGAAACTGAGATACCTCAATCTATCTTCTACATTTTTCATGGGAGGAATACCTGCTCGGCTGGGGAACCTTTCGAGCCTCGACGTTCTTGATCTAAGCGATGCTTTATACGTCGATGATTATGGCCACGGATATCCCGTCGACAACCTGGACTGGTTCTCTCATCCCACCTCCTTGAAGCACCTGGACTTGAGCGGGTTGAACCTAACCGATGTCCCAGATTGGTTCTCATCGGTGAACATGCTGCCTTCCCTCCAAGTGTTAAGTATGTATTCTGCTGGTCTCAAAAGCATCTCAGCTTCTGTTGTCCACCTCAACTTCACCTCCTCTCTTACCTTCCTTGATCTCTCCTCCAATAATTTCAACACCACCTTACCCAAATGGTTGTGGAATATCAGTAGTCTTGCCCATCTCGATCTTCGTGATACCGGGTTCCGTGGTGTTATTCCTGATGCAATTGGAGACTTGGGCTCTCTTACTTTTCTTGATCTAGGGCTCAATCAACTCGAGGGTATCGTACCGAGATCCATGGTTGATCTCCGTAGACTGAAAGAATTACATATGGAAGCCCACCAATTGACTGGAAATTTGAGCGGTTGGTTGGAGCAAATGACGAATCTAATTTTTGGTTCTCATATCTAATTTTTTCAACTGTTCCATGCCTTCCTCCATTGGTAATTTGTCTAATTTCACTGAATTGTATCTCGGTGCAAATTCTATTGGAGGTGTCATTTCATAAGTTTATTTTGAGAATCTTAAGAGGCCGCAAGTGTTGGACTTGTCTTACAATCCCATCATCATATCAATTAGCCAAAGTTGGTCCCCCCTTTCCAACTCATATTATTAGATTTAACCAATTGTCAATTGGAACCTCAATTTCTAGAATGATTATAGTTTTAAACACAGATCGAAGAATTATATCTGGCAACCGTAAAATTGCAAGGACAATGCCCGTAAAATTGCAAGGACAATGCCCGTTTAGTTTTTGAATATTTCACCTTCTACCATCACATATTTAGACCTTTCCAATAACCAAATAGGAGGCAAACTGCCATCTTCTTTAAAGTTCACTAGGTTGGAAAGCTTATATTTGGAATCCAACAGATTTGAAGGTTCGTTGCCTATGATGCCACCGTCTACACTTGATACACTATCTCTCTCCAATAATTCCTTTATACGACAATTGCTGATATGGCCCCATGTTAGATCAGTGACACTCTCAAATAATATGCTCGATGCTAACGTATCTTCATCAATATGTCAAAGGATATATCTCGAATATCTTGACCTTTCAAACAACAAATTATTTGATGAGATCCCTTATTGTCCAAAGGAGTCATTACAAAATCTTTTTTTCTTAGATTTAGACAATAACCACTTGTCAAGTGAAATTCCACACACGATCGGCTTTTTAAGTAGGCTTTCACTATTGCAATTAAAAAATAACAGTTTTTCCGATGAGGTTCCTTTGTCATTGAAAAATTGTATAAATTTATGGTTTCTTGATTTGGCTCAAAATAATCTTGTCGGAGGTATAACGCTATGGATGGGAAAAAATCTACAACAACTGGTAGTGCTTCGTCTGCGTTCAAATATATTTTCTGGAGTTATTCCCTTACGACTTGCTCGATTTGAATGACTTCAAATATTGGATCTTGCCAATAACAACTTCTCTAGTTCAATACCTCACAACATCAGCAATTTAAGTACCATGAGATCGACATCACAATATTTTATATTTCTTTCTGAAAAAATTGATATATTTACTAAGGGACAAAATCTTTCTTATTCACAATGGATAAAATATCCTATGAAAAGTTTGGATTTTTCAAATAATAATCTAACCGGAGAGACACCAAAAGGAATTGGAGACCTTGTAGGACTTCAAAACTTCAATTTTTCAAGAAATCATTTACAAGAAAAAATCCCTTGATAGATTGGAGGAATGAAATCATTAGAGTCCCTTGATCTATCGATAAATAATCTTTCTGGTAGTATTCTTGAGAGCTTATCAGATTTATATTCCTTGAGCTATTTAAATTTATCGTATAATAATTTTTCGGGAATGATACCATCTGGTCATCAACTCCAAACCTTTACTGATCCATCCATTTATATGGGTAACGCTGCTTGCTTTATGTGGACCGCCAAATTTTAAAAGTTGTTTTAATAGACTCTTAGCAGAAAACAAAATGCAATGTTGACTCTATCACTTCAAACCGTCTCTATATTGTGCCAAAGTTTAGAATTTGTCTTCATCCTTTATCCTTTATAAAAGTTAATAATAATAATTAATTATTATATATATATATTAATTAATCACCCAAATAATCCTTTATCCTTTATAATAGACATATGTCATGCGAACGGATCACACAAATCATCTGTGCACGATTATTACTGCCGCCCCGTCCGACTCCCTGTTGATATGCTTGGCCAACGTTGGTTCGGAAAACGCCGGTCATATCTTCGCTGGGGTTGAGGCATATCGACGACCAACTGGCATACAAGGACGCGAATCAGTCCGCAGCACTCGAAGCAATCGACTCTGTATACTCTTCCATTACAATTTTGATTAAACTGACTCTCAATTTTAACCACACATGTCCGGCAAAAGTGTTCATCGCTAGACAAGACTATTGGACTAAATCAAACCCAATCAAGATCCAAGTTTAATTTTCTATAGAAGCGAAATTTCAATGAACAATGCCGTAGTTATGGTTCTTTGATTACACAAGTTAGTTAGACACGAAGCACAAGCTAAATGAACTCAGCATAGTGTTAGTATTTGATTACACCAATACTCTAAAGACTCCAGTAGTGCAACAAAAAGATAGGAGATCCCAGGAGATGATTACCACAATTTGGGAGAGGACAGCAAACTCGATGAGGACGATGATTAACGTTGTCGTGTGTGCCGAAGGAGGAGTCTTCAGGAACACGACCAGCAGAATCTCTCTTTATTATGCCTTTGAAGAGTGGTTAATAATATAGATTGGTTAACAAATTTCATGATGCACAGGTATCCAGAAGATAAATATGATAGGACATGGGATCCTTGCCACGGTTTTATTAGTGGTTGTGAAACATGGAATTTTACAAACAGTACTACTTTGGGAATCAAGACCAGTCGTGGTGATGCTTATGAGGTCCCAGGCGTGGTCATGGGGACGGCAACTGTTGCTGCAGATAAGTTTACATTGCATTATTCTTGCACTATGGCCTCAATTCGAGTGGGAATGGAAGTAGAATTTTTCAGGTGAGAGCAGACGGGGAACCCGATAGCGATAACATCAGTCCTGCTTCTCTGCCGGCAACGCATGTCCGTTTCGTCCATCGGCTGGCGTACCCAGGTTTGCCTGGTTATTTTAATCTGACAAGGGTGGCCGGTTCCACCCTCTTCCCCCCATCCTCAATGCTGCTTATTTAGCTGATTGCTGAGTTGAAGTTTACATATTAAGTTGAAGTTGAAGATGAATACATTTTCTGCCACCTTTGTTAAAATAATGGAACTTGCTTAGGGATCCATTTGGCTAACTTGGAGTGTACAATAATTCAGTGGTAAGACGGTGACATCCCAACCCCTTCAATGCTGCTCCAATTTAGAGGTAAGATGGATCCAAGTCATTCGTCTTCTTTATATTGTGTCTTCCTAGTACAACAAATATTAAGAGACTCTAGCAACAAACAAAGCATGTCAGACTTAAACGTTGACTCTGTCACTCCATATTATCTAACATCTTTTGGGTTGAAGTAGTAAGAATCGCCTATTATGTTATTAATCAATCTCTCTCGATAACAACCAACCCGAAGATACCTACGAAGATGTAGATTGATAAACCAGTTGATTATTCTTTTGATTATTCAATGTCTACAAATATATTATTTGTGTTGACTCAACTACCTTGATTTGTTGCTCTTACATATGCATGTTCAAGCAAGTTTGTTGCCGGACACAATCTTGATTTGTTATACGATTATTGTTCTTTGTTAAATCTGTATTTGATTACCTAATATATGGCTTGGATTCAAAGGCAACCAATGTCCATTTCCGAGATCGTCTCATGCTGAGGTATTGGAAAGCAAAGAAAGTTGAATCGAAACTTGGATTGGGCTGATAAGTCAAAGTCTTCTTTGGAGAGGAGAGCCGGTCGGTACAATTAAATTCCATGCATGATGGAAATTTGACCATGGAGTGGAAGAAATTGTGCGCATCAGCCGGCTTATAAATTGTGTGCATAGCGTAGCATGCACCTCCACCTCCAACTGGGCGCCATGGCTTTCACCCGATCCTTCTCATCATCATTATTCTGCCTTTTGGGCATCCTCCTCCTCCACGGGGCAGCGGTGACTGGCGGGTGTTTTAGCACGGAGAGGGAGGCGCTGCTGGACTTCAAAGCTGGTGTCGGAGACCCCCGCAACCGGCTATCTTCTTGGACAGGCCACCACTGTTGCACATGGAAGGGAGTGGCCTGCGACACCACCACCGGCCACGTCGTCATGCTGGACCTCCGAAACACCAATTTTACATATGAGTGGGCGTTACGCGGTGAGAGGATGAACTCGTCATTGCTTGCTTTGTCTCATCTGGAGCACTTGGATCTTAGCTCCAATGATTTCAGCGGGATCCGCATGCCGGAATTCATCGGCTCCTTCAAGAAACTGAGATACCTCGATCTATCTTCTACATATTTCATGGGAGGAATACCTGCTCGGCTGGGGAACCTTTCGAGCCTCTCCGTTCTTGATCTAAGCGATGCTTTAGATTTAGCATCCCATGTTGACAACCTCGACTGGCTCTCCAATCTCACCTCCTTGAAGCACCTGGACTTGACCGGGTTGAACCTAACCGATGTCCCAGATTGGTTCTCGTCGGTGAACATGCTGCCTTCCCTCCAAGTGTTAAGTATGTCTTCCGTTGGTCTCAAAAGCATCCCAGCTTCTGTTGTCCACCTCAACTTCACCTCCTCTCTTACCGTCCTCGATATCTCCTCCAATAATTTCAACTCCACCTTACCCAAATGGTTGGGGAATATTAGTAGTCTTACCCATCTTGAACTCAATAATTGTGGGTTGCACGACGTTATTCCGGATGCAATTGGGGGCTTGGGCTCTCTTACTTTCCTTAATCTTGGATTCAATCAACTCCAGGGTACCGTACCGAGATCCATGGGTAATCTCTGTAGACTGGAAGAATTACACATGGAGGCCAACCAATTGACAGGAAGTTTGAGTGGTTGGCTGGAGCAAATGACGAATCTCATCATTTTGGATCTCAGCGATAATTTATTCAACGGTTCCATGCCTTCCTCCATCGGTAAGTTGTCTAATCTCACTGGCTTGTTTCTCGATGGAAATTCTCTTGGAGGTGTAATTTCAGAAGATCATTTTGAGAATCTTACGAGATTGCAATGGTTGGACTTGAATGGCAACTCCATCACCATATCAATTGGCCAGAGTTGGGTCCCCCCTTTCCAACTCAGATTTGTAGATTTAATCAATTGTCAGCTGGGATCCCAATTTCCAGAATGGTTGCAGTTTCAAACACAGATGAAAGAATTACATTTGGTAGACTGTGAAATTGCAGGGACAATGCCCGGTTGGTTTTGGAATATTTCATCTTCTACCATCACAGTTTTAGACCTTTCCGACAACCAAATAGGAGGCAAGCTGCCATCTTTTTTGAAGTTCACCAAGTTGAAAATATTAGTTTTGGACTCCAACAGATTTGAAGGTCCATTGCCGATGATGCTACCGTCTACACTTTATACTCTATATCTCTCCAATAATTCCTTTATAGGACAATTACCAATATGGCCCTATGTTATAGATGTGTCGATCTCAGATAACATGCTTGATGGTGGCTTAACTTCATCAATTTGTCAGTCGACATATCTCCGATATCTTGAACTTTCGAACAACAAATTATTTGGTGAGATCCCTTATTGTCTAGGAGAGTCATTACAAAATCTTCGGATCTTAGATTTGGGCAACAATCACTTGTCGGGTGAAATTCCACACACGATCGGCTTTTTAAGTTGGCTTTTTCTATTGCAACTAAATAATAACAATTTTTCGGGTGAAGTTCCTCTGTCATTGAAAAATTGTACAAATTTATGGTTTCTTGATCTGGCTCAAAATAATCTTGTCGGAAGTATAACGCTTTGGATGGGAGAAAATCTACAACAATTGGTAGTGCTTCGTCTACGTTCAAATATGTTTTCTGGAGTTATTCCCTGGCAACTTACTCAATTTCAACAGCTTCAAATATTGGATCTTGCGAATAACAACTTCTCTGGTTCAATACCTCACAACATTGGTAATTTAAGTACCATGAGATCAACATCACAAAATTATGAATCTTGTGATTATGAGTCAGATGTCTTTACAAAGGGACAAGATCTTCATTATTTAAAATGCAGCATGCAACTTATGAAAAGTTTGGATCTTTCAAACAATAGTCTAAATGGAGAGATCCCAAAAGGAATCGGAGACCTTGCAGGACTCAAGAACTTAAATTTGTCAAGAAATCATTTACAAGAGGAAATCCCTTTGGAGATTGGAGGAATGAAATCATTAGAATCCCTTGATCTATCGATAAATGACCTTTCTGGTAGCATTCCTGAAAGCTTATCGGTTTTATATTCCTTGAGCTACTTAAATTTATCATATAATAATCTTTCAGGAATGATACCATCTGGTCGTCAACTCCAAACCTTTATTGATCCATCCATCTACATGGGCAATGCCGACTTATGTGGACCGTCAATTTCCAAAAGTTGTTCTAACAATAAAACAGCTCAAAATATTATAGAAGAGTACAAAAAGGAGATTCCTGAGTGGCTATGGTTCTATATCAGCATGGTACTAGGATATGTGATGGGATTTTGGACCTTTTGTGGTGTTCTCTTCCTCAAAGATGCATGGAGGCATGCTTATTTCCATATGATTGATGATATGTATGATCGGTTCCGGGTGCAATGGCATTTAATCTTTCGACGATTGTTTGGACTTTAATACTAAAATTTCTAGTGTGGATGATCCAAGGCTTTACGGTAGATGGAAAGAAGGTTTATCATCATTCTACTTTTTTATTTATATGGTATTTTAAATTTGTTGGTGCTGGCTATGATTAATGAAAAAAGAATTTGTGTTATTGATATGAGAAAAGATGGGCTGCAATATTTATGGTGTTTGAAGACAGGTATTGATCAATTTCTATGTAATGTGGTTGCTTACAGTCTTCTTCTATTTGAGGTTTGCATAACCATAACATCATGCAAGAGAAATATTAGAAGAAGAAAAAAAGTCTTCCGCATGAAGATATAGTCTAAAAATATGCTATATTGATTTTAAAGGAACAAACGTATTACTTTCTAAAACGAGAGAATAGACATTATAATTTGACTAGTGTGCAATGGCATTTAATATTTGATTATTAGATTTTCGAATGCTATATTGTTGGACATATTTCAAATGATACCTAAGGAGCTATGCATTGAAAGGATATGTCAATATGTTAATTTAAATGATGATTAATTGTTCAATTAGTTGATTTTAATTTGGATCTTACAAATTGAGGTTATACATTACTCATAAGTTCATAAACTAGTTTCTTTTGAGGCTTAAGTAGGAATAAATGTCTTATCCATGCCATGGAGGTTAAATATGTTTTTGATTCTTATCATGGGATATAATATGGTTATAGCCATCAGATATATGCCCTTTGTTATAGTCATGACTATCGATGAATTATAGATGTGAAAGCTTAGTTATACTTATACTGATTCATAATTAGTGAATGATAATCTTTGCATTAAAATGAAATATATCCACTTATGTTTTGTTATTCAAATGTTTTCAATAGATTGTATTATCTTTATGTGCTTGGTATGCTAAAAGAGATGATTTGAAAAGCATGTTTGCTCTTTATTTAAGAACAAAAGAGGGTTTAACATTTATGCATAGTTTTCTAAAATGCATTTATGATAAGTTTTGCTAGTATATGAGTTTTGGTGCTCACTATGTTGTGGTTGCTCATATCCTTGTCGTTAAAATTTTTCAGATGCTTGCGAGTAGAATGGATTTGGTTATGCATCGAGGCAACAAATTATATCGTTTATGGTTCAAACTCTTGAGACTTGTGATGTAATAATCCATTAGTGGGATGTCTTTGGTGAACTTGTTTGTAATTGAGAGCTCAATATGTTTGCTGTTATATGTGGACGTTATGGATGTTTCTGTTTTGTATTGCATAAAGTGTATTGGATTTAATAGGTCTATGTATAATTGGAGGTGATAGAACTCAAAAAAAAAAAAAAAAAAACAATATTTGAGGTAGTTGTAAAATAGAAGTTTTTGTTGGTATATGTTCATTTTCACAGTTCATTGTTGGTAGTTGTAAAATAGAAGGCGTAGGCTAAAAGTTTCTGTTGTTGGGATTTGAAATACTATAGATAATGACGTAGCGGTACTCATCTTTCTTAATCATTTTAGAATTATTATCTGGTAGTTCAGATTTTTTCTAATAAACTTGTTATCATCATTTTTTCTATTTATCGCTATGGAGACAATTAAAATTTTCATTATATAAGATCAATTAAAGACTTGGGTCAGGCATAACTCTTCTTGTATATCTTCTCATATAAACATCAAATAATTTATATCTTTCTCCCAATAGAAATCAAAGTATTCTTCCACTTAAAATCTAAAGATACATAGAATATCTATAGAAGAAATAAACCCCTTCAGTCCCTTTAATGCCCTTCCAATTTAAGGGTAAGATCGTCCCAAGTTGTCAATCCCTCTATGTCAGGTCTTCCAAGTCAAAATAAATATTAAAAGACTTTGAACAGAAAACAAAATCATGTCAGATATCATCTGTATTCTATTTAGTGTAAGGAATAAATCTATATCACGAGTCAATCCAAATATATTTCGTATATCATCTCACATGGACCTTCAAGAAATTATTTTCTATTTAGAAATGAAACTCCTAAGAGTGTAGCAAGTTTTCTTCTTTCACACCTTCTTCTATCAAAACCTTGAGATGCGTAGGTAAGAAACACTTGAGGATTTCTTTCACTGTCTTGTTTCCCAAGTAAATTAGGTGCCGAAGCAATTTAATTCTAATTAAGAAATTAAAATAGAAACACTTACTATTTCGTCACATATGAAGTCTCCGATGGTGAAGGTGACTTGTGTGCTCTCGGCATGGCCACGAAACTTGGATTGGGCTGATAAGTCAAAGTCTTCTTCAGAGAGCTGGTCGGTACAATTAAATTCCATGCATGAGGTAATGTAATGGAGACATATTTCATATTATATTTTATATTGTTGGACATATTTCAAATGATACCTAAGGAGTTATGCATTAGAAGGATGTGTCAACATGTTATTTTAAATGATGATTAATTGTTCAATTAGTTGATTTTAATTTGGATCTTACCAATTGAGGTTATACATTGCTCATAAGTTCATAAACTAGTTTCTTTTGGGGCTTATGTAGGAATAAATGTCTTATCTATGCCAGGGAGGTTAAATATGTTTTTGATATAATATGGTTATAGCCATTAGATATATGCCCTTTGTTATAGTCATGGCTATCAATGAACTTTAGATGTGAAAGCTTAGTTATACTTGTACTGATTCATAATTAGTGAATGATAATCTTTGCATTAAAATGAAATATATCCACTTATGTTTTGTTACACAAATGTTTTCAAAGATTATGTTATCTTATGTGCTTGTTATGCTAAAAGTGATGATTTGAAAAGCATGTTTGCTCTTTATTTAAGAATAAAAGAGGGTTTAACATTTATGTATAGTTTTCTAAAATGCATTTATGATAAGTTTTTCTAGTATATGAGTTTTGATGTTCACTAAGTTGTGGTTGCTCACATCCTTGCTGTTCAAATTTTTTAGATGCTTGCGAGTAGATTGAATTTGGTTATGCATCGAGGTAATAAAATATAATGTTTATGGTTGGAACTCTTTGAGACTTGTGATGTAATAATCCATTAGTGGGATGTCTTTGATGAACTTATTTATACTTGAGAGCTCAATATGTTGCTGCTGTTGTATGTGGACATTGTGGATGTTTTGTGTTATGTAAAGTGCATACATAGATTTGGATTTAACAGGTCTAAAAAAAAAAAAAAGAGCCACTGAAATATTTGAGGTAGCTACAAAATAGAAGTTCTTTAATAGTGTTTTTGTTGGTATATGTTCACTTTCTATTAGTTTCTCCCCCATGAATTAGCTAATATGTTTAAGGAAATGCAAAGGCATGGGCTAAAAGTTTCTATTGTTACGATTTAAAATACTACAGATAATGACACAGCGATACTTACCCTTCTTAATCATTTTAGAATTATTATGTGGTAGTCCAGAGTTTTTTCTAATAAACCTGTTATCATCATTTTTTTCTATTTAAAATGATTTGACAACATTCATCTATCTTTATAGAGAAAAATAAAATTTTCATCATATAAGAACAATTAAAGACTTGGGTCATCTCTATTCAAGCACAACTCTGCTTATATTTCTTTTCTCCTAAACATTAAATAGTGTATATCCTTCTCTCAAGAGAAATCAAAGTATTCTTCACATTTTTATTCTCCCTCCTAAAATCTAGAGATATATAAAATATCTATAGAAGAAATAAACCCCTTCAATACAGCTCCCAAGATAATGATATCCCAACCCCTTTAATACACTGCTCTAATTTAAGGGTACGACTAACCCAAGTCATCCATCCACTCTATATCAAATCTTCCTAATTAAAACGAATATTAAGAGACTGAGAAGAAAACAAAATCTCATGTTGAATACAAACATTAACTCTGTCACTCTAAGTCACCTCTATATTATGCCAAAGTCATGAGCTAGACATCCAACAAACAACTCCTATATAATATATATATATATATATATATATATATATATATATATATATATATATATATATATATATATATATATATATATATATATATATATATATATATATATATATATACATATATATATATATATATATATATATATATATATATATATATATATATATATATATATATATATATATATATATATATATATATATTCTTCATATTATTATTTTTAAATCTAAAGATATATATGATATTTATAAAAGAAATAAACCCTTTTGATACGGCTCCAATTTAATGGTAAGACATGACATCCTAACCGCTTCAATATTGCTTCAATTTAGTAGTAAGATTGATTTAAATAATCTGTCTACTTTATATCAGGTTTTTTTAGTAAAATAAATATTAAAATACTCTAAGAAAATAAAGTCATGTCAAACGCAAATGTGACCCTGTGACTCCAATATATATACATGTATGTATATATATTCTTCACATCTTGCTCTTTTTCTTTCTCACTCTTAAAATCTAGAAATATATATCATATTTATAGAAGAAATAAACCCCTTCAATATAGCTCTAATTTAGTGGTAAGACGGTGACATCTCAACCCCTTCAATGTTGCTCCAATTTAGTATTAAGACTGATTCAAACCGTTCGTCCACTCTATATCAGGTCTTTCTAGTAAAACAAATATTAAGAGACTAGTATAAAATAAAGTATTTCAAACACAAACGTTGACTTTGTCACTCCAAATTATCTCTACATTATGCCAAAGCCATGAATTAGAAATCCAACTAACAACAACTCATATATATATATATATATATATATATATATATATTCTTCACATCTTATTCTCTCTCTTAATATATATATATATATGATATTTATAAAAAAAACAAATCATTTCAATATGGCTCAAATTTAGTGGTAAGACAATGACATCCCAACCGCTTTAATATTATTCCAATTTAGTGATAAGACTAATCCAAGTCATCCTCTATTCTATATCAAGTCTTCCTAATAAAATAAATATTAAAATATTAAAAAAAATTAAAATCATGTCAAATATTCACTATATATTAAAATATATAGTGAAGTCTTATATTATTGTACTGGATAAAAAATAATAATATTAATTTTTTCTTAAGACTGAATTGGTCATCACATCATCCGGAGTACGATGATATAACGATCACGAGGTGATGAGGTGCTGACGATGTTGCATGTGTCATCATATATGTATATATAATATTTTTTTTATTCTTAAAAAAAAAATTAAAAGTATAATTAAAAATATACAAATATAAGACCCAAATTCGTCTTCGTCCTTTTATCCTTTATAAAGGTTGATAATAATAATTAATAAAAAAAATTATACGTATCTGTGCAGGATTCGTGAGCATCGACTGTGGCGCCTCTCGCGGCTATACCGACTCCGATACCGGAATACGGTACGAAGTCGATGACGGATACGTCGACACGGGAAGAAAGGTCAGAATCGCTGAAACGTACACCGAGAATCGTATTCACGTCGAGGCGTGGTTCACCGTTCGAAGCTTTCCCGAGGGAACTCGCAACTGCTACACCATTCCCGGGTTGAAGGACGGCGACCGGTATCTCGTCAGGGCCTCCTTCGTTCACGGCAACTACGACGGCCAAGCCTTCGGGGACTCCGTCGCCCCACCGCTGCTATTCGATCTCTACGTCGGTGTCAACCTCTGGCGAAGCATCAACATCACCGAGGTGTTCACACTTTACGAGGCCGAGATTATTACTGCCGCCCCGTCGGACTCCCTGTCGACATGCCTGGCCGACATCGGTTCGGGAACGCCGTTCATATCTTCGCTGGAGTCGAGGCATATCGACAACCATCTGGCGTATCAGGACGCGAATCAGTGTGCAGCACTAGAAGCAATCGACTCTGTATACTCTTCGATTACAGTTTTGATTAAACTGAGTCTCAATTTTAACCACAGGTGTCCAGCAAAAGTGTTCATCGCTAGAAAAGACTATTAGACTAAATCAAACCCAACCGAGATCCAAGTTTAATTATCTATAGGAGCAAAATTACAACGAGCAATACCGTAATTATGGTTCTTTGATTACACAAGTTAGACACGAAGCACAAGCTAAATGAACTTAGCATAATGTTATAATTTGATTACGCTAATTTGCTATAGACTCCAGTAATGCAACAAAAAGATTAACGGACTAACACTTCAGAAATCATCACATATATCTGACACAAATAAGTGAGCAGAAATAGGAGATCCCAGGAGAAAATTACCACAATTTGGGAGAGGACAATGATTAACGTTGTCGTGTGTGGCAACGGAGGAGCCTTGAGGAACACGACCAGCATAATCTCTCTTTATTACGCCTTTGAAATGTGGTTGAGTCCATCATATCATATCTGTATTAATAATATAGATTGGTTACCAAATTTCATGCTGTACAGGTATCCAGAAGATAAATATGATAGGACATGGGATCCTTGCAACAGGTATACTATTGGTTATGAAACATGGGATTTTACAAGCAGTACTTTGGGAATCAAGACCACTCGTGGTGATGCTCATGAGGTCCCAGACGTGGTCATGGGGACTGCAACTGTTGCTGCAGATAATTTTACATTGCAATATCCCTTGGGCTATGGCCTCGATTCGAGTGTTGAAACAACATTCTATATCTATTTGCACTTTGCTAATTTCGACTATTTAAGTGGGAATGGAAGTAGAATTTTTCAGGTGAGAGCAGACGGGGAACCCGATAGTGATAACATCAGTCCTGCATATCTACTGGCAACTCATGTCCATTTCATCCATCAGCTGGCGTACCCAGGTTTATATGGTTATTTTAATCTGACAAGGGTGGCGGGTTCCACCCTTCCCCCCATCCTCAATGCTGCTGAGGTTTACATTCCTATTAATCTTTCAGTTTTGGCAACAGATCCAGCCGATGGTATGCTATCCCACCACTACTTTGGACGTCCATTGCTCTAGTCCGGTCAATAACTTGTGTCATCTGCTTGTTCTTTTTTTTTTTATGTCCCCCACTCAGGATGAACTGTATTTTGGAAGACTAACATGCAATGTGACCATTCATGCTTTTCCTTTTATCCTTTTTCTGAAGGAAAAAAGTGTAGTATGTTATTGGCATAAAACCGTGCATTATCCATTTTACTGGTGTCTTACCTGAACATGTACAATAAGTTGTTTGCTTATTTAGCTGATTGCTGATTTGAAGTTTACATATTAAGTTGAAGATGAATACATTGTTTCTTTCCTTTATTTTGCTTTAGCATTGGTAAAATGAAGCACATTTTCTGCCACCTTTGTTAAAATAATCAGTCTACGGGAACTTACTTAGGGATCCATTTGGTCAACTTGGAGTCTACAATAATTCCAAAGACTTGATTATTGCAATGAAATATTTGAGATATTATGCATAACTGTCAATCCTTTGTTCAGAGGATATCAATACTTTTCGGGAAAAAAACGTTAATTATTCTTTTTGAGTCCAAGCATTTGAACCATGCATTATCAGAAATCATAATTTATATTCTTCTACACTTTTACTTCTCATGGTGATTTGACGTGTGAGATGATAAACAAAAGTTAGATCGACAACAATATATACGACTGAGATTGACAATATATAAAATGACTGGGTTACCGAACAACAAGTGATGTTTCTAATGGTTCTGATGTGCCTGTAAATATCATTTCAGGATAGTTATTCATAAGCTAGGTCAAGCACAATTTGGATATTAATATCAATGGTAAGATCACAGAAACATCTAAATCAAATCATGAAGGTGTGGCTGTAGGTGTGCTCATGCATGTGAAACGTGTTTCGGGCAGAGTTGTGTCAAAATGCTTCATGGAGCACTTTTTTGAAATCAATATTAAAATTTGTTCCGAGAGGGCTACAGTAATCATCTAATATGGCATGCATCCAATTGCATGCCAACCTTGGATTTTTTTTCACAATAGATAGAATTCAGTATGGTAGACCATGGTTGATCTGTACCGAAGCTATCTCTTTCCTGAAGTAAATAAGAATTTCTCTCTGCATAGCATATCAGACATTGGCTTAACCTGTCAAATTAACAGTTGATGCTATGATGGAGATAAAGAAATTATATCAGATGAAGATATGGCAGGGTGATCCTTGTGCTCCGCAGCAATTCATTTGGAGTGGAGTAAATTGCACCTACTCAAGCTCTGGTATCCCAAGAGTCACTTCATTGTAAGCTCCAAGATTTGGTTGTTTTAAAAGGCATCAATAAAAGCACTGATTCTGATGTAATGATTTCTACTTTATATTCTTTTACAGAAACCTCTCTTATCATGGGTTGAATGGTGCTATATCAAATGCTTTGGCTAATCTGAAGGCCCTTAACCATTTGTAAGTTTCTAAATTTATCGCCAAGGCTGCTGGCCAGCAACATGAGGCAGACAACTTGAGAACAATTTGTAGATGTTGCATGAAATTGACTTGTTACCCTTTTACATGTGAATTTTATTCACTTCTAATCTCCATTTTCTCACTTCATAAACAAAAGGCTTTTGTTTTCTCGTGTTAGTTGCCAAAATTAGGAATGCAGATGGACCAGTTTACAAACTGGAGCATTAGCTTGGGGTTTTCTTTAACCAAATTGAACTAATATGGCTTTACTCATGAAATCTGGTTTCCAAGGACCAAAGTTATAGAGATCAACATGTGCTACTATTTTTTTAGTGAAATTTCTTATGAAAACATATCAATAAGTAATGTATTCCATGTATTTTGTCTCAGGGACTTGTCAAACAATGATTTAACAGGCCCAATACCGCCCTCTTTAGAAGAATTGACATCACTCAATGTGCTGTAAGAACAGTTTTTTCTCTCTTACACAATTCACCCGGTGCATGCCTTTTCGATATCGGAAAACTTCAACTTTGTCGTGCGCATGCCTCAGGACTTCTTTCTCCGCATATTATGTGCTAATGGATGAGCAATATCAAACTTTTTGCAGAATTTTGTCAAATAACCGACTCAATGGGCCTATTCCGGCTTCGTTTTATGATTGCTATTATTATTATTGCTATTGCCCTCGAGAAGAAGGGAACTTTGACGACCATGACTTGGACCTGCAAAGTCGCTGCAAGTCTGCCGAGAGGAAGAGGACGCAGCAACCAATGTAGTCATTTTTATCCAATCTTATGTTGTTACACTTGCGATTCGATTACTTCCTGTCCGGCTGGAAATTAAAATTTTTATTATCTGGAAAATATCAGTACAAAAATTATTTTTATTAGTTAATCCTTTTCACATATGCCCGAAAGAATTTTTTATCTTAATCCTTTTTAAATCTAAAAAGAGAAATTTAATAACACCGAAATCATGTATCTCTCACGTCAAGATCTTAGATTTATGGTACCGAAAACAAATTCTACTTTATGAAAAATTATGTTTTTTTTTCTATTTAGAACTCTAACCTAAATTATAATTTCCCGCAAGTCAAAGTCTTCGTGGCCAGCGACGTGTAGAAAAAGAATCCATGGAATGCAGCTTCTCACCCCTCCATCTTCTCCGCATCAATCAAATTTAATGAAGACGACCCCACTTTTTTTTTGTTTTATTTCCTGCGACTCGCTCGTCCGTCAAACAGTGCTCATCCCACCGATTGAGACCGATGCTATCGGATTCCAAAACGCTGCATTAATCATGGCAGCTTTCATCCTCAAGTATCTATCAGTTTACCCCGACGATGATGGAACAAAAACTTGGCCCTTACTCTTACGGCACACGATGCTACGTTGAAAATTATGTAATTTAATATAAATTTAATGTAATTTACGTTCTAAATATATTCTTTGTTATCAATCACATAGCGTCTATATCTTTTGATTATTCAATTTTCATGTGTTAAACTCATATCTTATTAGGCCAAGTACATATATATATATATAATTTATTCCTAAAGTTTTAGCACAAACTCAACTACCTTGATTTGTTGCTCTTACATATGCATGTTCAAGCAAGTTTGTTAACCAACATAATCTTGATTTGTTTTACGATTATTGTTCTTTGTCAAATCTGTATTTGATTACCTAATATATGGATTGGATTCAAAGGCAACCAATGTCGATTTCTAAGAATCCATGGAATGCAGCTTTTTTGGTTTTACTTCCTGCGACTCGCTCGTCCGTCAAACCGTGCTCATCCCACCACCGATGCTATCAGCTTCCAAAAAGCTGTATTAATTAATCATGCGACTTTAATCCTTGGGTATCTATCTATCTATCTATCAGTTTACCCCGACGATGATGGAACAAAAACTCTTACGTCACACGATGCTATGTTGAAAATTCTCTCTCGACAACTAATAGAAAGTTAGAGCATCATGGAGTGGAAGAAATTGTGTGCATCAGTTGGCTTATAAATTTGTGATTTGGCATAGCATAGCATGCACCTCCACCTCAAACTGGGCGCCATGGCTTTCACCCTATCCTTCTCACCATCATTATTCTGCCTTTTGGGCATCCTCCTCCTCCTCCTCCACGGGGCAACGGTGGCACGAGGGTGTTTTAGCATGGAGAGGGAGGCGCTGCTGGACTTCAAAGCTGGTGTCGGAGACGCCCGTGGCCGGCTTTCTTCTTGGACTGGCCAAGACTGTTGCACATGGAAGGGAGTGGCCTGCGACACCACCACCGGCCACGTCGTCATGCTGGACCTCCGACGCACGAATTTTACATATGGCTGGGCATTACGCGGTGAACGGATGAACTCGTCATTGCTTACTTTGTCTCATCTGGAGCACTTGGATCTTAGCTTCAACACTTTCAGCGGGATCCGCATGCCGGAATTCATCGGCTCCTTCAAGAAACTGAGATACCTCAATCTATCTTATGCACGATTCATGGGAGGAATACCTGCTCGGCTGGGGAACCTTTCGAGCCTCGACGTTCTTGATCTAAGCGATGCTTTCGATTTTGCATCCCATGTTGACAACCTCGACTGGCTCTCCCATCTTACCTCCCTGAAGCACCTGGACTTGACCGGGTTGAACCTAACCGATGTCCCAGATTGGTTATCGTCGGTGAACATGCTGCCTTCCCTCCAAGCGTTAAGTATGCATTCTGCTGGTCTCAATACCATCCCAGCTTCTGTTGTCCACCTCAACTTCACCTCCACTCTTACCGTCCTTGATCTCTCCTTCAATAGTTTCAGCTCCAAGTTACCCAAATCGTTGGGGAATATTAGTAGTCTTACCCATCTTAATCTTCAATATTCTGGGTTGTATGGCGTTATTCCGAATGCAATTGGAGACTTGGGCTCTCTTACTTTTCTTGATCTCGAAGGCAATCAACTCGAGGGTACCGTACCGAGATCCATGGGTAATCTCCGTAGACCGGAAGAATTACATATGTCGAGGAACCAATTGACAGGAAATTTGAGTGGTTGGCTAGACCAAATGACGGCTCTCATTGTTTTGGATCTCGAATCTAATTTATTCAACGGTTCCCTGCCTTCCTCCATTGGTAAGTTGTCTAATCTCACTGACTTGTATCTCAGTGGAAATTATATTGGAGGTATCATTTCAGAAGTTCATTTTGAGAATCTTACGAGATTGCAATGGTTAGACTTGAATGGCAACTCCATCACCATATCAATTGGCCAGAGTTGGATCCCCCCTTTCCAACTCAGATTTGTAGATTTAACCAATTGTTGGTTGGGGCCTCAATTTCCAAAATGGTTGCAGTTTCAAACACAGATCCAAGTGTTATCCATGGATGATTGTAAAATTGTAGGGACAATGCCCGCTTGGTTTTGGAATATTTCATCTTCTACCATCATATATTTAGACCTTTCCAACAATCAAATAGGAGGCAAGCTGCCATCTTCTTTGAAGTTCACCAAGTTGGAAGCATTATTTTTGGACTCCAACATATTTGAAGGTCCATTGCCAACGATGCTACCGTCTACGCTTGATATTCTATATCTCTCTAATAATTTCTTTATAGGGCAATTGCCGATTTGGGCCCATGTTGGATCAGTGTCACTCTCAGATAACATGCTTGATGGTGGCTTATCTTCATCAATCTGCCAATGGACACATCTCGAAGACCTTGACCTTTCGAACAACAAATTATTTGGTGAGATCCCTTATTGTCTGGGAGAGTCATTACAAAATCTTTATTCCTTAAATTTAAGCAACAATCATTTGTCGGGTGAAATTCCACACACGATCGACTTTTTAAGTGGGCTTTCGCTATTGCAACTAAAAAATAACAGTTTCTCAGGCGAGGTTCCTTTATCATTGAAAAATTGTACAAATTTACTATTTCTTGATTTGGCTCAAAATAATCTTGTCGGAAATATAACGCTATGGATGAGAGAAAATCTACAACAATTGGTAGTGCTTCGTCTACGTTCAAATATGTTTTCTGGAGTTATTCCTTGGCAACTTGCTCGATTTGAACAGCTTCAAATATTGGATCTTGCGAATAACAACTTCTCTGGTTCAATACCTCACAACATTGGTAATTTAAGTACCATGAGATCGACATCACAATATTATGAAGATTGTAATTATGAATCAGATGTCTTTACAAAGGGACAAGATCTTCATTATTTAAAATGCAGCATGCATTTTATGAAAAGTTTGGATCTTTCAAACAATAGACTAAGGAGAGATACCGGAAGGAATTGGAGACCTTGCAGGACTCAAGAACTTAAATTTGTCAAGAAATCATTTACAAGGAAAAATCCCTTGGGAGATTGGAGGAATGAAATCGTTAGAATCTCTTGATCTATCGATGAATAATCTTTCTGGTAGCATTCCTGAGAGCTTATCAGTTTTATATTCCTTGAGCTACTTAAATTTATCGTATAATAATCTTTCGGGAATGATACCATCTGGTTATCAACTCCAAACCTTTATTGATCCATCCATCTACATGGGCAATGCCGACTTATGTGGACCGCCAATTTCCAAAAGTTGTTCTAACAATAAAATAGCTCAAAATATTAAAGAAGAGTACAGAAAGGAGATTCCTGAGTGGCTATGGTTCTATATCAACATGGTACTAGGATATGTGATGGGATTTTGGACCTTTTGTGGTGTTCTCTTCCTCAAAGATGCATGGAGGCATGCTTATTTCCATATGATTGATGATATGTATGATCGGTTCCGGGTGTAATGGCATTTAATCTTTCGACGATTGTTTGGACTTTAATCCTAAAATTTCTAATGTGGATGATCCAAGGCTTTACCGTAGATGGAAAGAAGGTATATCATCACTCTATTTTTTTTATTTATATGGTATTTTAGATTTGTTGGTGTTGGCTGTGATTAATGAAAAAAGAATTTGTGTTATTGATATGAGAAAAGATGGGCTATAATATTTATGGTGTTTGAAGATAGGTATTGATCAATTTCTATGTAATGTAGTTGCTTATAGTCTTCTTCTATTTGAGGTTTGCATAACCATAACATCATGCAAGAGTTGGCTCATAGTTTTAAAAGCAGAGAAATATTAGAAGAAGAAAAAAAGAACATGCAACTAAGTCAGAACATGCAACTAAGTCTTCCGCATGAAGATATAGTCTAAAAATATGCTATATTGATTTTAAAGGAACAAACGTATTACTTTCTAAAACGAGAGAATAGACGTTATAATTTGACTAGCGTGCAATGGCATTTAATATTTGATTATTAGATTTTAGAATGCTATAATGTTGGACATATTTCAAATGATACCTAAGGAGCTATGCATTGAAAGGATATGTCAATATGTTAATTTAAATGATGATTAATTATTCAATTAGTTGATTTTAATTTGGATCTTACCAATTGAGGTTATACATTGCTCATAAGTTCATAAACTAGTTTCTTTTGAGGCTTAAGTAGGAATAAATGTCTTATCTATGCCATGGAGGTTAAATATGTTTTTGATTCTTATCATGGGATATAATATGGTTATAGCCATCAGATATATGCCCTTTGTTATAGTTATGACTGTTCGACGAATTATAGATGTGAAAGCTTAGTTATACTTATACTGATTCAAAATTAGTGAATGATAATCTTTGCATTAAAATGAAATATATCCACTTATGTTTTGTTATTCAAATGTTTTCAATAGATTGTATTATCTTTATGTGCCTGTTATACTAAAAGTGATGATTTGAAAAGCATGTTTGCTCTTTATTTAAGAATAAAATAAGGTTTAACATTTATGTATAGTTTTCTAAAATGCATTTATGATGTGCTAGTATATGAGTTTTGGTGCTTACTATGTTGTGGTTGCTCATATCCTTGTTAAAATTTTTCAGATGCATGTGAGTAGATTGAATTTGGTTATATATCGAGGCAACAAATTATATCGTTTATGGTTCAAACTCTTGAGACTTGTGATGTAATAATCCATTAGTGGGATGTCTTTGGTGAACTTGTTTGTAATTGAGAGCTCAATATGTTTGCTGTTATATGTGGACGTTATGGATGTTTCTGTTTTGTATTGCATAAAGTGTATTGGATTTAATAGGTCTATGTATAATTGGAGGTGATAGAACTCAAAAAAAAAAAAAAAAACAATATTTGAGGTAGTTGTAAAATAGAAGTTTTTGTTGGTATATGTTCATTTTCACAGTTCATTGTTAGTTTCTCCTGCTTGAGTTAGCTGATGTGTTTTAGGGAATCCAAAGGCGTAGGCTAAAAGTTTCTGTTGTTGGGATTTGAAATACTATAGATAATGACGTAGCGGTACTCATCTTTCTTAATCATTTTAGAATTATTATCTGGTAGTTCAGATTTTTTCTAATAAACTTGTTATCATCATTTTTTCTATTTATCGCTATGGAGACAATTAAAATTTTCATTATATAAGATCAATTAAAGACTTGGGTCAGGCATAACTCTTCTTGTATATCTTCTCATATAAACATCAAATAATTTATATCTTTCTCTAGAAATCAAAGTATTCTTCCACTTAAAATCTAAAGATACATAGAATATCTATAGAAGAAATAAACCCCTTCAGTCCCTTTAATGCCCTTCCAATTTAAGGGTAAGATCGTCCCAAGTTGTCAATCCCTCTATGTCAGGTCTTCCAAGTCAAAATAAATATTAAAAGACTTTGAACAGAAAACAAAATCATGTCAGATATCATCTGTATTCTATTTAGTGTAAGGAATAAATCTATATCACGAGTCAATCCAAATATATTTCGTATATCATCTCACATGGACCTTCAAGAAATTATTTTCTATTTAGAAATGAAACTCCTAAGAGTGTTGCAAGTTTTCTTCTTTCACACCTTCTTCTATCAAAACCTTGAGATGCGTAGGTAAGAAACACTTGAGGATTTCTTTCACTGTCTTGTTTCCCAAGTAAATTAGGTGCCGAAGCAATTTAATTCTAATTAAGAAATTAAAATAGAAACACTTACTATTTCGTCACATATGAAGTCTCCGATGGTGAAGGTGACTTGTGTGCTCTCGGCATGGCCACGAAACTTGGATTGGGCTGATAAGTCAAAGTCTTCTTCAGAGAGCTGGTCGGTACAATTAAATTCCATGCATGAGGTAATATGTAATGGAGACATATTTCACATTATATTTTATATTGTTGGACATATTTCAAATGATACCTAAGGAGTTATGCATTAGAAGGATGTGTCAACATGTTATTTTAAATGATGATTAATTGTTCAATTAGTTGATTTTAATTTGGATCTTACCAATTGAGGTTATACATTGCTCATAAGTTCATAAACTAGTTTCTTTTGGGGCTTATGTAGGAATGAATGTCTTATCTATGCCAGGGAGGTTAAATATGTTTTTGATATAATATAGTTATAGCCATTAGATATATGCCCTTTGTTATAGTTATGGCTATCAATGAACTTTAGATGTGAAAGCTTAGTTATACTTGTACTGATTCATAATTAGTGAATGATAATCTTTGCATTAAAATGAAATATATCCACTTATGTTTTGTTACACAAATGTTTTCAAAGATTATGTTATCTCATGTGCTTGTTATGCTAAAAGTGATGATTTGAAAAGCATGTTTGCTCTTTATTTAAGAATAAAAGAGGGTTTAACATTTATGTATAGTTTTCTAAAATCCATTTATGATAAGTTTTACTAGTATATGAGTTTTGGTGCTTACTAAGTTGTGGTTGCTCACATCCTTGCTGTTCAAATTTTTTAGATGCTTGCGAGTAGATTGAATTTGGTTATGCATCGAGGTAATAAAATATAATGTTTATGGTTGGAACTCTTTGAGACTTGTGATGTAATAATCCATTAGTGGGATGTCTTTGATGAACTTATTTATACTTGAGAGCTCAATATGTTGCTGCTGTTGTATGTGGACATCGTGGATGTTTTGTGTTATGTAAAGTGCATACATAGATTTGGATTTAACAGGTCTAAAAAAAAAAAAAAAAAGAGCCACTGAAATATTTGAGATAGTTATAAAATATAAGTTCTTTAATAGTGTTTTTGTTGGTATCTGTTCACTTTCTATTAGTTTCTCCCCCATGAATTAGCTAATATGTTTAAGGAAATGCAAAGGCATGGGCTAAAAGTTTCTATTGTTACGATTTAAAATACTACAGATAATGACACAGCGATACTTACCCTTCTTAATCGTTTTAGAATTATTATGTGGTAGTCCAGATTTTTTTCTAATAAACCTGTTATCATCAATTTTTTCTATTTAAAATGATTTGACAACATTCATCTATCTTTATAGAGAAAAATAAAATTTTCATCATATAAGATCAATTAAAGACTTGGGTCATCTCTATTCAAGCACAACTCTGCTTATATTTCTTTTCTCCTAAACATCAAATAGTGTATATCCTTCTCTCAAGAGAAATCAAAGTATTCTTCACATTTTTATTCTCCCTCCTAAAATCTAGAGATATATAAAATATCTATAGAAGAAATAAACCCCTTCAATACAGCTCCCAAGATAATGATATCCCAACCCCTTTAATACACTGCTCTAATTTAAGGGTACGACTAACCCAAGTCATTCATCCACTCTATATCAAATCTTCCTAATTAAAACGAATATTAAGAGACTGAGAAGAAAACAAAATCTCATGTTGAATACAAACATTAACTCTGTCACTCTAAGTCACCTCTATATTATGTCAAAATCATGAGCTAGACATCCAACAAACAACTCCTATATATATATATATATATATTCTTCATATTATTTTTTTTAAATCTAAAGATATATATGATGTTTGGGAGAGTCATTAAAAAATCTATATTTCTTAAATTTGAGCAACAATCACCTGTCGGGTGAAATTCCACACACGATCAGGTTTTTAAGTGGGCTTTCGCTATTGCAACTAAAAAATAATAGTTTTTTGGATGAGGTTCCTTTGTCATTGAAAAATTGTACAGAGTTACAATTTCTTGATTTGGCTTAAAATAATCTTGTCGGAAGTATAACGCTATGGATAGGAGAAAATCTGCAACAATTGGTAGTGCTTCGTCTATGTTCAAATAGGAATTGAAGACCTTGCAGGACTCAAGAACTTAAATTTGTCAAGAAATCATTTATAAGGGAAAATCCCTTGGGAGATAGGAGGACTGAAATCATTAGAATCTCTTGATCTATCGATAAATTTTTGGTAGCATTCCTGAGAGCTTATCGGCTTTATATTCCTTGAGCTATTTGAATTTGTCGTATAATAATCTTTCAAGAATGATACCATCTGGTCATCAACTCCAAACATTTATGGATCCATCCATCTATATGGGCAATGTTGACTTATGTGGGTCATCAATTTTCAAAAGTTATTTTAATAATAAAATAACTCAAATATTATACAAGAGTACAAGAAGGAGATTCCTGAGTGACTATGGTTCTATATCAGCATGGTA